>VDFB02000017.1:451363369-451487359 GCA_007258455.2 Sequoia sempervirens
AAATATAATGGCTTAGTGTCTTTGCTTTCTCACAAAGGATATTATAATGCTTATATATTGATTTATAGATTTTGAGTGATAGATAAGTTTATCGTCCTCATGTTAAATGTGGAATAACTATTAAGCACAATACCCATTATGGGTCTTTGAGACAAATTGAAACATGTGAAACCATAAATAATTAGGAAACACTCTAATATATGTTTAAAATTTTAATAGAAATATGCCACAAATTGCAAAGATTTCCAATAATATTTCATATACATTTCATAAGAAATTCATAATGATTTAACAAATACTATTAAGATTGTGAAGTCAATGTACACATCATTTCACAGTCCAAAAACTCCATAAAATATAATTTGTCAATGTTTTTCTTTCAATCCCTCTTGGCTCCTCCTCCTTTTCTTCTCCTTTTCTCTTTGTGTTTTCTTACTATTTTTCTTTCCCTTAATCCTCCTCATTCCCACCCTTTTCTCCATATTTTACTACATGACATGCACATCTCCACCCTCTCATGGGTTTTCATCTATATCTTATGTATATATACAATTATATTCATATAATCATACATAAATACCAACATCTGCACTTATTATTTTCTTATAGAAGTATTCAAAATTGAACCATATAAAATTTGTGTGCACAAAAGATATGGAAATTACAATGAAAGTATCTTGGTAATGAACAAATATATGGATTTAATATATATGCATATACATTATAACCTACTATATATGGATTATATATATATATATATATATATATATATATATATATATATATATATATATATATATATATATATATATAAATGTGCATATGTACACACATATATATACATATATATTTTTTTGAATAAAGAGGGTAAAATTTTATTGCCACCAGAAAATCAATATTACAAAGCAATCAGAGGCTAAAACCAGCACCTTGAGAGTAAACCAAGAACTAGAAAACTCAAAGAAGGATCAACAAACAACCATACCAACCCCCTAGAAACATCAACCACCCATATCCTCCATGATGAGACCCACAATATCTTGGGATAATTGCTCCCATCCTTCCACCTTCCAACCACCATTATACTCTTAAGCCTATTTAACCAAACAATCAACAACCTTGTTCCACTCTCGAGGAATATGAATGAAAGAAACTAACTCCAACGTGGAACTCAAACAAAGAATATGCTTGACAATAGAAGCCAATTTCCAATTAACCCCATACAAATTCTGCACATTCAACAAATTGACCATGATTTGAATCTGACTCACAGATAACCTTGCACCACCCAAGAGCACATTATCTCTCAATAGCTACTAGAACCACCAAAACTTCCATGAGGTTGTTAGAATGATGCCCCTTATGAATAGAAAATAAGAAAATGCCCCTGCCATAACTGTCTCTTCCAATACCACCAATCCTAGCAAGCTTAGGATTACCCCTTGAGGAGTCACCGGTATTGATTTTTAAAATGTCTCCCGAAGGAGGGGACCATCCCCCATCTCTTTGAACCTTCACCTTGGCCTAACGCCCACTTCTAACATAGAAAGAGTCCAGCGTTAGGCCCTACAAGCCCAAACTATTCACAATCTCTTCATCTCCCCTTTCCAAATGATAAGACACTTCACACTTAGCTTCCACCACCTCTTATATCATGTTGATGACCCTTTGCCAAACCTGTTAAATCATAATCTTGTTGCCCCAAAAAATCCTATGATTCCTCTCAAGCCAAATTTGCCAAAGGATAAATGTGGGCCCAATAATACAAACAATCTGGAGGAAAGAAGAATTTGTCGAGGCCTCCCTAATCTATTCCAAAAATCAATCAAAGAAGAAGCAGGGACACAAGGCTGTCTCTAGATACCCCACCAAAAATTCCAGATAAGCAAAGAAAAAGGGAATCAAAAGAACAAGTGTGTTGAATCCTCCTCAAAGCAACCACAAAGGGAACAAACAAAGGGGCCCTGGAAACCATGCTTGCGAAGATCATCCTAGGTCAAACATCTATTCCAGGAAAATTTCCAAATAAAGCAATTACACTTGGGCCAAGAAAACTTATTCCACCAAAAAACTTCCAACCCCGCATACTTCTAATAGATCAGATCCTGATAACCACTAGCCACCATATACACCCCCTTCATTTCAAGGGTGGGGAACACAAACCAACTCAATCAATCCTTTGGAAAAGTCTTAAAACCTCAAACTCATATAATGATTTCCTGTCGCATTATTTGTGGATCGATCATTATTATGTAGGAAGCTTCTTTGGTTTTTGGTAACTATTATAGATTTATGTTGCTTTACATAGCAGATTGGTTGTAACTAAATAAGGCTATCATCATTTTGGTATCAGAGCATTTATTTGAGAAATTCAGTCATCACTTTCCTTGCTACAAACTATACCCCTTACATGGTTTGAAATTCATTCGTCAAATATTACAATGCTTCATTAAAAAATTTGGATAATCCGAAGTCATTAAAATTACAAAACGATGTGTTTTCCTACACTATGATAAAACACTAGTTTTTTGGAAGTATTTTCTTCTCTTTTCTCTCCTTTGATTGATTTTCTCATACCTTCAAAATAAAATAATAATTACCTATATCCTCTATCAGACACCCAAAAAGGGAAACATGTGGACTTGCATGGGGCACCTAACAATTAGTAATTTCCTACAATTGTGCAATTGCAAGTGGCAACCATGTCTTCATTTCAAAGTCTTAAAAATTTCTACACTTCAAACATACCCAAAAATGTCCTTATAGTATCAATAGAGGATAGGATTCCATATCCCATCTTCAAGCATTGATTTTGCTCAAAAAAGGAGGAAGAGTTGGTGGATGAATAGTTGCAAATAGGTGGGTGAGTTAATGCACTCAATGCCACCATGTTTGGAACTCAAGCTATATGAAATACCTTTGAATAATATGTAGATACCAATCTTCTTACTATGAGTTCATCCTTTGCATCTTGGTTCTATTAGAGCCAAGATCACTACTTGAATATTGATATCAATAAGTCTATGAGACTGAGAAACAAATAATGCAATGCAAAATGGAATGAAGTAGAATTGGATGATATCCTCAATGAGGAATAAGTACTTATAACATAGTGAGTTTGAGTCATTTTAGGAGTTCTCAACTCAAGCTAGCAAGAATGCCCCACTAAGTGGCAAATGAGAAGTGCCACACATCTTTGAAGAGTTCAACTAGCTCTTCAAATGGCATGTCACCACTTAAGGTAACTTAACACATAAAGTGGAATAAAATAATTAAATAATAACTATTCTATTATAACTCCCCCCTTAATCTTAGATTAGGTGGATATTTAGGTGGATGGGTCCTGAAAAATAGGCCCGATGAGGTACCCATGTACAATAAAATATCCCATAGAGTGGAGAAAGGTAGAAAACCCTATGGGAAAAAACTACCTTCCAAATCAGAGATGATAACAAGAAATTACAATGAAGAGAGACTATGAAACTGATGATGATCAAATGATCCTTGTGATATTCTATTAAAAATAACTTATGGATGCTTTCAATGAAGTGCCTCTAAATTTTGATGCAACAGGAGATAGTGGAGGAGATGAACTGTCCATACTAGAAGTGAAAGAATAAATCTGTGAGTATGAATTTGATGGAGCAAAGTGGGAAAATGTGTAAACATGAGAGAGATGATCAATCCCACCATTACAAAAATATCTCTACTCTATGAATCTCCAATTTTCACTAAAGTAGATGTAAACTCAACTATCTTCCCAAAATTTGTAAGTTGATAAGTGGAAAGAATGTTGTTTTCAAATTCAAGAACAAACAAGACATTAGGGATACTCTGATTGCATATCTCAACAATACCTTTTCCACAAACACATATGAAAGTGTTATTAGCTACTTGTACAAGTTGTTTACATCAAAAGGATAAAAGGACATGCACACTTCTAGATGAGGAGATATTTGATGTGATGCTTCTGAATCAAGAACCCATTTATCAATATTTGAACCTACAATTTCAATGAGTACTTTTCCTTTAGATATATCCTTTGATTTTGAAGATTATGAACTAGATTCAAAGATTATTTAATGGATGTAGGAAACCCTTTTTGCTCAAGTATATGCATAAGATGGTGTATTCTTTTCTTCATACATTTATCTTCATTATGTCAATTTTCTTATAGAAAGCACACTTCACTTATTGTTGTGATTTACCATCCTTTATTTCTTTGTCCTTTTATTTAGTTACAACAATAACTTATGGATTTGAAGGTTGCATGGTACCCATTTTAATTAGTTTGTCTTGCTCCTTTGTGAGAGAAACAAAAAATATGAAAGTGATAGCATTCTACTTTTCATGCACCAAAAGCATTCTTTATTGCATGAAAAGTAGAAACAAACACCGAATATTGAGGACCTAACTTTGATAAGACATTTAGGACTAATTTTTCATCTTATTTTTCTATTCCATGTTTCTTGAGTAGAAACCTTAATAGATTCAATTTACTAAAGAACTCCTAAATTGTGTTAAAGTCTTATGGATTAAGAATTATTAGTTCATTCTCTAGTTGATGTCCCCTCACAACATCTTGCTTACCAAATAGATTTCTAATTTTGTCCATACATCATTAGGTGTTGTGGTAAAATTAATGTGAAAGATAAGGTTAGAAGAAATGAATGTATACAATGTTCCATACACTTCATCATTTTGATTATGTCATTTTCATTTTTCAGCTGCTCCTGTAGGTTCAGATTCCAAACCTATAGTGACATGATGTAATCCTAATTTCTTGAGCTTTATCTCCATTGTTTGTTTCCATTCATAGAAGTTAAATAGATTTATTATTATGTCCTTTTTGTAGAATAACATACAAGACAACCCTCCTTGATTATGATTTTGATCCCCCCTAAATTTGGCACTCTATATGTTTTAGTGTATATAACAATTTCAATGTAATTGTGTGAAGGGAAAATTTGAGAGTGTAAATAAGATAATTGCAATGAAATAGAAACTAATCTAATAAAAATAATAATTTAGGTCTATGCCCATTCACTCACAAAATGAACAATTTAAACAACAATGAATTCAAGCAAAGTAAATGAAATACAACAAAAAAATGAATTCACTAATCTAAATGGTTACCCATCTCATGTCAGAGTATATTCATGAAGATGTAGTTGCTCGTATCAATGTGAAGCCTCCATAGTTGTGTTGCGAGAGCTTTGAAGAACGTGGGTTGATCGAAGATATGTTGAAGCTTTGTCAATAGTGATTAGGATCTCGACAGTACTTTGTTGTGCAAAATAGTTTGACTTTTTGATCCTTTTTTGTGAGGAAAGAGGTTTGTTATATAGAAATTGTGATTTGAAATTGACGATCAGGATCGCGTAGTGGAATATTTTGATCGACGGTTGAAAGATGTTGAGAGGATTTAGACATGAATAATTTGTGCAAATAGATTACTTGATTTGTGTGATTGAGAAATAGATTGATCAGTTAGGGTTATAAATTGATTAGTCAGGGATATGGATTGATCAGTTAGGAATATAGATGGATTAGTCAAAAAATAGATTGCTTAGTCAGACAGTCGTAATTTACTCAATCAGAAAAGTGGGTGAGTATATTAGATTAATTGATTTAATTAATTGATCCTTTTTGGAGTTGAATGTGCAAATCAAGTTTGACTTTTGGAAACAAAGTTGCATTAGTTTGATTTGATTTTTGAAGATGTTCTGAATAGTTTATTCAAATTATTCAAATTTGTAGGGAAAGTGAGTTAATTAAATTATTATGTTTTAATAATCCAATCAACTTAGGGGAATAAAGTGAATTAGCGACATAATTAAATAATTGGCATTATTTAATTAATCAAGAGGAATAACGTTAGATTAGGACTTTATTAAATAAATGTTTTGATTAGAGGTAAAAAATGGGTTTTGATGGAGCCCGAGACCCAATACAAAGAAAGACAGGATGAAATTAAGATACAACATAAACCATCAACAGCCCCACAACAGCCGCAAAAGATAAGCAAGATTACATATGCTGCAACTAACACCCAAACAAGGGCCAAAAACCCTTGAACAACCTAGTTTTAAATCGGGACCAGAAACCCCTTAGGTAGACACAAAACTTGCTTGCATCCACCAGGCATCAACAAACCAGCCGCTCATGGAAGACACCGCTGAGCCAAAAAGGATAATCATCATAATGGTGTAAGACACTATTAGACCTCTAATAAAAAACTTGAGAAAATCCAAACACCCCACCTCAATAGGGAAGATGGAAAGCACAACAAACCACTGGGCACTAAGCCACTTCACAAACTAGGAAGGCTTTAAAAAAATACCATCTAGTCAGCATCAAAGCAAGAAAATCCAAAGAGCTAAGAACCAGCTCTAGCAACACCGACTTCATATAGACCTTCTGGCACCAGGAAACCAACTCCACAACCACCTCAAAAGGAGAGAGCTCCCCTCTATTAGAGAGGATGCTACAAGCAACAAGACCACCGCAGCCAGAAATCACCAACACCCTCCACCTCCACCTCCATAGGAGAACTACCCACCTCAATAAGAACAGCTGAGGGAGGCCCACCTCCATGGGAACATAGGAGATAGCTACCACATTAGTCAAGCAAACAACGATAACATCCTTTGGTATCCACTGCACCAAAAACAAATTGTGGACAAAGATAAAATTCTCAAAAAAGCACCATATGTCCACCTTAACAATACTCACAAAAGAACTCATATGGGAATTCAAAAACCCAGCAGCAAGCCCATCATTCACCACCTTCAGAGCCTTCACAACCAGCCAAAACAACTGAGCAAACATAGAACAAACATGACTTAATTAAATAATTAAATAAATGTTATTTATTTAATTTATTGAATTTGATGAAAAAATGACTTAATTAAATAATTAAATAAATGTTATTTATTTAATTTATTGAATTTGATGAAAAAATGACTTAATTAAATAATGTTGCACTATTCAATTAATAGCAAAAATTAGGGTTTTAGGACTTTATTAAATAAATGGAATTTATTTAATTCGTCAAAATGATGAAAAAGTGAATTAATTAATGTGACCGATAGATTACTATGGGCCGATTATGCTTGATCCATGAAGAATTGAAGCATAACGAAGCCACCAACCTCAAATCTCAACAGGATCATTCAAATGAAAATTAAACTAAACATTTATCAAAACTAAGCATACTAAACTACGAAAGCTTTAAAATGCCTACTCTAATCCACCTGAAACTTATATGTTGGGGGAGTGGTGTTGCGTTGATGTGGAATGGTGACCCTTTCCCAATCTTGTGGATAAATGAGCTTGTTCCAGTCAGTTTTATGGAAGAAAATTGATTAAACGATTGTGAGATGTGTATAGAAATACAATTTTAATCTAAATGAGCATGTTGTAAGCTAATTATACATGATTTTATACAAAAATGATCTAGATATGCAAATGCAATGCTAATCTAAATAGATTCTAAGCTAAAAGATTCAAACCCTAATTCATAAACAAGCTAAATGGATGCATTATGTGATCATGGAAGACATTAATGGAAGCTTAAAGGTAATTAATGCAATTAAAATAAACTAAAAGATGCTAAATGTATGCTAAATATGAGTGTGAGTGTGAGTAATTTTAACAACATAACTCTGATGTTAAAAGATGGATCCATTTGTCTTCAAATAGTGACCTATTTATAGGAGAGAAAATGAGAAATGAATGGTTAAGATCAAAAAGGTTAATCAATGGTCAAGGATGGAAGAAATCAGAAGCATGTATCATGAATTCTCATCAATGGATGAGAATGAAAGATGAGATTTAATCAAGGGTCAACATTCCTTCAAACAAACACACTTTTGACCAGTACAAAGGGTCACGAGTTAACTTGCACATGAAGCTTTGTAAGAATATTCCCTTTTTCAAATGAGTGAGGAGAGAGAATATTTTTTGGAATATTCTCAAGGGTTAGGGAAAAGGATAGTTTAGTTAATTAAAACTAAATTAAATTGTGCAAAAGAGGAAGGAATATTCCATGGAAATATTACTTTTGGAGGAATGTGCAAAGGAGGAATATTCCCTTACAAGTGGGGGGAATTAGATTTAATATAATTGATAATTAAACAATGTTAATTATGCAATTAGGGAATTTAGAAGAATTAGATGATATTCATTAAGTAAAATGATTTAATGAATGGGGGAAAGGTGGAATGACATTTAATTAAATAACTTAGGGTTATTTAATTAAATAAGAAGATTTAGGGATTTAAATTAAATAGTTTGATTGATTTAATTTAATGAGATGAAATGTTAGCACGAAAGGGCATGAAATTAACCCGATTAAATTAATTAGGTTAATAGATGCAAATGATATAATTAATTAAATAGCTAGGCTAATTTAATTAATTAAGTGAAAAGAGGATCGGTTTCATGAAAAAATGATGTTAGTATACCTGATTCGAGTGTATGATATCTTTCGGGACATTTTTCAGTGTCTACAATTAAATAATGTTGTATTATTCAATTAATAAAGGAATTTAGGGTTTTTTTTTATGCAATTGATATGAAATGCAATGATATTTGATGAGAATGATGTCGAAGACACAAAAATGTCATTTAAAGTGTGTGATAAATGTTAGGTCAATTTTTACATGCCTATAGTAACAAATAATGGCAATTTACAATTGAGTGTGATTGTTTTCAAAGAAATGAGCAAGTGATATTCACTTTCACAAATGCAATACTCAATGCGAGTAACTAATCAAAAGATACAATAATTCTATTTTTCTAATTTTGCACTTAGAAACTTAAAATTTTCATAGGAGAAAAAATATGTGTTAAACAACACAATTTTCACATCATCTCATTGTTAAAGTATCTGGAAAAAAAAAAAAAAAGCTTTCCTTTTTACTATTTAAAATTAAAAATCCGACTTAACATTTATAGAAAAATTAAAAAGGCCCCCCCCTTTACAATCAATTTTTAATCCTCTTGACAATTAACTAACCACTAACGGCTAAGCCTAAATGCTAGTGGTTAGCATAAAAGCCCCCCTTGTTTAAAAAATAAAATGACATGGTGGAAATTTGACAAGTTAATAGGAAACAATCCATTTGGAGAGGAGTTAATTCCTCCCAAAAAAAACTTGATCAACACCACATGTGGTCAAATCCTTAGCAAATTTAGTGGCGACAAGCTTCAAACAGGAATGAGAGTTGCATGTGAAGCCTGCACAAGATAGTGGAGCTAATGAAGCCGTTGAAAGGGATAATTTCCATTGATTCCATGTTAGTGATTTGGATAGTCTTTTTGGAAAGTGATGACACCATAGGCCAAAGGATAGATGGTGCCAACAGTAAAAAAAGCCATAGTTCATGCCCAAAACAAACATGCCACCATGTTTCTACTGCAAGTTTGAGTTGTATGCCCAACGAGATGCCTTTGAGGTCAAATGGAGGTCTACAGTTACAAACAAACAAGTGCACCTTCTCAAGTGAATGTAGTCCTTATTCGACGACCTCAAACAATGCTTCTCATAAAACCTGCAAAGAAATAGTAAGGAGGCAAAGGTTGGAAGATTTGATGACTACGAGAGATGCAAAGGAATGCAAAATGGAAAATGTCACCCCTATTGAAGGCCTATGGTGTAACAAATGGAAATCCAACTATGAGAAATGAAGTCAAAAAATTTCTCTCCACCCTTTGTTGAGTGCTAGAACTATTGGGATTACAAGTCGTTGAGAATATCGCTTATTTAAGTATGGACATTGAGTAGATTGTAGAGGCAGCTTTTGGAGGCATCAAGAAATGGAAGAATATTCAAGAAGTTGCATTTTCCAATGATTTTCTTCCTGTTTTCACATCCTTAGTGCTTGCACGACCTTGGTAGCTCCCTCTATCCATGATGTGGAGAAATGCTCTACGTACTCATCAAAACATAGTTTGAGCATAAAACACCTTTGATATGGTCTGTGCAACTCTTGAACAACATATAATGATTTTAAAACTCATCTTGAATATTTCCAATGACCTCGTCATCTATTGAAAAATTCCTCTCACAACTTTCTCGAGCCTTCAAACTCATCTTGATCAAGAATAAATCTAAAACAAAACACAATAAACTATAATTGCATGCACTAGTATATTTTGAAACAACTCTCATAAAAACAATCAAACTAGCACTTGAATGCAAAACCACTCTGATACCATGTTAGAGCCAAGATCACTACTTGAATATTGATATCAACAAGTCTATGGGATTGAGAAATAAATAATACAATATGAAAGGTGATGTTCAGTGGAATTGGATGATATCCTTAATGAGTAAGATGTACATATAATATAATGAGTTTGGGTCACTATAGGAATGATCAACTCAAGGTAGAAATAATGTCGCACCAAGTGGAAAATGAGAAGTGTCACACATATTTGAAAAATTCAACTAGCTCTTCAAATGACACATCACCACCTAAGGCGGCTTAACATATAAAGTAGAATAAAGCAATTAAATAATAATTATTCTAATCTAATAGGTTCTACCTTTGCATGTTGGAAAAATAATGAGTTATCACAAATCCATTAGTGTCCACAAGTGGTTCTAAAACCAATTAGAAGCTTTGACATAAACCAATTGAGCAATTTCATACATTGCCCACAAAATTGTAAAGGGTTTGTTGGTTACTGTCAAGGTTGTGAAAACTATGTCGAGAGCTAACACCAGTGCTTAGACCAACAAAAATCGCCAATGCGTTAATATGATGCCTTCAAGAAAAGTGTTTTAATTTTTTTGGGCTTCAATGAGGTTTGGAGAACCATGTCAGATCCCAATGAGGTTGTGATAACCTCTAAAAATTCAATGAATACATTCTTGAGTTGCTTCCCTCAAAAGTTTCAAAAGGCTTGTTGGGCTTTGACAAGGTTCTTACAACCTTGTTAGGAGCATTTTGTCGAAAAACACTTATAACCTTTTATTTCTTATCAACACTTACCTTATGAAAAATTTCCCTTTTACTTGTGTAGAAGAGGGGGATTCACTACTCATGATTTCTCTTCATTGAAAGAGCCTCATGGGGTGAACTTCCCTAAACTACCTCAAAGAATAGCAGCGAGAGTTCTAGAATCAGAAAGAGCAAGTCACAAAGATTTTCTGGACAAATTGACAAGCTCTCGGCCAAAGGATGACAACGCAGGATACAAACGACAACACGACGCGTTGGCATCTCAGAGGTGTGTTGGCGTCTCGTACGGAACAAAGAACAAGAATATCATAGAAAATAGCTAAGTGACTACTTCTACTCCGATTATTGAGAATTTACAGAATATAGGAAAATGAAAGAATGTGATAAAGCTGAAATAAAGTGAATATAAATGAGAGAGATAAGGAGGAGAAAGGAAATACTTACAACCATGTGAGTGATGAATCCTCCAACAAGTGAATGTCTTCAAAACTTGTATCTATAAGATTTGGAGAAAGTTTTGGGGCTGTATAGGGGTTCGCCTTAGTCAAACCCCCGTTTTGGTGTTCCCACTTCCACGAACAACCAAATAGAAAGAGAGAGTGAAACCAAAATGGACAAAGCGTGTGATGAGAGCAAAATCCGCTTAGGAGTAGAACCTGCACCACCAAGTATGAGTGATAAAAGCAATCCCCGCTCGAGGAGGAGAACCTATATCACAAAAGAGGTGATAAAATAAATCACCGCTCAAGGAGGAGAACCCCAAGAAGTAAGAATGCAAATGATAAGAGATATGGAACCCCAAGATGACCACAAGCATGAGGCAAGGGAGATGGAGCTGCAAGAGTGAAGCTAAGAGGACTTGAAAGTGCTTGAAGCTGCTATGGCAAGCTATATGGAGTTGTGCAAGAAAAAGTTAGAGAGTGGAGAGCTAGAGCCAAAGCTAGAGAAGAGCTAGAAGAAATTAGAGAAAGTTAGAAGATGCAAATGGAGTGAAAATATTGCTTTTAAGAAGGGGAAAGAAGCTTCTCGAGCCGTTTCAAGGCATCTCAAGCTGTTACCATCGACCAAAGGAGGCAACAAGTGGAAAACATGCTCGAAGATAATTGTTTGAGTGTTAAAATATCACAGGATGCTAGCATGACGCGCTAGTGTCTGGACACCTCACGCTACAAAACAACGCAAACGGGAAAGGTACAAAGTTTGAGAAAAAATTGGCATGCATTTGTAGCTACTGAAAAGGGGTGTTGGAGCATCTTGAGAAGGGAAAAAGGCTAATGGAGGGGCTAAAATGAGCCTACACAAGATACAAAAGGAGTGGACACTAAAGCGGATGCAAGAATGTATGTGAAATTGCAAGGGGTGCAATTTTACAACTATACAACTTGTAGAAAAAATGGGTTAGAAAAAGGATGTTAAGCTTCACCAAGGTTGTGAGAACCTTGTCAATAGCCAACATAAGTTTTGAAGCCATGTCCAAATACTAAAAACTTTTGTACTTAACACTTTGGGCCAAAACAAAGAAGTTTGAGAAAGAGCGTTGGGCACTAACAAGGTTGTGAGAACCTTGTTGACATTTGACATAGGTTTTAAAAATTTCCTCAGTTTTTGACCTTAAAGAATTTAAAATTTTGTCCCTTTCAAGAATGAAGAAGTAAGGAAACCAATGTTGGACTATCAAGCTATTGGGCCTCCATTCATTTGCATACCTATAAAACCAAGGATGTGGGCACGTCCACCTCTGATATTCTAATAATTCACTTATCCATTGAACATTGGGCCTCCATCAAACTACTTGCCACATGATGGGGGAAAGAGATACTTTGATAGTTTAGAAGGATGATCACGTCAACATAGGAAAGATGAATCCTCAGGGTATTAGGATTATAAATGAAGGGATGAATTAATGGGAAAACCATAAAAGTTCAAAAGACAAAAGAATTTAGGAGTGGACTAAGGGTAATGTTAGGGAATTGGAATTTTAGGGAAATCATTACCAAAATGACAAATCTAATGGGGATGAAGGGATGAAGAAATATGACAATACAATAGATGCAAAGGACTTAGAATTTTAGAATAATTTCAAGCTTCGAGGCTTGAGAAATCTAAAGGAATGGTAATGGGGGATGTGAAACTTTGAAACTTTAATAAAACAACACTTAGGCAAAAATTAACCTTCAGAATTTGGGGATAGAGGAAGCTTAAAGGTAGTACAAATGTAAGGGAAACCTCAACAATCTGAAAGGTTGACAATCTTGACACTTTCCCACTTTCACAAGGTTTCTAGGTGGGGTTTCAAGATTGATATGAAAGGCATGCAAGGATTGATACCCTTGAAATTTTGACAAGACAACAAACAAGAATTGGTTGATTCTCTGAAGGATTAGAGTGGGGAGTTAGGATTGTTAGGAAGGGTATGTAGGCATGAACAATCTTAAAACTCTGAAACCTCAAAAAAATCAACACTTAGCCAATTTTTGTTTTTACAACTTGAGTATTTTACTAAAACAAAAGATTGAAGGAAACACAAAAAAGAAGAAGGGGACATTTAAACTCAAAGGTCCATCTAAAGAATATCTTATGTTGGTTATCACTGATGAGCTAATAAAGGAAAAATACATACTTTTAGAGTAGAACAAGGAAAAAATGAGATACAAAAAAAATAAGGTGCCAATGAAAACATCCAACCAACAAACCTGTAGAGCCCCTTCGTCATTTACCTTATGGATTTTGGGGTAAGTATTTATTTTTGCTTTGTTGTTTAAAGTGTCATTGATTTGTGTGGTTAACATAATGGTTTTTGTTTAATCAGTTATTTAAATTAATATTTTCCTACAAGGGAACTTATATGAATTTGGAAAATCAAAATAATGATTAATAAATTAAGCTTATGAAATATAGAGAAAATAGTTATTATTTATAAATAAATTGATTTCATTGTAAAAAGTATTATATTTAATTATAATTGATAATTTATTATTATGTGAGGATAATTAAGGAAAATAAGGTGATTCTTTAAAACGAATTTAGGAGATAAGATTGTGAACTGAAGTGTAAAATCTTGAAAAAGATAAATATTATCGTTACTAAAGTTAACTAATCAAAATAAGGAAATTAATATGATTTTGAATTAAATAAAGATGATAAGATTTCAAACTGAAATAGAAGTTAAAGATTTTTTTCAAAATAGAAAAAAGTTAGGAAAAGAATGAAAAGAACGAATGCATGTTCAGATTCTTTTCGAAAACTAATAAGGAAATGGAATTTTCTATTTTGATTGATTTTTGGTTTTTGAAAACTTAAAGAGTTTAGTAGTTAATAAGGAAAAGAATAGGAAATGAGGGGGACTGGAAATTTTGGGGCGAGAGTTGAGTTTATTCTGAAAAGAAGTTTAGGCTATGCGAAAATAATTCTAAAAATAATATAGTTATGTATTGATATTGTCGAAGTTCAAGGATTTATTGGAAAACGATTGATTTTGTGGGGAAAAAAAAGGAGGATCATTATTAATGCTGGGACTGTAATTTGGAAATGGGGATCTTGGCCGCCCTTCCAATTCCTCTAGCTTCCATCAATATCCACTTCATTTGAACCACACCACACCTGGCCGCCCTTCCTGCGCAGTAGGAATTTAATTTTGTTGATAATGGTTTATGGGTGGTATTCAATTTATGAGTAGTATATTTATATGGCTTCTTAGTTAGAAATTGATTTTAAAGATATCTACATATTTAACATTCTTCAGTAAGAGATGAAAACTCTTTCACAAGCTCCCATTCAATTTTAATGAGTCAGATGCAAATAGACTTAGGCATATACGAAATTATATATATATTTATATGTTGGAAATTATATATATATTTATATGTTGGAGAATATTGATATGGTTACTTTTATATATATATCTATTTTTCTGTTTTGTAAACAACATTTTGAAGTTATATATATATATATATATATATATATGTATTTATAGATTATTGTAAGATATGCCTTAGTAATTGAGGGCAACTTCAAATGAATGTCTTTTAATAAAAGATCCTATTTGGAGAGTGTTTAAAATAAATTAAGCCCTTACGCTATAAATATTAGATTACTTTACATAATCAAGCTTTGTAAATATATGTATTTATAAATCTAGTAGTTATGCATTAAATGAGTATCATTTTGTAATTCTTCTTTAGTCTCTCTGAACTTCATGTAGATGGAATGATTTAAGTAAATTGATTACGGGTTTGGTTATAAAACGTGAAGGAAAAAGGGTAATTAATAAAAGATTTAAGTTGAATAGTTATTATTTAAGTGAACATATAAATTAAGATTTTAAAACTAATGGGTATTTCATGAAAGGATATGTAAATCCAATAAGGATAGGTCTATCTTCCTGCATCTTATATGATATTATTTATTAAATGAGGTAGTACTCGGGTGATAGGGAAGAATGATTTTATTTGGGTGGTTTAAGAAATTTATGTAAACCTCCTTTGTGAGTTCAATTATGGGAGTCTAAGTATGTTTAGTTGATCAAAAGTCAAGGAATGTAATGTTAGGTTATTTCATATAGTTTTTTTTTCCACGTTTATGCTTTCTTGGTTAAACTCTTACTATTTCTAAAGGTAGTTGGTTACTTAGAATAAGTATCATTACAAAACCTTGAAACACTGTTTAATGAACCTAATTAAATAAATTATGTGGTTAAGTTGAAGAGTTATGTGAGTTGTGAGAATAATGCCTTTTCAATTAGTTGATTGACTGTTTAGGTTGAGTAATGTGATTGTAATAGTGGAAGTTAGGTGAAATTGTTGATTATTTCATTGTGATTAAGTATGTGTTTAACTATTAAAATGTTTCCTAATAACTTAGAATGTATTGATGACTTTAAATAAGCTTTAGAATTTATTGTTCTGGGTCCTTAGTAGAACATAAAAGATGATTTTAAGTACTTTGTGGATTATTTAGGAAATATGTTCAGTTAACTTCTTTAGTTGTCTTTAAATTACTCTTTTGAATGAATGGATAAATTGTACTTGAATGATTATGGTTCTTTAGTGGTTGTGCATTAAGTGCATACACACATTTAAGGGTTAATTTGATATTTCAATTTGATGAGATTGCTTGATTCAGAAATGATTTTACTCCATTGAGTTCGTATTGGATTTATGGATGATTTTGATGGATCCTTTCAATACGTATTCCTTTTGGGTTTACCATGATTTGAGGAGCCTTTATTCATAGAAATTGTGTTGGAAATTTTTATATGTTGAAGTTTTATGTTGAAACCTTATTGCTTCGTTTTACCCTAGTTGTGGGTTTTTTTTGGTTCATCATTTTTGGGCTACCAGAGGCGAGGGTAACCTTGTTTTATATTGGTTCTTCATTGATTTTCATTGTTATTGTGATTTTGAGATTATGTTTGGTAGTATCTGGTTTCGTGAACAATTGTGTATATGGATATTGGCGAGATGGTTTATGCCTCACGTGTGTTTTAGTTTTGAGATTCAGTGCTTTGCAAGTGTTGGTACAACCCCTTGGATTTTGGTTTATGTTTTGGGTTTCTAGGGAGAGTGGCTCTACGTGGGCACTGACGCACAAAGGGGCTGTCAGGATAACCCACATTGGAGTTAGAGTAATAAGTGATAACCTAATTAATTAATTAGGGGGTGGGTAGTTAAAAATTAATAAGATAATTATGGATGCCTTGTCTGCCTATTAGGGATTTCATAGACTAAATGTGGGTCGAGAAGGCCGTGGTTGGCATGATCATTGCCTCGTCTTCATGAGAGGATAACGGTTCTGCATGAGTCACCCTATGGAGCGACACCTTGAGATAGGCAGTTAGGATAACCATAGATGGAGGCGACACCTTGTGATAGGTTGTCTGGATAATCCATGTAAGGCCATGCGATGACACTCTCCTCAGCCATTCCCTTTGAGTTGTTTTATTGCTTACCTCTGGAAGTGGTCTATTGATATGTTCTAGCGATTTATTGTTGTTATGTTCGAAAGTGATTTAGTGTTGCATCCTTTGGAAGTAGATTTATTGTTGTTATCTTGGAAGCGGTTTATTGATGATACATTATATGATTTTTGATTTATTGTTGCTACGTTTTGGGAATTGGTTTATTGCTGTTATGTTGGAAGTGATTTATAGATGTTGCCTTTTATGATCCCTTGATGTTATGATGTGAGTAGATTATTGATATTGTAATTATCTTTGCATTTTTCATCATCCATGTATGGCGTTGAGTCTTGTTGTTCACTGTTGGGATGTTCTTGGTTGAGGATTATTTCTTGTCGGCTCCTTAGCACGGGGGGTGAGTCTTCAGACCCACGTGGTCGGGTGGAACGTGCTAAGCACCCCGTTGGGTCCCCAGTCAAGGATCGAGAGGTGCAGATTGGTGTCATTATGACGACTCCAGAGTTGTATCCGTCTTGGAGCCAGTTATGAACTTTGTATTCATCTATTCAGTTGTATCATGCTATCTTATTGTATGGGTTTCGTTCATTTTGGGAAACGCTTTTGTATCATTGTACCTCTTGAACATTGTAAAGCGATGTGATGTATTATTTTATTTTGATAAACCTTGTGTGGATATTGGTCCATGGTAGTTGTTATTCGATATGTTGTATCTGTGGAAATAGGTCCCTTGAGTTTATATGATGATAGAGAGTTTGTCATTATGAGTTTTGAATTAATCATGTATATGTTGTATATACATACGTGGATGGTTTCTTAATAATGTTTTATCATGTATGTGTTACATTTGTAAATGTTTACTTTGTTCTGGATTATATCTCTGGCTTTCATTCTTTATCATCGTTGTATGGATTTAAGTTTCGTAATGTCACATCGTGTACCCCAAGGGACGCAAGTGTTAGTGAATTTGTTTAAATGAATCTCATGTCATAACTTAATGTGTATTTCATGTATGTTATGTTCACTTTAAAAAAAAATGTAGTAATTGATGCTTTAGTTGTCCTTTTGGGTTCACACGACGGGGCATTACAAAACCCATAGAAAAAGTTCTAATAACCCCCTATATTACATCATACTTATGTCTATTCAGTTATATTTAGTGGTAGAAATTGTTGTATGATAGTTTTCCACATTTTCCTCTAGTCATAACCTCCAATTTCTTTCATTACATGATTGGTATTAATTACTATAAATCGTACATGTGACATTTCAAAATTGGTTATCTTGCATGACTTGGACTATTTACAAAAAGATAACCTTTGTACACTTAAAATAATAATTGATTCCAAAATAAATGAAATGAACCTCACCAAGTGTAAATATTAATGTTTTGAAGTGGGCCCTTTTTCTAACATATATTACAAAATAAGACATTCTTAGACAAGCTAAACCAACTTAACACAGTGATAAAACCATTGAACCACTTTCTAATACATAAAATATCAACTAATATGTTGGGAAAAGTAGAATGCTAAGCTTGTACCTTGTCCATTAGGAAATAATTTTGATAAAAAGTATGTCATATGAAGTCTTACCATTACCAAACCAAATGCACAAGATATAATTGATGTTACATGCCTTCCTTTGAATGAGGTTCCATGAGGGGTACTACTTTAACCATGATAAAGGATGAAGGGGTTATTCTATACAAGGATTGTATTCATGATGAAGTTGTGTTTCATGTGTTGCTACATGTCCTAGCTAACTCGAAGTTAGAAATTAATTCCTATTATTTTGAAATAGAGTAATTGGAAGTGTCATCTAATATAAGGGATAACACCCAACAAGATAACTGAGATAGAAAAGCCATCATTATAATGATGAAGAAGATGGAGAAAGTGATTCTTATTGTAAAATAAAAAAACTCATAAGGGTTTAGGGTGGATGAATATTTAAAATATCAATCATACTAAATAAAATATGCCTCATACAATAGGAAAAGGATGATAGAGGTGGTTGCTAACTTGACCCCCCATTGTAAACCTTTATTTTTTACTATTGATAATGACTGGAAGGCCTGCTCTATGATTCATGTGGGGGAATTTATTGAATTTTCATTCCATGCTTATGAGAGAAAAAGAAACATAGGTTATTTAGTTAAGAAATGGGTGCATGGAAATAAAATACACTCCACAATTAATTTATTTGTATACTTAAGTGATAAAGAAATAATAACAATTATACCTAAATTGATGAGATTTGATGCATAAATATGGAAGTGATAATAGAAGGATTAAAAGTTCTTAGATCTTTGTCAATTTATTGTTAGTAGTGATAAAAGTTTTTCTTGTTTTCTAATTAGGAATTAAAATATAAAATATAGGACTAGATTATAGTTATAGAGAATGTGATGGGTGCTAGACATGTATTTGAATTTCATAAGACCAAGCCACACTTATAGCTTGGTCTAGGGACACTTTATTATTGTGGGATATATTCCACCTACTATATATTTGTCTTTTATTGATTTGATCCATTCTCTTGTCTTCAATACCTAATTTTGAGTAAGGGGTTGTGTTGAAAAGCATAGTGGATCACACCATATATAGAGAATATTTATGACTTCCTTAATAACAAGTCAAGCCCCTTTGTTGATGATATAAAATCAAATAAGCACCAAGAAAGAGATGTAAAGCCTATGATATCGATTATGATGTATGTATTTTTTTGGTAAGAGGCAATTTATACCTATATATATTAATGTATAAAAAGTGTGTACAAAAAATGTCTTTGATTGCCGATTGAAAATGGAAATTTTCTTAAGCCTATGCTACTTGCAATCTGATAAAATCTACACATACGTCTAAACTGAAACTCCTAAAACCCTTTCCCCAACCCTAGTAGTATGATAAATATGCACAAAAACTCGTTCTTGGTAACGAA
This sequence comes from Sequoia sempervirens, assembly GCA_007258455.2. Taxonomy (NCBI): domain Eukaryota; kingdom Viridiplantae; phylum Streptophyta; class Pinopsida; order Cupressales; family Cupressaceae; genus Sequoia; species Sequoia sempervirens. The sequence goes on from VDFB02000017.1 coordinate 451,383,200, forward strand.
GCACGACATATTGCAACATAATACAAAACAATGCTCGATACAATTCCTGCCCCATATTACATTGCTATAGCAACCCACCCCCTGAAGAAAGATTTCAAATGGATATGGCTTAGTAGACTTCAATACAATATAGTCCATGCCCCACAAAATCAGAAGACATTTGACAGTGGATAACATATATTGACAAAATTCACCAAAAATAACAAACCATTATAGTCATTCTTCCATATAAACTGGAAAATTTTCATCACGTCCCTCTTCCATGTCATCTACTAGCTGCACTCAGAGTCTTTTTTGCCCAGGGGCCTTCCCATCTCAATCCACACCTCTCTTTGGAAAAGGTTGTGCTCCTGAAGCAATGTACACCTGTGTAGCCTCTTGTAACATATCCAATGGAGGGTTAGTATCAAATAACAGACAAACATGAGACCTTAAGAAATAAATTGTAAAAAAAATCTCTCTTATGTTGATCTCCAAAGTAGCACACAGACACCTGCAATTCTTCCTTAGAGATTTCAATTTTTTTTTGTCATTGCTATGTTGATAAGCTAGTTTTATCACATCATATATTTCCTGATAACCGTGACATTGCTTGAGAAGTTTTTGTGAGAATAATCCTCGTATGAGCCCTTTCCCCTTATACAAGTTATATCCTTGAATTGTTGTATTAATGTAGTAGTGCATATGTTTTATGATAAGTTTTTTGATTATATATTCCAATCACTTTTGATGATCAACAAATGACTTAGTATTGTATATAAATATATGATGCTAGAAACTCAATTTGAGTTTTTCAATGTGTGATTTGATGGATTAATGACCAAAGAAAGAAATCATATCTTAGGGAGTAATATATTTAGATTTCAAAAAGAGAGGACTTGACTACAATATGTCCATGTCCAATGGATAGGGTCACACCCAAGGTTTAATCTTAGGTAAGTGAATGTTGTAAGGATCAACTTAGACCTTTGGGAACTAGAGTAGATGGTGAATTATATTTTTAGGGATAAGGTAGGTATGTACATTAAATATGAAAAATTAAGCATGTTACAATAATGTATTTTTTATCAACAAGGAGGGATTGTTTAGGCTAGCCCCACACCAATGGAGGTCACAAGGGGGATCTCTTCCCCTTCAATATATTCAATTTAGAAACCATGCAATCAAATTTATTCAACATAGAGTCCACAATGGAATTCCAAGAGTCACCAAGTGCTTGGAATTCCAACATAACATGTCATTTTGAGGATTTGACCATGGATCTCCATCTTGAGACCCTTATGGTCTTGCCATTTATGTACAACCCCATTGACACAACAACAATGAATTTATGATAGTACCAAAACTAAGAGTAAAATAAAGGATTAAAATGGGAAATATATGCATTTTATCCCTTACATTACCCCATATTTATGTGCATGTGAAACTACATGAATTATGTGTGATAAAGATTAAAAAATGAAATAGAAGATAGAAAAAAATACTAGTTGGTATCTCATAATTCTGTGTATATCTATAGTGAAACATCCTCCATACTTACGCACACAAGTCATTAGTTATACTTGTAAAACCATGTTAATGACACAAAGCTATGTGACCATAAATATCATTTTTGTTGTAAGTGAAACCAAATAATATAAATTTGTGTGGATGTTGTAAATAAAATCATAATTGATGTATTAAGAAACCATGAGGTTATCACTAATTTGGCCTCCATGATGAATACAAGAAAGAGACAAGTAAAATATATTTTAATTAAAATATGGGTATGTGACCAATCTAGCACTTATGAAACCATGCAAAGCTAAGTCTTAAAATGGAGTCATGTGAAGTGACTAAATTTCCCCCCATAAAATCATGTAAAGATGGAGTAACGAAGATGTGATTGAGTCATCACCATGAAACAATGTAAAGTTGAGATAGAAAAATAATATTTATTTGTGAGGATATCATGAGTACGTGACTAAAGTGGCCTCCATGATACATACATGCACAAAACCATAAAACATTGAGACTAAAAAAGTAGATATAATAGGTCCTCATCAAATTGAATGCATAATATTGTTATGGAATTGATATGAGAAGAGGATAAAATGTGTAATGACCACATATATCAATGTTTTTGTCTAAGATGCAAACCATATGATGTAATCATGAAAGATCATTTAGTGGAAGATAAATAATTAATCTCAATTTCACCCCTAATGCAAGTAAAGGTAATGATATAACTAAGATGGTCATGCACCAAATTTCATCATGTAAGAGTAGGATATGGAAGTAATGTATAAAATATGATTATGGAGGTGAAATATGAAAAAATCATTTATAACACAGGATCATGCAAAAATGACATAAAAATTATGGTGCAACATTCTAGCAATAAAGCCTAATTGAAGAAATGCAATATAAAATAATATCATCTTGTAAGAGTAATAGTGAGACATATCCTATAAAATGAAATTATGTGAGAGTAATATAGATATCATTGTTTAATTTATTCTCATGGAAGATACCATAATGATAATTGCATTGATTTTTTATTAATTGTATGCTAATTATTACCAAAAAGAAGATAAAATGTACAATATATCATGTAGCACACCGAGTTCGTAATTTGGTCCAAACTAAGACCCACCCATCATAAACATAGACTAGTAAACTACTAACCAAGACATAACCCACCCAAAAAGTAATGATATTCAATAATACATATTAAGTAGATATAGTTAATAAAAAATGCACATTAAGCAGAATTAGAAATTGTTGTTGCTTTCATTCAATTTGCTTTCACAAATACCAATCTCCAAGTTAGCTTCATCACCTATTTCAATATATTTGACCAATAGAGCATAATTCTTGTACTTGCATTTCACATATTTTTTAGGATTTTTTATTTTATGGGCATTATGTAGTCTTTTAGCAACTTCATATCTTTATCATTAAGGTTATATCTATCCTGCAACCAAAACCATCCATTGACAACCTCCTTGTAGACAAGGTTGAGTCCCTCAAGTAAAATCATGAACATATCCTTTGGAATCTCCAAGATCATAAAAAACTACGAACCAAATTGAAACATGTGAGCTCACAATAAGAGTCAGTAAGATTCCTTCTTTTGCCTTGATATATCTCATTGTTCCTTACTTTCCAAATGTGCCAAAATATCTCATCGGTGAGGACAAAAAAAAAATCTTTAGAAAATATTCTTACATACACATATAGAAATTTATGCCAAGAAAACCATTTTTATTGTCCCACCTTAAATAGCTCCCCAAAAAAGAAAACTAGATTTTAAAAGCATATGTACATTCAAAAAAGATGATCAAAGATTTTTGTCTTATTGCACAAACTACAAACATTGATAGGGATATTAGAAGTTCAGGCATTTTAGAAAAAAAATGATTAGTTTCTTTAAGATAGGAAACCACCTATTTTTTTTCTTAGGTTCACAAATAGATGACCCCATAAGATCAAAAATATGAGACCAATCTTTATCAAAACATGTAAGATTCTAATTTTTATTGATTTTGTATATAATTTCTCCCAAGTCTACTAGCAAATTATAAATATTTTTAGAGGTCATTTTACCAAATACAGTGCCATCACACCATTGAATATTTTTCATAAGTTCTAGTATTAACCTTCACATCTATTGGGAAATCAATACCATATAATGATTAATTTTCATAAAAAATAATGTTCTCTTTTGTGTTATGGGGATATTATACTCCATCGTAATTTTATACTAATCCTTGATATAACCCTATTCTAGAATGCCACCAAACCCATTAATTCCTTCAAAGGCCCAAAGCATGGCAAAGGAACCTCGAGTGAAAGCTAAGGGCTTACAAATACATTAAATTACATCATGAAAGTGTTATATAATAGATCTCATGTAAGATATGATCATATATGAATATAGTAACACATATGAGGAAAGTATATAATCATTGTAGGATCACAACTTATATGTGGTATGGTCTATGGTTATGTTGTTGAATTATGTCCTGCGTGCCACTTTGGTTACTATTTTATGACGCTAGCTGGTGGTGTTGTTTTCCACCATGTTTCGGTTCCTTTTTGTTTTTTTGGCTGTAACCATGGGATCAGGGCCCTTTCCCTGCTTATCTAATAAAAAACTTATATGTGGTATTATGTGGTAATAGTTTGAGAGCCATGTAATGGATGACCATTAACAAATTATGGCATGATGTTCTCTAAGATTGATATTATGTAATGTTCTATAATACTACTAGATAGAAAAAATGGAGGTTTCTTGAGGAATGCATTGTAAGAAATCACCTCAAGGGTGAAAATATTTCTTTATCCATATAATTGGAAAATCTATAGGCACCTAGTCCACATTTTTTACTAATGATATATGGCCCTAACTAATCTATCTATAATTTTTTTGAGTTCTTTCTTTGTATCAGAATGCTTTTGATTCTATTTAAGCACCAACTCACTAACCTCATACTCATGAGAGAGAATTTTTTTATTCTATTTAAGTATTTCTTTAAGTAATTAATCTATTATAGGCATATCAATAGTACCTTTTAGGGATACTTGAAATTATGGTATCTTTAACTCAAGAGGCACGATATGCTTAGTGCCATAAACTAGTAAGTATAGGGTATGATATGTGGGTATATGGATACTCGTTTGATAATCTCACAAGGAAAGGATTAATTGGGAATGCTCGTTTATTTTATACATGTCCACAATTTATTTATAAACCTTGATCGATAACTTCTTTTTTGGCTTGATCACTACTTTGAGGGTAATAAAAAGAAAAAAGTTATGTCGTATATGGTTTTTTAATAAAATTATTTACTTCTCACTTTTTGAATGAGATATCATTGTTGATGACAATGGTACATATTCATATAATAAAATTATAAATGATTGACATAATGGTGGATTTAAATGGGTAGCCTCAACCCCTATAGTAGTACAATTTTTTATAATTATAAAAATGCACGCCTTTATGAGGAAGAAGGGGCTATCTTTCATACCAAATCAAATCCCCACATAGTGAAAGACTGAGGAGAAGTGAAAGATTGGAGTTCTTAGGGTAAGGAAAGTGTAAAATTACTAGACTTTTAACAAATGGGATATTTTTTAATATGTTCATGTGAGTTTCTTGCTATCTTTTTGTATAAATAATCCATGAATAATAGATTTTGCATGATTGTTATACTACTATAACAAACACCATAAATTCCTTCATGGGCCTCATGTAGTACAACGATGATTCATTATCATTTAGGTATCATAGTAACAAGGCATTATTGTTGGCATATGGATTCTAGTGTTGTCATTGATCGAAACTAAAGTCATTATTTTGGTCCACAGATCAAGATTTGCTCATACCTGTAGGAAAAGTAGAGAACAATGTTCTACCGGCATAAAGTAGAAAGAACAGGGTATCCAGTCAATTAGTCGATCTGTATGCTTCACCAAATCATCAGTTTGAGTTGTGGAAAATATATGTTATCTTACTGTTAAGTTTTGTGATGTTTCATTAATCAATGTACGAGCTTGGAGATCTGGCAGGATGTTTTTTTGTTTATTTGCTCTTTATGGCCGACCTAGTGAATGCCACATGTCACAAATGTATAAGGAGTAATTGTTTAATTGTTTCTTGTGTTGGTTATTTTGTTTTGGGTTGTAGCTATACTCTATCCGACTTGTGTGGGTGCAGATTAAAGATTGCTCATGATTTGAGCCGACATGTGGAGAATATTTTGTATTTTATTTGAAGCCAACATATAGCAATTGAATTCTTGCTAGTGGATATATATGCGAGTTCAGACAATTAATTTTGGTGTGTGAGTGGGTGAATAGAGAAGAGTAGATGCGTGAGCGAATATCAGAAGGGCATTTGAGTGAATTTTGCTTGTGGAGAAGAGGATTTTGTGAAGCAAATTAAGGCAAAGCAGAGCTAAGTGTAGAGTTTGACAGAAGCTTCAGAATTTGATTCATGTGCTTCATCAGAACTGAAACCAAGCATTTGTAGATGATATCTTCTTAGTTCAACATTTTGTTGTAATCACAAACATTTTGTAAGGTAGTGAGCCTTCCTTATTTTGAGCAGTGAGCTCTAGGCAGTGTGCTTGAATGCATGTGCATTCCCTTTTCTTCATACTTTTAATAGAGTATATAAATTGTGGATTAATCTCCACCATGGTTTTTCCCTTAACAGGGTTTCCACGTAAAAATCTTGGTGTTATGGTGTTCTGATTGTTTCTTTCATGTGCTTGCATCTTTACTTCTATTTAAATGTTGTAGATGGTTTATAATCTGAATTGAAGTTTAGAATATTGTTGAACACTGATTCACCCCCCCTCTTAGTGTCACTTGAGTCCAACAATTGGTATCAGAGCAAGTTCCTCTACAAGAAGTTTAACAGCTTGAGGTGGATCTTGGATTGCAATGGACTCTGGTGGTCTTCAACAATGGCTTATGGTAGCACTTGATGGTCTTGATCAATCTAAAGTAGAAGTCATAGAATTAAAAGCAAATCTTGTGGATGATGAAAAATTCATTCAATCATTAAAGGATAAAATCAATGAGTCAAGAGAAAAGAGGAAGGAACTTTGTGATCAATTGAAGCAGAAAGAAAAAAAAAGCTTGGAAGATGTTCACCTGAATCAAACCCTAAAAGAGATAATTGAAGAATGTGAAAGACTTGCTAGAAACAATGCTACTCTAAAGCTTGAGATGGAATTTGTGGAAATGAAGTTAACTAAGGAGATTGAAGAAAGAAAGAGGAATGAGGAAAATATGGCCCAATCTTTAAGAGAAAAATCTGAAGAATGCAACAAAGTTAATAGTGGATTCATTTAGCTCGAGATTGAACTGCAACAATCCAAAAATAATGAACAAGAGCTTGAAAGATAAATAGTTATTCTCAGAGATGAACTCACTACTGCAAATGAGTACATGGAGAAGTTCAAGATCAGTTCTGCTAAGCTTGATTAGTTGACTAAAGGAAAAAAGGAAGCAAATGATAAGCAAGGTCTTGGATATGAGAAAGGTGAAAGCTTCATATCTGAACATAAGGATTCCAAAGAGAAATTCAGATGAACAAAGGCAAAAGACATCCAGTAAGACAACCCAATGCTCATAATTTTAATGGCTACTACTTTGCTTGTAATAAATTTGGTCATAGGGCTTCTCAGTGTAGAAGTAAAATAAATTCAAGTTGTCCATCATTTCCCAGTTAATTTTTTAGGTGCAATAAGTTTGGTCATAAGTCAATTGAGTGCAGAAGTATGTCTGTCAGTGTAAGGAATGTTAAATGCTATACCTGTGGAAGATTTGGGCATGTTACTAATCAATGCAGGTCAAAGGGGAATCAATGGGATGAATGGTCTAGACAAATAAATCTAGTGTGTTACATTTGCAACAGATTTGGTCACATTGCAAGATTCTGCAGGAATAAAAACATGGATAGAAGAGGTCTGGTATACAAAGGAAGAATTTCATAGAAAGATGATAAAGGAAAAGGGAAAGTGACAATGGAAGAAATAAGAGATCAGATGAAGAAAACATGGGTGAAGAAGAGTGAATCTGATGAAGGAAATAATCCCGCACTGGAAGCAGCCTCCGGTAATTCCTCTAGAAATTGATCTTAGGTCATTGACCTAGGGGGAGTTTTTTTTTTGAAAAACCCTTTGTCCCCCTATCAATAGTTGGCATCAGAATGCAGGGAATTTTTAGTAGTTGTGCTATTAGTCTACCAATATGTCTATGATCACTTATGCAGAAAATCGAGATCTGGAAGGTCTGCAAATGGATTCTTCTCTTGTTGTCTGAGAAAATAGAGTAACTAGAACTCTTAGGGAAAAAAATTTAATGCGGAAAAAAGTTTAGGTGTGTGAAGCTATAAAGAGGTATTTGGAACCCTCATTTGTCACCTTGCATTGAAGAAAGAATAGAAGGAGAGCTCTTGCAACAAAATTTTGAAGGAGTCAAGTAAATTTGGCAGTGAATTCATTAGGTATTTCTAATTGCTTGTTGAATTTCTAATTTTGTGCTCAGTAGAAAAACCTGTTCGATATAGAAAGAAAAATGAAACAAATCAAAGGAATTGTGAATCTGGATGAATATAGTAGTAGAAAGATCAGGGATGTGAGAAATTTGTTGCCGGCCAATGAATTGAAGTGGCTTAAAGGTGTGAAACATAGAAGTTTGGACATCTAGAATGAGTTTCCTTATTTTGACAACGCGGAAGTTATTAGGTTTATCCTGAACAGATTGAATGAGGACATTCTAACCTTGGATAAACCCTATCTTATTTTGAAGGATGTGATTAGAAATCTAACTGGTCTATGCAATGATGGGGATATTCAACAATCAAAGTAATTTCATACAAAATTTTCTTCAGAAACAGGGAAAGCGCAACCTTGGCAAACACAATTTACAAGGAGATCAAAGGGCGTTGGTAATTTCAACAATCGAAGATTCGATAACAAGGTACATTACAAATGAGATTTCATACAAAATTTTCTTCAGAAACAGGGAAAGCGCAACCTTGGCAAGCACAATTTACATATCTCATAAAATGATAATGAAGGATCAAGACTTTGACCTATGCAATTTGCTAAAAGATTAATTGATGGAGAATGTGCAATTTAAAAAGGATGCAGATTACCCCTTCAGGTTTGGTACTTTGATCATATGTATCATGATGTATTTTCTGAATTGTCTGCCTCAGATTGATAATGTGGTATGGAGGGAAAATGAACCAGTTTGTAAGAATTTTTTTGAACATTTTAATACTCTGGAAAATTGTGAGCAAGTTTATGCAAATTTCTTTAGAGAGTTGCTAGGAAAGTTTGGAGAAACTAGCATTTCCTTTCTGGAAAAAGCACTTGAAGTTGGATCATCTTCCAATAAAATAGAAAGGAAGCATAAAAGAGCCCTAGAATTTGTTGATGACACTCCTCCAACACACAAGTCTCCTAAACTTGAAGGAAAAGACAAAGAGCAAGTAATTTTGGATATACCAGATGAAGATTCTGATGAGTTCACTCCAAGGGATGAACCAGAATCAGTTGAACCAGATGTGATAATAGTAGAAGGAAGTGAAGAATAAGGTGCTTTAGTCAAAACAAAGATACTGCAAATTGTTCAAGAAAAAGATGGGATGCAAAAGATTGTTGATATATGGTTAGACATACCCTCATATGAGAAAGACTTGATTAAGAGCACTCTAGGCAGTTACTTTGTGCATAATAACATTGAGTTGGAAAGTTTACAGAATGTACTTCTTGAAGAGTTGATTGAATGTATTAGGGAAACTATGGCCTCTGAGTCTCAGGATAAGAAAGAGGAAGAAATAATTTCACATTTGAAGGAGCAGTTCAGGCTATCCCTTACCAAATTAAAAAGGAAAATGAATGTGTTGAGGAAATGTATAAACTCAAAAAATAACATCTACAATTATTTTCTTCGTTAGCCTTATGTAGTTGGGAAATACAAGGACAAGTTGGAGCAGATTGAAAGTGAGTTGAACAAAATTGGTCAAGATTATAACATGTTTTAGGACTAGGAAGGTATAGTAAAGAAAATGATTCATGAGTTGTAGAATGAGCATGCAAAAGTTCACTTTTCCAGAAACACTTTTGTGGACACTTTTTGGAAAGTGAAGGATTTAACTGAATGCAAATTGGAGCATCTAATTGAAGTGCTAAAGAAAGGAGAGAAATTAGAAGGAACAATCACAATTCCAGAATCCCTCATCTAGATCATCAACCGAACATCAAAAAACAACAACTTGATCATAATCATTGGGATTGTAGTAGATGCTTGGAAGAATTTTCTTCTAGAAGTGAAAGATAAGTAGAAAACAATTTTCTGACTTGTGCAACAGTTGTAGTTCTTCAAATTTTCTAAATTAGCGAAGGGAGAGAGAGAGAAATAAATTTTTTGTCATGGATGTCAAAGGGGGAGAGAGTGCAGTGAAAAATGCCTTGAAATTCTAAGGGGGACTAGTGTTTTGAAAGAAGGCTGTGTTTTGAAATTTTGAGCTTTAGCAGCATAATCTCTTGGTTTTGACACTTAGTCATTTTTCACTAAGTGTTGCCATTAATGCCAAAGGGGGAGATTGTTGGCCCATATGGCTTCTAGTGTTTTCATTGATGGTAATTGAAGTCATTATTTTGCTCCACAGATCAGGATTTTCTCATACCGGCAGGAAAAGTAGAGAACAACGTTCTACTGACAAAAAGCAGAAAGAACAAGGTATTCGGTTAGTTAGTTGATCTGTATACTTCACTGAATCATCAGTTTGAGCTATGGATCCCTGGGCTACATTGTTGAGCATATATTTTATCTTACTATTAAGTTTTGTGATGTTTCATTAATTGGTGTACGAGATTGGAGATCCGGTAGGATGTTTTTCTATTTATTTGCTCTTTATGGCCAACCTAGTGAATGTCACATGTCGCAAATGTATAAGGAGTAATTGTTTAATTATTTCTTGTGTTGGTTATTTTTTTTTGGGTCATAGCTATAGTCTATCCGACTTGTGTGGGTGCACATTAAAGATTTCTCATGATTTGAGTTAACATGTGGAGAATATATTGTATTTTATTTGAAGTTGACATATAGCAATTGAATTCTTGTTGGTGGATATATATCCGAGTTCAGGAAATTCATTTTGGTGTGTGAGTGGGTGAATAGAGAAGAGCTGATGTGTGAGTGAATATCAAAAGAGAAATTGAGTGTATTCTGCTTGTGCAGAAGAGGATTTTGTGAAGCGAATTAAGGTAGAGAAGAGCTAAGTGCAGAGTTTGATAGAAGCTTCAAAATTGGATTCATGTGCTTGACCGGAACTAAAACCAAGCATTTGTAGATGCTATCTTCTTATTTCAACATTTTGTTATAATCACAAACATTTTGTAAGGTGGTGAGCCTTCCTTATTTTGATCAATGAGCTCTAGGTAGTGTTCCTTAATGCATGTGCATTCCCTTTTCTTCATACTTTTAATAGAGTATATAAATTATGGATTAATCTCCACCGTGGTTTTCCCCCTAACAGGGTTTCCACATAAAAATCTTGGTGTTATGGTATTCTGATTGTTTCTTTCATGTGCTTGCATCTTTACTTCTATTTAAATGTTGTAGATGGTTTATAATCTGAATTGAAGTTTAGAATACTGTTGAACATTGATTCACCCCCCCCTCTCAGTGTTCCTTGAGTCCAACAATTATATCCACATCTCTATTGTACATTAGTAATAATTAAACATTTTGAAATTCCTTTCATATACATATATGTGTATTTTTGGAAAAATTGGGAGGGAATTTCCCCCTTTTCAAATAACTATGTGTATCAATAAACCACTCATCATCACAAAGGTTGTACTTGTCAAAATTTGTATCATTAATTACAAGTTTTTTGAGTTTATAATAAGGAGTTTAAATTGAGTTCTCTTAAAATAAATTCCCAAGAAGGATGTAGTGATGTTTGTAGCATCCATGTGTCTATTATATTTTCATGGAACTATGTCAATGTGGTACAATTGAGAATGTTTTAACAATTGTAACACCAAATCCTTGTACTTCAAAATTTTATCTTATCCATTTTCATGTGAACTCATAATTTTAATAACAACTATATGTGATTCACCATGTAGAGTATTATATTTAATCCTAAAATATTAAATGTGTTAAATAATCAATATTCAAGACCTCATTTTCACTTATGTTATTGGTACATGTGAGTTCCAATATAAAGGATAGATGAATGATATGTCCTATAGGAGGAATGAGTATTAATTCAACCATACATCCAATCATGCATCTAAGACCATCAATAAGCATTTCCCATGTGTCAAATGATTGAATATTTAAAATGTAGTCAATAGAGAATGATGTCAATGGGTACACAAGTTCATCAAAAAGAGATTTTACTAATTGATCTTCTATTTCTTGACCCTTGCTATATTTTTCTAATATAAATTTAAGGTTAAACTCCATTGGTCACATAAGGCTAGATTTAATAATCATACATTTTAATGGTTTGGATTTTACAACTACACGAATTTCATTGTGAAGCATGTAATGACATCACTTTTGAGTAGCATAAAACACAACAAAACAATTTTTTTTATTATATTATATTAATTTATGGGCGGGTGCAAAAAGTTGGGGGCCAAAAAGTGGCCACCTTTTTTTAAAATATTTGAAAAGCCATAACACGAGTGTGTTATAATGTGCTCGCGTTATCGCTTGGTGTGACCGAGCCTAAGGCTTGGTCACACCAAACCTATAACACACTCGCGTTCTAATGCAAGTGTGTTATGAGTCTTTATAAGAAAAAAAAAAAAGGAAAATCCAAATCATTTTAGACTATCATATATCTTCATCCACAACCTGCAAACCATTCCAAGGTGCACTTGCATTGTGGAGACCTCAAATTCATCAATTTATTCAACGAATCATTTCTATTTCTTCGCTAGAATGTTGCCATGTCAACAGGGAGCTCCAAGGAGTAAGTTTTTATTATTTTTTTAATGATTTTTTTGTTAAATAGGTAGTTTTAATATGTTTTTGATGTTAATTTCTTTAATTTTTAGAAGTAGAAAATCCACCCGATTCTCCTCCTCATGAACAACAACACCAAAAAAATCTTGATGAACAACCACAAAAACAAACTCCTCCAACAATTCCTCAACATCATCTTAGAACTAAACAAAATTTAATGGGGGAAATTGAAAACAACAAAAAACAAATTGAGTTAATTGCAAGGCAGAACGATCTTGTAAGTTCAACCTCAGAAAGAACCATGTTTGCAAATTCACTTCAAGCTATGTTAACACATGTAGATGTAATTAGCAAGCAATTAATTGGTTAGGTGGATAAGAGGCAGGAGTACAAAGATTTTTATGCAGATAAACTATCCTACAAACAAGTAAAAAATGAAAAAAATACAAAATATGACTTTTGTTCACTATTCACTAACCCATGTACAAATCAAACTCTTGACCTTACAAATAAGAGGTTTCCTATCCATTGGTGCAACCACCAAGGGATAAAGGAATTTTTTTGGAAGAGGTGGTGATGAGTCCAGTTTATGGCTTAATTTTGATAGAGTTTATTATCCATTTGTTGTTGTTGTTATAGACTTTGATACTTAGATGTTGACCTTTTTATGATATTTCCTTAAAAACCATAGACATTGGGCATAAGCTTATTTTTGTAACCTTTAAATGACATTGACATGCTATATGAACTATCTATGTTAATTTTACATGTGGATTAATGAATGTTACTTTAAGATAGTTATAGATATGCAATTATTGTGTGTACTAATATTGTTATGCAGATATAATTAGAGCCTACAAAATTGAGGAAGATTTTGCCAACTGGTCGTTTTCCATAAAGGTCAACAAGGTAATTATTCAAAGGTCAATGGAGGGAATACTCTCAATGGAGGGAGATTCCTAGTGTAAATAAAAATTGTAACTATCTTGTAAGTGATCTTAATAGTTTGTTGAGCGAATATAGGAGCTATTGTTATGTTAGATCTGTGTTAGGGAAAACCGGCTTAACTAGATTCCACGCATGCATAACCTCCTCTCCACTTTTTATGCTTTCCCTAAAGTGGCGTCCTCCTAATCTGTTGGAGTTGACCACCTTGCTAGGTAGTTAGTAGTTTTTCCTCCTATGAATAAGACTCGAATGCTCCTTCTCAGAAGGTTGATTAATTTGATGTTGTATTCACATTCTTAGTTTTTCAGTAATATAGTTATGCTGGTCGATTGTACTCATGCTTTCCAATGAATAAAATGAAGTTATAAGTTCGTGAATCTGAGTTTACATTTATTTTAAGGGATACTCATCCAAGGGGGCCCACTTGGTGAGCATTCCATCCTTTAGTTTAGTTAGTATTTTATGTTCAACAATTAGTTAAGAATCTAGCAACTGTCTGTTCCTGCAGCCAAAGAAGACAGAGTAGTTTCCTATCTGTTTGCCCAGATTTTCATTTTTTTCATGCATTTCAACTTAGGATAGTTGTTGGTTGATGTTTAGTACTTATGCTATTTCTTTCTAATAAATTTACTTTCAACATTATGTCTTTCCTAGCTATAGAATGAATATGGCTACTATGGATTCCTAGTGCACATACCGTGCTGACCCATTTCAAGTCTACATCCCTCGGTTGACAAGTTAAATGCACCTTCGTAATGATTAAGATAGCTAGTTGGATTAGATTTCCAATCTCTGAATCACAACTTTAAGGGCCTAGTTGTTAAATCATTGTAGGAGGCCAACATTTTTGGTGTCGTTGTTAGGGATGGTGTCAAACTAGGGAGTTATTTGGAGTCATTGATAGTTTATTTCTTGCTGTAGTATTTTTGAAAGTTCATTCTTAGTATACCCCTCATTTAGGAAAGTAATGATCCACTATTCTTTTTCCAATTCTTTGTGTGAGCTGGTTGATATTGAGTTGATACCGTATGCATAGAGGAAGGAGGAGAGATGCTCATGGGAGATTCCTTCCTAATAACCCTGGTCCATTCCAACTAGTTGACCGTCAAAATCTACCAATAGAAAAAGAAGAAGAAGAGCCACACCCCTTTGCTGATGCATTTCTTGATTTGATCAGTTCTGAAATTTCCTCTAAAGACCAAAATTAGATTGAGAATCCCTTTTCTTTGGAACTCCATTAGGCATATATGGGTGATGCAAATAGAAACAAACCTAACCAACCAACTTTTTCTTTCCCTATTGCTCATTAGAATGAAGTTGAAAAACTCAAAAATATCCTTGCTTTAGTCCTTCCTAAGTTCTATGGACTTGTCACAGAAGATATTGATACTTTCTTGTTCGAGTTTGATATACTCTGTAGGAGTTATGACTATACCACTGATGCCCATAGGCTTAAGCGGTTTCCTACCACCTTGAAAGAAGTTGCACTAAGATGGTTTATGAGTCTAGGAAAAAATACTGTGGAGACTTGGGATGACATGAAAACAAAGTTCCTTGACAAGTACAAGGAATATTGTAGGGGAAGTGACATGAGGGGAGATGACATTTTTAGGATGCAACAAAAGGAAGATGAGAGTCTAGAGGATTACATTTTAAGGTTTTTGTTCTACCTATAGAAATATCCACACCATACACTAAATGAAGAATCACAAAAGCTCCTTTTCCTAAGAGGAATTAATGACAACTGCACTGATGCCTTGGACCTGATGGGAGGAGGATATCAAGAAGAAATGTTAGAATTATTCTAGGGCAGCTTCAAAGAAAGAGAGAGCTTACCAATCCTCTATGGTTAAGTCATCTATCAATGGAGTTTCAACGATGGAGATTACTCACTTGCTGGCAGACTTCAAGCAAGACATCATAAGCAATTTGGCTACTCGGTTGGATACACTTCAAGCACAAAAGAAACAAGAGGAGGAAAAGGCAATGTTGGTAGAATATTACCCTCATTGTAGACAAAAGGACTACAAATGAAAAATGATAGCTAATATTGAAAGAATGCAAATCCCACCTGAGTTCAATCAAATCTTGGGTGATGACGATCAAGTCTATTACATTGTATAGAGGAGGGTATGGGATCCAAGACAAGGTATGCCACCAGATCCATTATCCTTTGTTGGGCCTTATTTTAATTCTTATGCATCTGGTAACCAATGGCAACCCCCATATCCATCCAATTATGGAGGATATCCACCACAACCTTGGAATAACCCTCCAAATACTTGGCCCAATCACCAAAAATCTCCACCGCAGTTGCAACAACCTTAGGGGAATTGGCAACAATTTCAAGGAAATTGGCAGCCACCTCTAGGAAATTGGCAACAAACATCTCAATGGAGGGGAGGACAACAATGTCCAAACCAAACAACTAGTTACATGCAACCACCTTCTCAGCCCCAACAACCTGCTATAATGCCTCCTCCTACTAGTTCAAGTTCAAATAGACCTAAGCCTACTCAACTACCAGCTCAACCCACACCTAACCCAAATAATAAACCATAACAACAACTAGTTTATTATGTCGATTCAAATAAATTACCTGCATATGTTGCGAGTGTAAGTGACATCCACTTGAGTTCAAAAACTAGTTTTCCAACTCCTTCCACAACCATTATCACTGAGCTTCCTATGGAAGCAAAGGGGAATCTCAATGTCCCCATTCAACCAAGTGTACCTAAAAATCCTAAACTAGTCCTAGTCCATCAGACTAAAAAAGAACCACCATTTCCTTAAAGGTTGGAAATTGTGAAACAAAAGGAAGAGAAGGAGGAACCAACCTTTGACATTCTAGATCAGTTGAAGCATATATGTGTCAAGATACCCCTATTTCAGGCCATAAAAGATGTTCCCATATATGGCAAAGCAATTAAGGAAGCATGCCTTAAGAATCCAAGAAGGAAGAAGAAAGACCCCACTATTGTTCATGTGGTGGGACATCTAACTGACATCATGCTTGGGAAAGTGACTGTTCCCAAATATAATGACCCAGGTAGTCCTGTGGTAGGAGTTGTTATAAATGGGATCCAAATAAAGAATACTCTGATTGATTTGGGAGCAACAATAAATGTAATGACCAAGGATATCCTGTAGTAACTAAAGGTTGCAAGCATGAGACCTACTCCTACTGTCCTGTAGCTTTCTTATAGTTCCACTATTAAACCTAATGGTATAGTAGAGGATCTTGTGGTATCTAGAATCTTGGGAGTATCCAACAGATTTCATGATACTTTCTCCTAAAGCTACACTAGGTGGGCACCCCATTATTATAGGAAGGCCATGGTTAGCAACAACAGATGCCTATATTGGATGCCAGAAAAGGGACTCGACCATTTATGATGGAAAGAGCACCAAAATATTGTTCTCTACCCTCCTGCTCAGTCATCCCATGATATGGATAACCCCATATGGCCACATGTTGGTGAAGAGGCCGAGGAAGTCAACTCTGTGGCATAGCTTATGATGTCAGGCATGAGTTCTTTCATGCGGCTTCAAGATGAAGATGAAGTATTGTCTAACATAATTCAAAACCATTGTGAGGTGCAAGAAGACTCATCCTCTCATGCATTTGATTCTGCTGATCCAGTGAAGACACTTTTGCCTGCTCTTCCTGCAGCAGAACTTCCTGTAGCAACAGGTATGTATCATACAATACTGCCACATGAACTCAAGCTACCAAGCATTAGTGAAGCAAATATGATAGAGTTAACTACACAAGTGCAAGTGTCAAGGAAAATATCTAAATATTAACAACAAACTGAGTGAAGAGCAACAATTGTCATTGAAAAACTTAATGAGAACCCACCAACATGCATTTGTGTGGGACTATCATGATATGAATAGATTGGATCCTGAGCTCTGCACTCATAGGATATACATCAGAGATGATTGTACACCAATGAGGTAGCCCCAAAGAAGAATTAACCCTGCACTGAGGGAAATTGTAAAAGGAGAACTGCAAAAACTGTTGGATGTAGGACTTATCTACCCCATTTTAGATAGCTAGTGGGTGTCTCCATTGGTGATTGTTCCCAAAAAGGGAGGGAAGTGGTGAGTTTGTGTTGATTATAGGGAACTCAATGCTACCACCAAAAAGGACCATTTTCCCCTTCCTTTCATAGATCAAGTTCTGGATTCACTTGTATGAAATCAATACTTTTCTTTTCTAAATGGATTTAGTGGGTATAACTAGATACAAATTGCATCAGAGGACTAGGAGAAGACCACCTTTGCCTATCCATGGGGGAATTATGCCTACTTAGTACTTCCATTCGGCTTATGCAATGCACTTGCAACCTTTTAGAGGGAAGTCATTACCATATTTTCAGATATCTCTCATGATTGCATGGAAATTTATATGGATGATTTTACTACCTATGGTGCTGATTTTAGTGAAGCATTAGAAAATATCAGGAGAGTCTTACAAAGATGTGAAGACCATAATCTATCTTTAAAGAGTGAAAAGTGCTTCATGATGATGCAAGAAGGTGTAGTCCTTGGCCACTGCATCTCTCACAAAGGAATTCAAGTAGACCCTGCCAAGATTGAGGTGATCACCAACCTGCCTATACCTGCAAAACAAAAAGATGTTAGGAGTTTCTTGGGACATGCAGGTTATTATAGGCGTTTCATCAAGGATTTCAGAAAAATGGCAACACCATTGTATAATCTCCTAACCAAAGATGTTGAATTCCAATGGACAAAGGACTGTGACAAGACATTCTCTAATCTCAAAGCAGCTTTGACCCATGCTCCTGTACTCAAAGGTCCTAATTGGGAAATTCCCTTTCACATTCATATAGATGCATCAAACTATGGTATTAGAGCAGTACTGAGACAGAAAGAAGGAACCATTGAGAACGTTATTTATTTTGTCAGCAAAAACCTCCAAGGAGTTGGATTTAGTTATACAGTGACAGAAAAGGAACTGTTGGCAGTAATATGTGCCCTTAACAAATTCAGGCACTACATAATAGGCTATCAGATCTTTGTGCACATAGATCATACAACCATTAGGTACTTCATGAATAAACCCCTAATTTCAAGTAGGCTAGCAAGATGGTTATTGCTGATGCAGGAGTTTGACATAACCATTGTGGATAAACCAGGGAAGGCCAATGTTGTTGCAGACTTTCTTTTAAGGTTGACTACATCAAAGGATAGTCAAGTCATTGATAAATCTTTCCCTAATGAACACTTATCTTCCATCAGTGTGCATACACCCTGGTATGCTGACATAGCTAATTATCTAGTCACATGGAGAGTTCCTCCTCATTTCTCTCCAAAAGAGAGAAGGGCACTCATTGAAAAATATTTTCCTTTCTCATGGATTGTTGGATGTTTGTTCTACACTGGACCAGACCATGCCATGAGGAGATGTGTGAGGGAAGATGAGACATATGATATTTTTCATGCATGTCACAACAAACCCTGTGGAGGGAATTTTACATTCAAGAAGACAATAATGAAGATTTTGAACATAGGATATTACTGACCCACACTCCACAAGGATGCAGGGAAATATACAAGGAAGTGTGATAGATGCCAGAGGATGGGCTGACCAACCAAATATAATGAGATTCCCCTTTACCCTCAGGTTGTAATCACTCCATTTGACAAATGGGGATTGGATTTTGTAGGATCCATTGATATTCCATCAAATTGTAAATCCTATATCTTGGTATGCACTAATTATGTAACCAAGTGGGTAAAAGTTAAGGCCATGAAGCATGCAAGAGATAATAAGGTTGCAAAATTTCTTTATGAGGAAATTTTCACATGATATGGGGTTCTGAGAGAGATAGTGACTAATCAAGGGGCTCAATTCACCTCAACCCTTGTTACAACACTGGTCAATGAATACAACATAAGGCATAGGAAGTCTACTTCTTATCACCCTCAGGCCAATGGCCAAGTTGAGGTGACTAATAGGGAAATTGATGCTATTCTGACCAAAACAGTGGCTATACATAGGAAGGATTGGGAAAATAGGCTGCCAAAAGCTATTTGGGCCTATCAAACCACTTGGAAAATAACCAGAGGCTTCACTCCTTTTGAGTTGCTATATGGAAAGGCAGCTATGATGCCCATTGAATTTGAGCATAAGACTCTTAGGACTAACTAGACTTAGGGATGGATATCTCTGAGGCACAAAGGGACAAAATCATACAGCTAAATGCTTTAGATGAGATGAGGAAGACAACCTTGCATCACATAGAGGTAGTGTAGAATCAGAGAATAAAATGGCATGATAAATTCATAAAGGACAAGAAATTCCAACTAGGAGACTAGGCACTCCTTTATGACTCAAGGTATCAAGATAATGTAGGAAAATTGCAGACAAGGTGGCTAGGACCATATGAAGTTGCTAAAGTCTTCTCCAATGGTGTTTTTCAACAAACTACCATTGACCCTAATAGTTTTAAGCTACTTTTCAATGGTCATCACCCCAGGTTGTATCACAAGCCAACTTCCAAGGAGGAATTCCTACAACAATTCACTTAGCATGCGACACCTGAACTTCCTGTAGCTGAAGGAAGTGGACCTAATGTCCCTCTTTCTAGCTAACTAAAGTATGTAACTTGTCATAATAAATACTTCCACTTTTATGGGAGTCCACTTCTTCATTCATTCACCCATCTGCCATGCATCTCCACCTTTCTCTCTCTTCCATCACGCGACCATAACTTCACTTCATTCCATCTCCACTTTCATTAATTGCTCAACTAACTTCTTAAAAGGTGACTCATACTTCCTCAATATTATTTGCAACAAATATTCCATGAATTCAGGTACGTGCACATCAATTTGTTGCATCTTAATTGTCTTTTAGTACATTCATTTAACTTCTATACATTAATGTAGATGTTCTCCATAGCATGCAATTATTCCCTACCCTTATCAAATTGTCATTACTACCTTGCATGTAAGGACACATGCTCAAATTTAGGTTGGGGGGGAGTGCGAATAACATGTCCACGTGTCCGTCCATGTTGGTCTATGTTAGCAAAGTTTAAATTAAGCCAATTTGAATTTTGAGTAAGGTGACAACTCGCATGTGTGAGATGACATCAACTTTTTCCATTTTTCTTGATCATATCCTTCATTTATTACTCCTTTACTACCTTTATTGCCTCTATCATAATTCTAAGTTTCCAAAAAGGTAAAACTCAAATGACATTGGCGTTGGGAATTCAGTAGCATTATAGGAAGGAGAAATTTAGCTTTTAGACAAAGATTGCAAGAAGGAAAACCTTGCAAAGTGATTGTTTAATTGCAAACAATTAAACAATGGGAGGTGGGTTAATTAGAAATGAACCCATGATTCATGATGTATTACTACAGGATGCACCTTTCTAGGCTGAGTTCATAAACTGCAGTGGTTAGACTATTTCCTGAAACTGAATGGCTATAATGAAGATGTTGTGTTGGAATTTGCGTAGAAATTGTCTAAAGGAAAAGCCATGGTAAACTGGTTGGAGGTAATACCTACTGAAGAGAGGATTGTAGAAGTTACAAGGTTGCCTGCTGACGGTGAACATTACCTTGCTATTAGAGATGCCAGGTCAGCTAGGGCTGAATTTATAGATCCTAGTGACCCTCCGTTGAATATGGACAAGAAAGGTGTGAAGAGAACCTCTCTACCTAAGCCATGGAAGCAAGTAGTTGTTCACATTGTGAAGTACCTTACTTGTGAAGGCCATTAGTCGAACCTAAATTCTGTGCAATTCAAACTCCTGAATCATATGAGGCATGGGAGAAGAATGAACGTGTCAAATGTGTTATATCACCTTCTTTCAATCATGGCAGCCAAGACCCAAAAAGGTAGGGATAATTCCATTTCCCACCATTTTCTGATCAAATTATTAGTAGAGAAGTCTCTGCATGATGTGTTTGATATGACTTGGGAAGAATTCTTAAATATTGATCAATTTAGACCAGAGCATTTGCGACCTAGGGTTTTAACTCAACCTCGTAGGGCTAGTAGGAGAGTGATTTTTGTTGAATCCACTCTTAGAGCCTCAATTTCTGGCACAAGCCCTAGTGTATACCTCTTGTAGCTAAACAAACTATAGAGATTAGTTCTTCTGAGACAGAAAATTTAGACAAAGAAAGTTCCTCTTCAGATTCTGATGATGTTGTCCCTCTTGGCATCCTAATTCAAACTAGGGCACAAAATAAAGAGGTAGAAATGAGGAAGGGAAAAGATAAAAAGAAAACAACAGAAAAGGAAGTTCCAAGCTCTAAGAAATAGAAGATTGACACTGTTCTTTCTGCAGCCAAAGAGAAACATGAGAGCCCTCCTAGAAAAATAAGACCAGCTAGACTAGCCATTGGTATGTCTCCACAGGGAAGCCCTAGGTCTAGAGAAACATCACGGGAGGACACATAAGCCCCAATGGGGTAGGTGAACATTGAGGAAAATGACATTTTTAAGGAGTAGGAAAATATAAGGTTGGTAGAGCTTTCTACCATTGCAGAACATGTTGAAAGTCAAGAGTATGAGGAGAATTAGGAGCTCCTACAGCAAGAGAAAAAGCAAGAGTTCATGTAGCAAGAGCAAGAACAAGAGCCCCTGCAACTAGAAATAGGAGAACAACCAACACCCCTGTAGCCAGATTTGGTTGAATAATCATAATCCCTACAACTGGGGCCACATGAAGAGCAAGCATCAGTTCCAGGAAAAAAATTGGTAGGAATACATAAGCCCTCTAATTTTTCAATGCACATGGTAGCCATGAACTTATGGAGTGAGATGCAAAGGAGGGAAGAGGAATGGAAAGAGGAGAAACATAGGCTAAATGAGAAAAATAAGAAGAAAGATGAGGAGATTGAAGAGAAGAATACAAAAATTGATGCTTTAAAGGAAAAGGTGGACAATATAGCAACCTTAGTACCTCAAATATTAGAGTGCAGGACTCCTCCAAGCATCATCCTTCTATATTTGAAGGAGAAGAATCTCTATTTTAAACTAGAAAGGATCATTTCATGTTTGAATCCTTCTATTGAGACTTGAATTTTTCTAGGCTTATCATATTGCTCCTCTTGAAATGAAAAATTTGTTGTGTGAATTCTATTTGCATAATTATGTTGTGTCCCAAGATCATGATTGGAATCCATTGGTGTATGTTGGGGATATCCAATTAAGGGAATTCATGTCCTGGATACAAAATGAAATTAGTTGGGGACAACAGTTCAGAATTATAGGCAAATAGAATCCAACACTCCCCTGCCCAATAGGGCTAAATCTAGAAATCCAAGATACATTTTTAGGGAGTGGCATAGATTCCTTTACCGACCAAGCTATAGCAGTAGGATCCTTCCTGAGAGAGAAGTAGTTTACAAAGAATATAAGAAGGTAGCAAAAACCACAAGGGAATCTGTAATGGGATATCTGTCACAAAGGTGGAACAGTTTGAATAATGAGTTAAAACAAGTTGAGCCTCACTCTCTGCAAAACTATGATGCAACATTCAAAAGAGTTGATAGATATATATAGATTGGAAGGATGAAGGGACAATTGTAGCTTCAATTAACTTTTCAACCACCTATCTTATTATGGCATGTGCCAAATTTTAGGTATTACTAGTATGATATAGTTGTAGAGAGGCAAAGATGGAATAGATTGGACAACAAGCAAGGGTTCTATTGAGACCCTAATTCATACACTACAAGAACTGATATAGGACAGCTGTTAGTTTCAAATTTCAGGGCATTGACAAAGCAAAAGAACAACCCTTCCTCTGTTGGAGGACCAACAAAGCCTTAGGTTGGCGGGACTGATGAGTCCAATTTATGACTCTATTTTGATAGAGTTTATTATCCATTTGTTGTTGTTGTCATAGACTTTGATACTTGGTTGTTGACCTTTTTATGATATTTCCTCAAAAACCATAGACATTGGGAATAAGCTTATTTTTATAACCTTTAAATGACATTGACATGCTATATGAACTATCTATGTTAATTTTACATGTGGATTAATGAATACTACTTTAAGATAGTTACATATATGAAATTGTTGTGCGTACTAATATTGTTATGCAGATATAATTAGAGCCTACAAAATTGAGGAAGATTCTACCAACTGGTCATTTTCCATAAAGGTCAACAAGGTGATCATTAAAAGGTCAATGGAGGGAAGACTCTCAATGGAGGGAGATTCCTAGTTTAAATCAAAAATTGTAACTACCTTGTAAATGGTCTTAATAGTTTGTTGAGCGAATATAGGAGCTATTGTTATGCTAGATCTGCGTTAAGGAAAACCGTCTTGACTAGATTCCACACATGCATAACCTCCTCTCCATCTTTTATGCTTTCCCTAAAGTGGCATCCTCCTAATATGTTTGAGTTGACCACCTTGCTAGGTAGTTAGAATTTTTTCCTCCTATAAATAAACTCGAATGCTCCTTCTCAAAAGGTTGATTAATCTGATGTTGTATTCACATTCTTAGTTTTTCAATAATACAGTTATGTTGCTCAATTATACTCATGCTTTCCAATGAATAAAATGAAGTTATAAGTTTGTGCATATGAGTTTACATTTGTTTTAAGGGATAATCATCCAAGAGGTCCCACCTGGTGAGAATTCCATCCTTTAGTTTAGTTAGTACTTTCTATTTACCAATTAGTTAAGAATCTGGCAACTGTCTGTTCTTGCAGCCACTAGAATTTCATTATGTGACTGTTACTGCAGCCAAAGCAGATAAAGTAGTTTCCTATCTGTTTGCCCAAATTTTCATTTGTCATGCATTTCAGCTTAGTATAGTTGTTGGTTTATGTTCAGTACTTATGTCATTTCTTTCTAAGCAATTTACTTTTAGCATTATGTCTTTCCTACCTATTGAATGAATATGGCTACTATGGATTCCTAGTGCACATATCGTGCTAACCCATTTCAAGTCTATGTCCCTGGGTTGACAAGTGAAATGTACCTTCATAATGATTAAGATAACTATTCAAATTAGATGTTCAGTCTCTAAATCAAAGCTTTAAGGGCTTAGTTGTTAAATCATTTTAGGAGGCCAACAGGTGGTGGATGGTTTTTTACCATCCTCCATGCAATAATAATGAGGTCCCCCAATATTTCTTTAGAAAACTCTATTGCAAGTTTTTCCTCAACAAAATCCCTAATTATTTTGATATGCAAGACTTTCAGGGGAGAGGTGGTGGGTCGACGTAGGATAGACTAGGTGCACAACTCGATCCTTAGTAGCCAATGAGATGAGCACTCGATAGACTAGCTTATGAGCATGTTGCTATCCCTTCCATCATGGAGGAGAGTGCTAAGGTGGATACTCTACATTCTATTAGTTCTTTGACCCAGAGTATCATCCAACATGTGAGTTCTGTAGCACAATGTGAGCCAGGGGAGACTTCGAGGTGTAGGGTTCCACCCCATACTTGTCAGGCTTGCGGGTCCACCTATACATATGATCCTATAAATAGTCAAGAGGCTGGTGCGCAGGCTATGTTTGCAACTGACCAGTTGGCGATGGAAAATGCCATTTTAAATGAGGCTTTCAGCCTCGATACTCAGGTAAATGTTAGCATGTTCATTGAATTTAATTTATTAAATTTAATTTTTGAAATGCAAGATTAACTAATTTAGTTTAATGATTGTAATAAAATTTTAGGGTCATAGTGTTCATACTATTTTCATCAGCCCTTCACCTACTTTTTACTCCACTGCATCTACTATCAAGGTATGTAATTGGTAAACAATTATAAATATTACATGTGAATAGCATTGTTATATGAATGGTATTATAATATTTGATTTTGGATGGTGAATAGGTTAATATTGGAGATTTCACAGGAACACCTCCCAGTGGCGGTGGAGTTCAAACCTTTACTCAGGTCATAGAATAAAGAGTTTAACTAATGAAATATGCTTAATAGATTTGTGGAGTTTATATTTATATCATTGATTACATTGCATTGCACATCTTTCAAACTCAAAGCATTACTTCACATTGCATAAATAATAACTAGATGTTGATAGATGAAAAAATTTCAATTACAATATAGTTTTTTAGAAAGTCAACATAAGCAATGATGCAATTACTTCACATAGCATAACTAATAACTAGGAGCAGCTGCCAATTGCATTTTCTTGTCATGGAATTCCATGAGACCACATTTTATTGAGGCATTTTTTCAAATAGTTCATTTCCTTGTCTATGCTATGGATGCTTGGAAAAAATCTATCAAAGCATGACAGTAAGCAATATCATACACAAGGCAATGAGTTGTTTGAAAAAATACCTCAAAGATATGTGGTATCATGGTGATGTCCATAACCATGAGACCATATTTTTTTGAGGAATTTTTTCAAAAAGCTCACCTCCTTTCCTATGCTACCACATTTTCCATACATTTCTACCAAAGCATTTTATCAAATAGTTCACTTCCTTGTTGCTATGACTAAAAGCCTAAAATAGGTGCTTTCCAACAAAATATGAATGCTTGGAAAAAAATGATCAAAGTATAATAGTAGGAAATAGCATAGACAAGGCAACAAGTTGTTTGGAAAAATGCCTCAAAGAAATGTGGTCTTGTGGTGATGTCCATCTTCACAAGGCCATACTTCTTTGAGGCATTTTTTCAAACAACTCACCACCTTTCCTATGCTACCATATTTTCCATACATGTCTACCAAAGCATTTTATCAAATAGTTCACTTCCTTGTTGTTATGGGTAAAATCCTAAAATAGGTGCTTTCTAATAGACTATGGATGCTCTAAAAAAATCTATCAAATCATAATAGTAAGCAATAACATAGACAAGGTAGCGAGTTGTTTGAAAAATTCCTTGAAGAAATGTGGTCTCATGGTGATGGAATGCCATTCCATCTCCATGAGACCACATTTCTTTGAGGAATTTTTTCAAACAACTCATTTCTATGGATAAATCCTAAAACAGGTGCTTTTGAACAAGCTATGGATAGGGAAAATAGTAAGCATAATAGTAAGAAATATATAGTTCAATAAGTACTCAAAATTTTGTTGATTATCTCATACATTATAAGCCATGACCTACATCATTATTCTACTTTTCATGATTGAATACTTTTTTGTTTTATTTTTAAATGATGGAAGCGAAAACACCTCTAGATGTTGTTAGGGTAAAGGAGTAAGGTGTATCTTCAATAATAGATACCTTGATGCCTCTCACAGGGGTATGAGGCAGATTAGTAAATTTCAAATTACATTCATTTTTATAGCTATTAGTTAGTGAAAAATCAAATGATTATTGATTCATAGTTTAATTTATATTTGGATGGTTTCTATAGGACCTAGGCATGCCACAACATGAGCATGCAAATCTTTCACTTGAGGAGAGAGATTGTCTAGTGCCGATAAGTGATTATTTTGTTAAATATCATGTTTTTTAATGTAATTTCTATATATTAATTTTTTACTTGTTATTGTCATATTTGAAGCTTGATGAGTAATTACATAAGAGGAGCAACTCTTGAGTTCAGGGTAAATGAGTGTCATACACATTGCCATCCACTTGACCAATAAAGGCCACTCATTTGTTTCATTCACCTAGAGGGTAATGAATTTTGATTTGGTTCCTTTGTTATATGCCTATATGGCATTTTTGGACATATTTTGTATTGTATATACTTGAAATTATATGCCTATATGGCATTCTTGTAAGCCTATATGGCTATTTTGTATATATTTTATACTTATATCAACATATATTGATGTATTCCTACATGGATATTTGGTTAATACAAATTTTTTTCATTGATGGTGTCCATATTTGCATTATAAATCCACACTTCAATAGATATTTGTAGATGGTTTACTTCAAATATTTAAAATCCAAGTGTTTTCCATGCACTCTTCTTTTCTATAATTGTAAATATATAATAAAGTTTGAACATTATTCTCCTGTAAGATTATTGAACATTAAATCAATCTTTTGAATATATTAATGCTTCATGCTTCATGTGCTTCATGGAGGAAATTCATGTGTATGCTTCATGTGCTTTATGGAGGAAATTCATGTGTATGCTTCATGCTACATGCCTCATGCTACATGCCTCATGCTTCATGCTTCACGCTACCATGCTTCATGCTTCATGCTACCATGCTTCATGTGTATGCTTCATGCTTTATATCATTGGGCAAGATATTTGTCATTCCACATGTATGCTTCATTTATTATGTAGATAAAGAAAACATCATAAAACTATTGAGAAAATAAAACAAAAAGTAACAACTAAGTCTCACAAAAAAAACTCAAGGCATGCAAGTCTTATTAAAGATCGTGAGGGAATTGGATTATTTGAGATTAAGAGACCACAAATCAACCTTCCCAACAAAAAACTTCATAGATATTCATCCTATTTGTAAACATGAATTCGAACCCAATAATTAGAAGAATGTAACTTTAAAAGTTAAAATTGCATGCTTACAATAGTCAATAAATAGCTTCAAGAAACGTGCATGAGAGAAACAGAACCAACTGAAAGTTCAAGAATTTCCTTTTCCCCAAGCATATCTGAAAAGTTGCAAATAAATCAATTTAGGTTCTCACGAATAGTGATGATATGAATTTGGTTGTGACTTTTCAAAGGAAAAAATTTGTGACCCTTTGAATAGGAAAGACTA
The DNA here is from genome assembly GCA_007258455.2 of Sequoia sempervirens. Taxonomy (NCBI): domain Eukaryota; kingdom Viridiplantae; phylum Streptophyta; class Pinopsida; order Cupressales; family Cupressaceae; genus Sequoia; species Sequoia sempervirens. The sequence goes on from VDFB02000017.1 coordinate 451,411,333, forward strand.
CAAACCTCTTATAACAAAGCACGGTGACTATGCCTAGCATAGATGTGCCTACCTAGATTTGTTGGTGCTAATTGTTTGGCCCTATGAAGAACAAAACAAAAAGCAACCTACCTTGCAACTTTACACTACATACAACTGACTTGTTTTCCATAAACTAAAATATGTTCACCACGAGAAAATGACTTGGAGCTATCAAAAATTAAGAGAGGTTATTGTAGAGTGGCCCTACGTGATCCTGTAGCCTCAAGCAAAGTGTTTCCAATGCCACAATATTCGAGTAATTGCTTGTCAAAGTTTTCTACCCTTTTGCACTTTGGTCTCTTAAGAGACTTCATCGATAAAATGTGGCTTAGAATGTTTTGACATGTTTGGGTACAAAAGAGGACCTTTCCTAGCATAAACCCACCCATATAGACTTTTTAGAATAGTTGATTTGATCATATGACAAATAGAACAAAAGTTACACCACTTTCCAACATTACACTACATGTAACTAACTCGTTTTCCATTAACTGAAATTTGTTCACTACAGGCAAATGACTTGGAGCTGTGACTGATGAATTAGTATGGGCTAACTACACTTGATCCATAAGGATTTTAATTATATTCATGCCACTAAACGTCAATCCCAATAAGATCAATCAATAAAACTAAATGAAGCATCATTAAAATTTAGCATATTAAACTATGAAAGCTTTAAAAATGCCTATTCTAATCCATTGAAACTTATCCTATTGGGGGAGTGGTGTCACATTGATGTGGAATGATGACCTTTTCCCAATCCCCTAGATAAATGAGCTTGTTTCGATCGATTCTATTGAAGAGAATCAACAAAACTAATGATAGATGTGTGATTAAACATGATTTAAATGCTAAACTAACATGATGAAAGCTATTATAACTTGATTTATGCTAAGATGATCAAGATGTTTGAGTGCCAAGCTAATCTAAATGGATTTTAAGCTAAAAATATTAAAACCCTAATTAACAAATAAGTTAAATATATGTATCTATGTTATCATGGAAGCCATTAATGTAAGTGTAAATGGTGATTTTGGTTTGACCCCTCACAATGCTTTATTCCTCCTAGGGTTTTTCACCTAAAAGAAGAAAGGAGATTGGATGGGGGACCAAAATGTAAGGGTTTACACTCAAGACTAATGTTAATGTGACGTATTATGCCTAATTAAGATTTCCTAATGCTCTGATTTGAAAATGAAATGATTTAATGATGTGAAATCTAAGAAAATTAGCTTGTTAGAAAACACAAAGTGATATGCAAAAGAGTTAAACTAATGCAATAAATGATCAAATGAAGATGTAAAACATGAACTGTGCACCTGGAAATTGAAGAAGAATAGATTGAAGATTGCAAGAGCCACTGAAATCCTAGAAATTTTGACTTTTGAGGCAATTGGGACACTTCTGCTAGACTGGGTGACTTAGTCCCAGAATAGGGAATCTGGCCAAAAATTTGTTTTTGCCAAAACGGTGTCTGAAAATGTAATTTTTTTTGAAAAAGCAGTGCAGTGGGACTAAGTTTCCACTATGGGAAACTTAGTCCACTTTGGATTTTCTGCAAATCTGAAAGTGGAAACGGAAGCCCACAACCTGCACTTTGCTCTTTGACAGAGATCTAGATATGAATCTTCGATAAACCCTGCAAAATAGAAGATAAATTAGTTTCTAATGGGGGGTTTGCCTTGGTCAAGCCCCTAGTTGGTATTTAAACTTTGTAGAAAATAAAATCTGCATAAACCCTAACCTTAATTATGTCTAAGACTAGGAAAGGTTGAAAATGAGATAAAACCCTATTCTAATGTGCTAGAATGAGGTGAATGAATGGCACATGAGAGATGCAAGAACTCAATGCAAGAAACCCTACAACCCTTCAAATGAATATAAATTCTATGTAGAATGTGATGCAAACCTTAAGTTTGAAGATAAGAAGAACATGGAAGATGGAATCACTTCAAAAACAAGTCATTAGGTGTGGTTTGATGGCTAGTTGCATCTCCTCAACCTAGATTTCTCCTGATTCACCATAGGCATCCATGATCAATCTTTTCCAATGTGAGATCTTGAATAAGAAGTGAGCTTGAAGACCTACAAAAACCCTAGTTTGTTGCCCTAAAGCTTCAGCTTTGCTGCAACATGCTATTGAATCTTCTTGTGTAAGACACTTTTTCTTTTGAATTTTTATTTTTGCTTGTAAAAATGACTAGGAGATATGAAAAATGACTTAAAATGTGTATTTATAAGCATCAACACCTAATTTTCCCATTATTTAGACCTAAGAGGCTGACATCCATTGAAAAATTAAATTGAATTAATGAAATTCTCACTTAAAAGTGGAAAATACCCCAAAAGGGACTAAGTCGCCACCTTGGGGGACTTAGTCCCATCAGGGATATTTTTGGTGGGTTTCACAAAATTTGAGTGGTTTTAGTGATATTTGTTAGGATTTAAGTGGTTTTATGAGTGAATTAGGCCTCAAAGTCCAAAATTATGAGTATTAGGGGCCTATAAATGCAATTTTAAGGTGTGATTGATGGAAGGTGCCTAAAGCAGGACTTAGTTTTACCGCGAAATTATCTCTTTCTCTATGAGTATACAATTTTTGGCAATACATTAAGCCCCCATTTTAGCACCCATATGTCTTTGCGTTCATATGCAAGCTAAAGTATTCTAAACAATGCACTTTATTACATAAAAGGATACTCATTCAAAAGGAAGGAGAATGAAGCCCCCAGTGTAGTTATTTGCAAAACCACAACATTAGGAAACCACATCCTACAACACACATTCATTAGTTAACAAAAATCCTCTTTTCCTAACTCTTAGAAAGAAAATTTGATGGTAAATGTATGCCCCCCTTAATTCTGCTTGCTTTATGGAGGTGGAATCAAGATAGCAATCTAGCCACATTGAATTTGAAATATCATATTGAAGGACATTTCCAAGTACTATGTCACATAACGATAGATAAATAATGGCATCAGGTGTGGAATCATGATTCCAATGCATCAAATGGCATTGAAAATAGAGTTTTGGAGCTCCTGTTATGTTGATTTGAAGAAGAGGTACTTTATGAACTCTAAAAAGGAAAATATCCCTATTTTAATGCATAGGAGTAAAAAAAGAGATGAAAAATGGATGAAAAGAGGTAAAGGGGAGTAATTTTTCACTTACTATTCATTTTACCTTCTTGTAGCTTGAGAGGGATGAGTGAGAGGATAAGATGTCGAGTAGACGGGGATACACACCTGCACGATTGTATGATCTTCGAGACCAGGTGGCGCGCGGTGAGCGTCAACATGAGGTGAGTGGATTCTGCAAGCATCGTTGTCTGAATTTGTAATGATTTAATTAATTTTGAGGTATATCTAGGTTGATTAAGGGTCTTGGAATTTTTTTTTGCAAAGTGTCCCTTTTGTTTGCAAAGTGTCTTGTTTCTTCGCAAAGTGTCCCGTTTCTTTGTAGAATATCCCAAAAGGGGTCTAAAGTGTCTAGGTCCTTTAGAAAATCACACTAGATTAACTTTAGCACACTTGCATGATGAAAAACATAAAAAAGAAAGATTTGAGATGGATTTTAGAGCATATTTGTGTAAATTTTAAAGGTACCCGCCCGAGGATGACAATGGATAGGAGGGAGACAACTGAGTTTTCTGAGAGATCTGGTTCCAACACTTTCAGTATAGGAGTTCAAGCATCTTTAGGCTATTGGGATCTATTGGGCATATCTTATGTCTCCCATGAGATACCACAATGCCATGTTGATGGCTCTCTACGAGTGATGGGATACAAATACATGCACGTTTCATCTGCCCACAGGAGAGATGATGATCACATTGGAGGATGTACATTAGATTCTTCATGTGCCGATTCAAGGAGAGTGAGTATATTTCATCGGAGACCGTACCTTTCTATAGCAGAGAGCTAATTTACAGTATTGTTTAGATGGTCTAGTTCATGATGCATGAGTTAGGAGATGGATTGATTTGTCCATGTTATTATATTCACTGGAACTAGTGGTTCGACACATTATGATATACACCATAGCACTAGTTCTCATCCCTAATGGTCAGAGTGCTCATCTTGAGGGAGGACTAGTCCACATGATTCGAGGGATGGTAGAGCGGCAGACAGTATATGCCTAGGGTCAGAGTATGATGGCACATATCTATTATGATTTGGGATGTTTTGTATACCAAGAGATGGAAAGTATGGTGTACTGCACACTTCTACAGGTGTGGTTCCTTGAGCACATTACATGTACTAGACCAAATGGTTATCCATGCGTGACAACAGTGGGGTACCCTCGGGCTTTCGGGTATCCTTTGCGGCGACTATGGCAGTATGGTGATTTTCATTTTTGGAGGGTACGATTTAACTGATTGGATGAGGACAACGTGCTTTGGAGACCTTATCAGTTGACATTACAGTGGGAAAATTATACCAGATAGTTGAGAAGGATGCAGATGGATAGATTTTTGGTTGGCTGCCATGACCACGTAGTACGATGATTCTACTATGATCGAGTCATGCAGTAGTTTGGATAGGTACAAACACCACCCTAAGCATGATCCTCTTTCAGGAGATCAATGTGGAGTGCATGGAGACTGGGTGATACAGTGTGACTCATGCTCAAGCATGTAGCCGAGAGTGACTCCAATCATTCTGATCATGACCAACCACCGTTCTCTGATGTATATGATGTTGGTGCCACAACAGAGTATGAGGAGTGGTGGACAGTGACTCTACCAGCACCAGTGGGAGATGTGGAGCCACTACTAGATGATGGAGAGGAACAAGAGGATAGGGCCAAGGAGACACACTATAGACCTGCTGATCATATATTTACCGATGTGATTGATGATGAGTATGATGAGGAGGTAGATCTATATTATGAGGATCAGGAGGGAGAGGAGGAGGATGAGGAGTATTTGGAGGATGAGGAGGAGGAGCAGTATGAAGAGGAGCCACCCTTGAGTGAGGATGATGAGGTAGTAGCTAAGGACCATCATGACAGGGGAGGTTCCATTCCCATCCATAGGACAAAGTCATGAGCAACAGTTGTAGCTTGCACCAATACTCACAGTCAAGGGGTGACTAGCACAACCTCCATGCCCCTAGAATAGGATGACATTGAGGTGACACATTCGACTGGCGATATAGGTGATGATATTTGATTTTATGCATGTACTTTGAGTTATTATTGTTGGAAAAATGAAGAACATCTCATTTTGTTACTTTTTGTTTGTCATTGGTCTCACCATGATATATGAGTTGCAATTACAAGATCAAGACTAAAGTTACTCCGATATTCTAGTCTGGTTTCTGAACCGGTATTTTGCTTACATCCTTCGGTATTCTGATCCGCATTTTTCTTCCTGTGATCACTGTTTCTTGTGGTTTTGGGAAATGGTTTGAAAATATTGGGAGCACGTACATTTGAGATTTCACGTATTTGGTGCTCGTATAGAATGTTTTTTTTTTTTGGTTTGAAGTCTTTTCTTGGCCGACTTCTTTTGTAAATTGTGAAAAGGTGAAAATAGTTTTGTTATGCAGATATATGTGTGATCTATTTTAGGTCTATGTTGACTTGTCAAAGCGTGTGAGCTATCTCTTTCAAAGCTTGAGGCTGACAAATGATATTTTTGGTAAATATGAAGTGCATCTAATTAGGCCGACCTAATTAATGCTTGCGAAGAGATTGGGTATATTAAACAAATAGTTTTTGAAGAAGTGAAGTGATGAAGTGAGGCAGTGCGAACATGATGAAATGTGTTAAGTCTATTTATTAAGCTTTATTTGGAATTGAATCTATACTCATTAGGTGTACTCTATCAGTTCATTCTCTAGCTGAAAGCCATTCAATTGTTGTAATTTTGTAGGCAGTGAGCCCTTGTTTCTGGACAGTGAGTCCTAGAAGTGAGCCACCATTTTTGTAATATTTAATAATCGGTTATACTATATTGTGAGCTAACACTCAACGTGGTTTTTCCCATTTTGGGTTTTCCACGTAAATTTTTTGGTGTTCTTGTGTTCTCTGATCTAATGTTTTGTTAATGCTTTTATTTATTTCTACTATTGTTTGCATTGGAATTATTGGATGGTATCTGATCAAAAAAATTAAGAAGATACTGATTCACCCCCCTCTTAGTATCTTGGATCTTTAACAATTATGTCACTTTATATATATGCATATCATGATGATGATTACTGATTGTGTGATGTTTCTATATTGCAGGAGTGACAAGAGACTGGTGAGAGTTCTATCATTAGACTGTTACGGAGATAGTACCCGCATCCATCAATGAGGAGGAGATGGATCCTTACTACATGCCCCCACCTATTATGGAGGAGGAGCCAGAGTCACTCAAGCCTTTCGTGAGACTATAGGAAACTTATGAGAGCTTGAGGAGACGATTGCATTAGGTAGAGACCACAGGGCAGTCATCATAGAGTCCAACAGAGATGGAGAAACTACATGCAGAGATAGCACATCTACGGGAGGAGAGAGATGTGTCCCGTGGGCGAGCACAAGGTTTGGAATTCGCACTCAGATTTAGTGGACCATGATCACAATCACACACAATTGTCTCACGATGTCTAGGTACTGGGTCACGAGCACCAGATGCTGAGGGGTCTAGTTCTCACAAACCTTGGTGATGTGGTTTCTTATGATATGTATATAAAACTTTAGAAGATATGTATATATAAAAAAAAACTATGTTTTATGATTTTTATAAATGTGATTGAATGTTAAATGGAAATGTGATTAATTAAGTGACCTTGGCAAGATTACATTAATTAATGTCTCCATGATTTAACAATGTGTATGTGATCTAATTAACACATATTTGTAGTTTTATGTTAGATACAACATTATGATTGAGTATGTTATGCTAAAACGAAATGTAACACAACACACAAGATGAAAGTGAATAGCATGAAACCTAAAGGAATTACAAAGAATCACTTTAGTGTTCAAGATAAACCTGCAAGAGAATTTTCAAAAATGAAGCAATGTGAAAGCGTATAAGGGAAGAGTCCCATAACGTTTATCAACATCGATTTATACTTCATACTATTCAAAAGAGATTAAACATAATACCAACGCAAATGTGTGACATTGATTGGTTCTTTGAAGGGTGTTCCATCGAGTTTCGTTAAGACATATAGACCAGACCCATAACTTTTGTCGACAACATAGGGTCCTAACCAATTAGGATTGAATTTGCCACGTTCATTAGGGTTGGCATTGATATTACATTGCTTTTTGGGTGGAACTAAATCAACCTTGTGAAATGTGTGAGGGATAACAATGAGATTGTAATAATGTTGTTTCCTTTTGCAATAGGCTTGAAGATGCTCAAGAGTGTTAATGCATTGTTCATCAAGAATTTCAAGTTGATGTAATCGTTCAGTCCTATAAGTGTTATTGTCAATCAAACCTTGGAGAGAAATCCGTAATGTTGGGATTTCTAACTCCAAAGGCATGATTTCCTTTGTACCATAAATGAGGTTATAAGGTGTTAAGCTGGTGGAAGAACGAACACTTGTATGATAAGCCCAAAGTGCATAATGTAGTTGTGTGTGCCAATCCTTGTGATTGGTGTTAACAGTTTTCTTTAATTTTTTTTTGAGAACTTTACTTGTTGACTCAGCTTGACCATTGGATTGCGGGTAGTAAGGTGTCAAAAAATCTCCAAGAACTTCTTCACATCATTATTCTTAAATGGTGTGCCATTATTGGAGACTAATGCGGAAGGAAGGCCAAAACGAGCAATTATGTGCTCAAGGATGAAGCGACAGATTACCTCAATAGTCATAGATCAAAGAGGAATGGCCTCGACCCATTCTGTGAAATAATCAGTGGCAGTTATCATAAAAGTATGTCCAACAGAAGAGGGCGGGGAGATTTTTCCAATTATATCTAGCCCCAATACTAAGAACAACCAAATAGGTATTTGGGCACGGAGCTCAAAAGAAAAAGCATGAAATAAATGACTATGTTCTTAACCTTTATGACATCGCTTAACATATGTATAATAGTCTTTTTCCATATTTTTACAGTAATAACCTGCACAAAGAATTTTTTGCACTAGGGTCTTTGCACCAAAATGACCACCACAACTTCTAGCATGAGCCTGCTCGAGTGCCATATTAATTTCAGAATCCTTAAGGAATCTAAGTAAAATGTCATCAAAGGAGCGTTGATATAAATTATCGGAAAGGATGATGTACTTGGTGGATAATTTTTTTAGATGAGCACGGTTGTTACTTGCTACAAGTTCAAGAAGGGTACCATATTTTATATAGTTATAAATAGCATCCTACCATTCACTTGAATCATTTTTGGTCGTAACTAATGCAACGATATCAATATTAGTGATAGAAGGTTTCATGATGGGATGAAAAATGAATATGATATCTTGTGAAGGGTCGGAGGGGGATATAAGAGAAGCAACACTGGCCATTGCGTCTGCATGTCAATTGTCTTTTCATGAGATGTTATCAATGGTGAAGGAGTGAAATTTTTCCAACAAGGACATTGCGAGATCTTTATATTTGGATAATTTATCATGTTTAGCTTGATAGTCACCATTGATTTGTTTGATTACTAATTGTGAGTCACCAAAGATCCCGATGTCAGTAATGCCCATAATTAAAGCAACATGTATTCTAGTGATTAAGGCTTCATATTCAACAATTTTATTTATACATAGGAAATTTAAATGATATGACAAGGGAATAGGTTTTCCTTCAGGTAGAATTAAGATTATTCCAGCACTAGAACCTATTCTACACTTAGATCCATCGAAATATAATGTCCATGTAGAAACACATGTTGTGAATACACTATCATCAGGAAAAGAATCATTACCGGGTAATGCCAGAGGAGAAGGAGCATTAATTAAATGGTCAGTCAAGGCTTGTCCTTTAATTGATTTTTGCAAAATAAACTTAAGGTCAAACTTAGTTAACAACATAACCCATTTAGCTAAATGTCTTGATAAGTCTATTTTATTGAAAAGATGTTTGAGAGGATCAAATTTTGTCATGACTTGTATTTTTGCATGTAGTAAATAATGTTGCAATTTACTAGTAGTGAATACAAGAGCTAAACATTGCTTTTCGATAAGTGTATATTGGGTTTCATAATTGATTAGAGTGCGACTAATGTAATAAATAGGATATTCTTTTCCATTATCATCTGTCTGAGCTAAGAGTGTTGTAAGATCATGAGCAGATACAACAATGTAGAGTATGAATGGCTTGTTTGGCATGGTAGGTTGTAAAATAGGTGGAGTGACAAGGTATTCCTTCAAACTCTCAAAGGCCTTTTTACAATCTTCATTCCAATCAAAGGGAACATCCTTCTTAAGGATATGTGTGAAAGGTAATGTCCTATCAACTAAAGAAGCAACAAAATGATGGATGGCTTGTATTTGTCCTTGTAGCATGCGTAATTGAGAAATATTGTGAGTAGGTGGCTTGTTAATGATAGCATCAATTTTCTTTGTATCCACTTCAATGCCTCTATGAGATATAATAAACCCTAAAAGCTTTCCGCTATATACTCCAAAGATACACTTTTTTGGATTGAGTCTCATATTGTATTGACGCATTTGTTCAAAGATCTAGCGAAGGACAGTCACATTGTCTTGTCATCGTAAGGATTTGGCGAGGATGTCATCAACATAATCTTCCTCTACTTTATGTATGTAATCATGAAATATCAATCTCATTTATCTTTGATACGTTGTTCTTGCATTCTTTAGTCCAAAAGGCATCATAACCCAATAGAACATTCCCCAAATAGTTGTGAATTTTGTCTTGTATTGATCTTGTGGGTTGATGAAGGTTTGATTATAACCAGAAAATCCATCCATGAATGAAAACAAAGCATGTACAACAATTGAATCCACAATCATGACAATATTAGGAAGTGGAAAATTATCTTTTAAGGATGTTTTATTCAAATCACAAAAATCTGTACATAGCCTAATACGATTATCGAGTTTAGCAACTGCGACAATATTTGAGATCCAAGGAGAATAATCAATAGGACGAATGAAACCTGATCAAGGAGTTTTTCAAGATCTCCTTTAACAAGAAAAGCTATCTTAGGATTCATTTTTTTTATCTTTTGTTGAATAGGCTTAGTATCATTTGCAAGAACAATTTTATGTGTGACAATTTTTGGGTCTATACCTAGCATATTGAAATATTTCCAAGCAAAAAATTTAGGAAAATCATGGAGTAAAAGCATAGTATCCTCTTTTTCATCATCATCAAGGAACTTTCCAATCTTAATGACCTTTTCTATATCATTTATGTTCATTGGTATATCAATTGTATCTCCTAAAGGGAGTGTATTCGATGGAGCAGACTCAGGATCATATGGTTCCATGGTTTTCTCATGATCATCGGTATTTTGTGGCTTGGAACTTATCATAGCATAGGTAATATTGCATTTAGAGGAAGATGTTTTATCAATGGCACCTAACATTTGTTTCAAAGATTTATCACTTGCAACATACTCCCAAGAGGGTGGAGAGTTCAGATTAAGAAATTTAGGATGTTTGAGTGTAAGCGTAGTTCTGGGTTTACATGCGATAGTATTGATATTTAATGAGGGTCATTGAGCTGCTTTTGTTGTCTTAGAAAAGGAATACCCTAATCTAGTCTTTACGTCTTTCGTATTAGGCTCAATAGGGACACAAATTCCTTGTTCATGTTTTCCAAATCCTTTACCATTGTACCCCAATTGTTTCACAAGCTCATAACCATGTCCATAAAGTTTTTCCATTTCCTTAGGATTGGGGGGAAGTTGATAATCTATGTCATCAAAAAAATTTGTGTAAGGTGTGCTCTCATCCAAAGGAGGTGAGATAGAGGAAGGGGAAGATTCTTGTGAATTTTGAGTGGACATAACAGTTAGTTGTTTGTCTTGTTATGTCTACTTGCGAGTAATTATGTATTCATCCATGAATGAAGGAGTAAATTCCAATGTTCCCCAATCATCATCAAGCAATTTAGACTGGATTCAGTTTCTTGTTTATTGGTTTGAATAGGGTCAATATGAGAGGTTGGAATTAAAGTATTCAGGGGACTTGTAGTTCCTTTTTCAAGTTGCAAACAACTCTCAGGCTCGGGGTCTATCACAACTTGATATACCTTGTTGTTATAGATGTATTTAATTATGCGATGAAGAGTCAAAGGGACCGCATGCATCTCATGAATCCATGGCCTACCCAAGAGAATATTATATGCAAGATCATAGGGCATAACATGAATAGTAGTTTTCAAGGTAACCACTTCGACCGTTATAGGTAAAGTGATTATACCGAGTGGTTGTTTGGTTGTGTTATCAAATCCTCTAATGGATAAGGAATCATGTTTAATTTGTGATTTATCCACACGTAATCGATCAAGAAGTTTCACACTACACAAATTGAGGGCAGAGCCATTGTCAACGAGGGTTTGCTTAATACCTATTGTGTTATATTGTGAAATGATCATAAAAGCCTCATTTTTTCTCCTTAATTCGAACAGAGGGAGCTCATGTTGATGAAAGGTAATGTCTACATTAAATGTATTCATTATCTCTACAAGAGCTGTCACATCACTTGCATTTGTACCAAGAGGAATGACTAGTTGTTGCAAGGCTGTTTGAAGCATTGAATAATAATTGGGTGAATTTTGAAGAATATACCAAAGGGATATCTTGGCAAGAGTATTCTTGAGTTGTTCAACGAGATCATATTCCCTAAGGTGTGAGTTTAGGCGAGGGGCACTAGGAAAAATAGGATTTGGTAAAGGTAAGGATGTTGGAGGAGGTTGTTGAGGTTGGGAATTGTTTCTAGTGTAGTGTGTGTGTGCAACAACATCATGTTGTGGTTGATAAAGGGTAAAATCAATTTTAGGTGGAGGTTGAGGTTGATGTGAAGGTGGGTAAAGAACAAGTTGAGGTTGAATAACATTAACATCTTTTGTCATTTGTTGCTCACAACAAATCTTTTTGGATGGCTTGTGTGAGATGAAGTCCACAAGGGCTTCATCTAACATATGCAAGTCATCATGACTAAAAGGTTTGGGAGAGATATTGTCACTAAACGTTTTAGGTTTGTCGTCACAAGTCTTAGTGGATGAACTTAGGGAGAGGAAACCTTGAAAGGTTTCATCTAATCTATCCAAGTCATCACTACTAAGAGGTTTGGATGATAGGGTTTTCCTAAAATGAAGCATTGTTTTAATTGGTTCATGCATTGTTGTGAAGTTTTTGTTTGTTTTTTTGGATGCATCTAATCTAAAGGAACTAGGAATGAATGTTAAAAGTGAACATTATAAAAACCTAATGCTATCTATGAAAGCGAACATTATAAAAACCTAATGCTATCTATGATTTCCATTAAGGTAAACAATATAAATGAAAATGATTCAAGTAGAACAATAAATAACTATACAAAAATAGAGTAATGATTGAATCTAATAGGAATTTCAAAAATGGGAAATAGAATGCAAAAAATAGAAATGCAAAATTGGTAGTGGGACTAAGTTGCCCAAGGAGGTGAATTAGTCCAATTAGGGTTATTTTTGAAATTTTTTGTAAATTTTCTGATGCATATAAATGTGTTTATGATTGTGTAATGCAAATCTAGACTGTAAATGCGGAATTTCACTATTATGTTATGAAATGAGATGCAATAATGTAAGCAACAATGAGCTTTGTCACTAATGCAATTGAAAACCCTAGGATGCACTTTTAACTAATACAGGATGCAATGCTAATGAAACCTAGGATGCATTTTAAAATTAGAAAGGAATAATGTTCAAAAAGATATAGGTTCACCAAAATGTAAACAGTGATTTTGGTTTGACCCCTCACAATGCTTTGCTCCTCCTAGGGTTTTTCACTTGAAAGGAGAAAGGGGATTGGATGGGGAACCAAAATGCAAGTTTTTACACTCAAGAATAATGTTAATGTGATGTATTATGCCTAATTAAGATGTCTTAATGCTCTGATTTTAAAATGAAATGATTTAATGATGTGAAATCTAAGAAAAGTAGCTTGTTTGAAAACATAGTGTGATATGAAAAATAGCTAAACTAATACAATAAATGATCAAATGAAGATGTAAAACAAGAACTATGCACCTAAAAATTGAAGAAGAACAGATTGAAGATTGCAGGAGCTACTAAAATCCTAAAAAATTTGACTTTTGAGGCAACTGGGCAACTTAGTCCCAGAATAGGGAATCTGCCTAGAAATTTGTTTTTGCTAAAAGGGTGTTTGAAAATGTAAAAAATTCTGAAAAAGTAGTGCAGTGGAACTAAGTCGCCACTATGGGCGACTTAGTCCACTTTGGATTTTCTGCAAATCTGAAAGTGGAAATGACACTTTGCTCTTTGATGGAGATCTGGATTTGAATCTTCAAAAAACCCTGCAAAACAGAAGATAAATTGGTTTCTAATGGGGGGTTTTCCTTGGTCAAACCCCTATTTGGTATTTAAACTTTGTAGAAAATAAAATCTGCATAAACCCTAACCTTAATTGTTTCTAAGATTAGGAAAGGTTGAAAATGAGATAAAACCCTATTCTAATGTGCTAGAATGAGGCGAATGAATGGCACATGAGAGATGCAAGAATTCAATGCAAGAAACCCTACAACCCTTCAAATGAATATAAATGCTATGTAGAATGTGATGCAAACCTTAATTTTGAAGATAAGAAGAACATGGAAGATGGAATCACTTCAAAAACAAGTCATTAGGTGTGATTTGATGGCTAGTTTCATCTCCTCAACTTATATTACTCCATGATTCACCATAGAAATCCATGATCAATATTTTCCAATGTGAGATCTTGAATAAGAAGTGAGCTTGAAGACCTGCAAAAACCCTAGTTTGTTGCCGTAAAGCTTCAACTTTTCTACAAAATGCTATTGAATCTTCTTGTGTAAGACACTTTTTCTTTTTCTTTTTATTTTTGCTTTGTAAAAATGACTAGGAGATATGAAAAATGGCTTAAAATGTGTATTTATAAGCATCAACACCTAATTTTCCCATTCTTTAGACCTAAGAGGCCGACATCCATTGAAAAATTAAATTGAATTAATGAAATTCTCGCTCAAAAGTAGAAAATACCCCAAAAGGGACTAAGTCACCACCTTGGGTGACTTAGTCCCACTAGGGATATTTGTAATGGGTTTCACAAAATTTGAGTGGTTTTAGTGATATTTGTCAGGATTTAAGTGGTTTTATGAGTGAATTAGGCTTCAAAGTCCAAAATTATGAGTATTAGGGGCCTATAAATGCAATTTTAAGGGGTGATTGATGGAAGGTACCTAAAGTAGGACTTAGTTTTATCACAAAATTATTTCTTTCTCCAAGAGTATACAATTTTTGGCAATACAAGAAGCTAAGCTAATATGCAAGTAAATTAAGCTAAAATTATGTTAAATGCAAGTTCAAATGAAAGTGATTTTGATAGCATAAGTTTTCTCTTGAAATGTGGATCCATTTGTCTCCAAATAGTGACCTATTTATGGGAGGACAAATGAGAAATGAAGGGTTAAGATTAAAAAGGTTAATCAATAGTCAAAAAGGGAGGAAAGATGAAACATGGATCATGTATTCTCATCAATGGATGAGAATCAATGATCACATGGATCAAGGAAAGAATCAAGGGTCCATATTCTTCCAAACAAACACACTCAAAATTTGCTCAAGAAGTCTCGTAAGTTAACTTGCACAAGGAGTTTTGTAAGTTTCTTATGAAGGAGAATATTCCTTTTTTCAAATGAGTGAGAAAAGAGAATATTCTTTGGAATATTCTCATGGGTGAGGGAAATGGATATTTAGCAAATTAAAACAAAGTTTTAATGTGCAAAAGAGGAAGGAATATTCCATGGGAATAATCCTTTTTGTGGTAATGTGTAAAGGAGGTATATTCCCTTACAAGTGGGGGGGAATTAGATTTATTAGTAATTGGATAGTTAAAACAATGTTAATTATGCAATTTTAGAAGAATTACATGATATTCATTAAATAAATAATTTAATGAAGAGGGGAGAAGTGATATGATATTTAATTAAATAACTTAGGTTTATTTAATTAAACAAGAGGACTTAGGGATTTAAATTAAATAACTTGATGTATTTAATTTAATAGGATAAAATGTTAGCATGAAAAGGGATGAATTAACCCAATTAGATTAATTAGATTAATAGATGAAAATGACATAATTAATTAAATAGCTAGGCTAATTTAATCAATTAAGCGAAAAGAGGATGGGTTTGAGGATGAAGCAATGTTAGTATATTTTATTTGAGTGCACGATATCATTTAGGACATTTTTAAGTGTCTACATTTTTCCCCTCTTTGAAGCGAGGTACCTATTACATTGGTTCAAAGACTAACACTTTTTTGATTAAAAACTGCTGCTCAGATCAAAAAATAAGAAAATTTGATTTTTAGATGCCCCATTGTTGCCCCAGTGAAAGGAATAAGTTGGTCCCCTGCCCCCTGGAGAAATCAAGCAATTTTTTTGAATTTTGGGTTGATTTCTCTAGAAAGGTTAAATGTTGCCTTAGGGGTCCGAAAAGGGTTTGGGATGCAAAAAAAATCCAAAAACACAAAAAATGGTGCAAAATAGGCTTCATTTTGGTAAGATTGGTGAATTTAGTGAAAAACCCTAGCTATATTGTCAAATTAGGGCAAAAAACCCTAATTTTTAGGCTTAAATAGGTGATGAAGGGTCACTTTTAATTCATTTGTGCATTCACACCTTAGATAATTCTTGTAGTTTGAGCTTTGACCTCCTAATGAAATGACGCAACGAGTGCTCCCACGACACATTTTTGATCGGGTTTGAGAGTACTAGAGGCCTCTAGGCACACAACCAATAGTATGTGATTCGAAACTTGGCTTGCATTTTGACTTTTTTAGTGCATTTATTACAATTTGAAATTTAGGTTAGGGCAATGTCACTGTATTGTGACACTGTTTTGAGAATCAACGATGCCTTTTTCATTTTTAGTAACACTACTGTAAAGAGAGACACACTTCATGATTTGATATTGGGGTTTCCAGATTTCAAATCATAATGCGAGTGTGATGGGCGATGCACCTACCCAATTTGTAATTTAGATTTAGGGTTTCCAAATTTCAAATGGCAATGCAAGTGTGATGAGCGACGCTAGTTGCGATTAAGAATTTAAAGGTATATAGCATCGCTATTTGGAATTTGGACTATAGTGATGCTTTAATAAATAACAACACTTTTTTCATTTGGGGGATAAAAACTCCAAACTTTAGCCAATTTTAGCGGAATTTGACATCGTGCGCTTCGTGGGTGTGGCAGGTCATCCAACCTTTGATATCCCGTGAGCATCAACCTACCATTCTATCCAAACTTGATGATTTTTCTAAAATGCAACATGAGCACTTGGGAGGAACTGGATTGCGGTACATTGCCTACATACCCATTGTGTGGACCCATCAAGTGATGATGACAACATTATGCGAGCGATGGCATAGTGAGACCTCGTCATTCCACTTACCCATCGGCGAGGTGACAGTGACGTTTGAGGATGTATGGCAGATTTTACAATTGCCCATACATGGAGAGCTGGTGATTTGTGACACTAATGCAGGATATGATGCCTATCACGAGGTTCTTGAATAGGAGTCTATTGTCTTGGCTAGATTGACCTTGAGATGTATAGAGGTCGGGCGTCAACCTTTAGATTGATCATTGTGGCAGTGATTTCGAGGTTGGTTTCCCCAAATTGACAAAGCAAGGGATTCAATCTAGGATGGGGGTTGGCTTGGCATCGGATGTTGTTTAGGGGGACCTAGTATGCATGGGGGCCAATGATGTTGGCCTCCCTTTACCATGATATGCATTAATTTGTGTATTGTGATGACAAAACTATTGGCGTGCAGGGGTCACTCTTCTACATATATGGGCATGGGAGCACATTGTTGAGCTCTGACCGATTGTCCACATGGCCAATGTGGAGCTAGATGATCCGGTCAAGTGGAGATATAGAGGAACCATTAATCTTCAACACACAGGGCAGTTCAACATTCCTTACTAGCATCGAGTGATCGATGATATGATTGTGTTCTAATGGAATCCATGGTTACAGATGTTGGCATGGTACGGTGATGTATGATAGTTATTCTTTTCTTGGCAGACTTGGTACATGTAGGGTCGAGAGCACACTATGATCAAGAGGTACCTTCCTGATAGAGTTGCTAGATAGTTTGGTGAGAGGCAAGACATGCTCGATGATGCTTACACAACCATTTTTGCTAAACTGGCCTGAGAGGTGACTTGAGGGCATAGTATTCTAGCCCATGAGGTTGTCGAGGGCTTTAGAAAATTGGTTGTGAGGCCATAGGCTTATGATCAAGGGTAATAAGATGCTCAAATGACACTCATATATGATACATGGTTTGTACCCCCTCCCAAATTGATAGATCCAGTAGGTATACCTCCATGAGGGAGGCAGAGAAGGAGGGGAGAAAGCAAAGGTTGAGGCTAGCCATAGGATGGGTAGAGCAGAGGGCCAAATGGTCGAGGTAGAGGACAAGATGACCAAGATGGTCAACATCATGATGGATAGGTCTTGGGTGCACCTCCACAGCCACCACAACAACCACCCATACAGTAGCAGTCGGTACAACCACCATCGTCAGGGCCAAATCCCTATGATGTTCAGATACAATAGTTACAACAACAGCTACAGGTGGTTATGGCTAAGTGAGATCAGGCTCAATAGCAGGTTCTAGTACTCACAGCTAAGAGGGACCAGGCATGGTAGCACAGAGAATTTGAGAGACAACTGAGGTAGACATTAGATGTTCAATTGGCATAGGGGGTTGATCAGCAATAGAAGTTAGAGGTTGTGTCACAACAACAATCCTAGCAGGCTCAGGGGTTGGTCGGTCAGACTGTGTCCACTTAGTTATACAAGACAATGAGGGAGGAGGTAGCATTTTGGTAGACTTTGTATTACAGAGATGTCCTTCCTCACCACAAGTAGCCTGATTTTGAGCACCGCATCCAGGTTCAACCCAATGCCTCCACTTCAATTAGGCAGCTAGACCAACTAGGTCATAGAGACAAAGCCAGTGAGAGATAGACCTCATTCATTTTTTTGCAGACACCTTTTTGTATAGCCTAATTATTGATACAAAAATACACTCATAGGCTCATTTTTTATAGCCTCACATACATTATACATTTTGATGATATACATACACTGATTTAGATATTGTACCATGATAGTCATTTTTGATATATATATATATATATATATATAGGCCTCATTCAATTTTTTGCAGACACCTTTTTGTATAGCCTAATTATTGATACAAAAATACACTCATAGACTCATTTTTTATAGCCTCACATTAATTATACATTTTGATGATATACATACACTGATTTAGATATTGTACCATGATAGTCATTGTTTATATATATATATATATATACGAGATGATAGCCTGATTTTGAGCACCGCAGCTAGGTTCAACCCAATGCCTCCACTTTAGTTAGGTAGCTAGACCAACTAGTTCATAGAGACAAAGCTAGCAAGGGATAGACCTCATTCAATTTTTTGCAGACACCTTTTTGTATAGCCTAATTATTGATACAAAAATACACTCATAGGCTCATTTTTTATAGCCTCACATACATTATACATTTTGATGATATACATACACTGATTTAGATATTGTACCATGATAGTCATTTTTGATATATATATACAAGATGATAGCCTGATTTTGAGCACCGCAACTAGGTTCAACCCAATGCCTCCACTTCAGTTAGGCAGCTAGACCAACTAGGTCATAGAGACAAAGCCAGCGAGGGATAGACCTCATTCAATTTTTTGTATAGCCTAATTATTGATACAAAAATACACTCATAGGCTCATTTTTTATAGCACATACATTATACATTTTGATGATATACATACACTGATTTAGATATTGTACCATGATAGTCATTTTTGATATATATATACAAGATGATAGCCTGATTTTGAGCACCGCAACTAGGTTCAACCCAATGCCTCCACTTCAGTTAGGCAGCTAGACCAACTAGGTCATAGAGACAAAGCCAGCGAGGGATAGACCTCATTCAATTTTTTGTATAGCCTAATTATTGATACAAAAATACACTCATAGGCTCATTTTTTATAGCCTCATACATTATACATTTTGATGATATACATACACTGATTTAGATATTGTACCATGATAGTCATTTTTGATATATATATACAAGATGATAGCCTGATTTTGAGCACCGCAACTAGGTTCAACCCAATGCCTCCACTTCAGTTAGGCAGCTAGACCAACTAGGTCATAGAGACAAAGCCAGCGAGGGATAGACCTCATTCAATTTTTTGTATAGCCTAATTATTGATACAAAAATACACTCATAGGCTCATTTTTTATAGCCTCACATACATTATACATTTTGATGATATACATACACTGATTTAGATATTGTACCATGATAGTCATTTTTGATATATATATACGAGATGGTACAAATTCAATATGATGTTCTCTTTATTTCATGCTTGTGAATGTATGGATGCCTATGATATGATATAATGTGATATGTTTATGTATGGATTCAATGTAGTGGATGCACTTCCTTTTTAGTATCTTTTTATGCAATGTGATGGGATGCATTTTATGATATGTAGATGTTTATGCAATTGATGTGGATGCACTTCTTTTTGTATAATTTTCTATGCAATCTATGAGATGATGATGTATGCATATGGATGTATATGAATGTTCATGTTATGTATGCTTATGCAGAAGTTTGTATTTTATGCTATGATAATGCAATGATTTAAGATGATTAGAATAACAAATTTATATTATTCATCACAACTTAAATGATGATGATGTTGCAGTGAGATTTTTTTTTTCGTATTATGATATGCTATGATGATGCTAGATGTATGCATGTTGATGATTTTTTAGATGTGGGATGGATGCATTGATGATGTTTTTGTTGACTGACATGATAATTGATTAGTGTGGAAATAAGATAGAAGAATAAAATGAATGATTTGACCATTGATTTTGATTCAAATGTCCAACAAGTCTATAACCACCGAGACTTTATTAGAGATGGCAACGAGAGAGATGATGATGATTTTTTCATATCTTGGGACTTGGATTTTTTTTCATTCCTTATTTTTGATATAACACATAAACACGATGCATAATTATAACTAGGATGGCGTTGTATCTTGTGTAATGGACTTTGACTCTACAAATAGATAGGATAGTTCTTGTTCACACCCTAACATACAAAAAACTCATTGGTACACGTCATTTAGAAGCTTAGAATATATCAAACCAAAGCATATGCAATAGTCAACAATCTACTCCAAACAACCTCCCTACACACAACTAAGCAAGTATGTGCCAATATTATTTTACAAGAATACCCACAAGCACAACAAATGAAAGATAGCGACTGATGCCCCATTCCTTTCTCTTTAAATCATTTTGACATCATCGAGAGGTCCTCAGAATGGGTCAATAAGATAAATCATAAGAAAAGATCAAAGACAAGCAGCCAGTGTTATCTATATCTCTTGCTAGTTTAACTTAGCTACTTGGTGATTTTTGATGCTGATGTCCATCGCGGGAAGGATTCATCCTAGGAAATTTTGATTAGATGATTTGATTAGGATGAGGTGTTTGATAAGCTATTGATACAAAATTCACTAACTTGTTTACCTATGATTTAGGCTTTAGATTTTGACGTTTAGGTTCTTACTTTACGACTTGTGATACTTGTTTTCTATCTGTTTTACCAAAGGTTGAAGGTGATGATTGATTTATTATGGATGCAGGTTTATTGTGGGTGAAAGCGAAATGGGATGGATGGTTTTGGATTTTCTAGAATATTTCAATGTTTTTGGTATTTTGAAAATGTTTTGAGGTTGTTTTTGGCCTTTTTTGAAAGTTTATGTGAATGTTTTTGGTTTTCATTATTTGAGTTGTTTAGGGTTTTGATTTTTATGAATTTTTTCTATTTTTTATTTTTGATGTTTTTTGGATTTTTGTTATCAAAATGTTTTGGGGTTTTTTATTTTTGAATGTTTAGGGGTTTTCTAAGGTATTCAAATTTTTAGGGATTTTTCGATATTTGAATGTTTAGGGGTTTTTTGAGTTTTGACCAAGAACCTAAATGTTTAGCCTTGCCTATGTTATACAAGAAGAGACCACGTAGTTCGACTAACACAACTTATTAACAATGAGATAAAAAAATGATAGAATGTCAATTCATTATGACAAACTCCTAAAGGACTGACCTAGGGTGTCCCAGGGGCTCATCAATGATGGTCTTGCCTACGTTCAAACTCAGAGACTCGTAGTTTGACATGTTACTATTTTTTGAATTTTAATGTTTTGACCTTTTTAGGGATTTTTAATGTGTTTTGCATGTTTTGGATTGACTTTACAACTTTTCGAATGTTTTTAGATTTTAGCTATACAAGATTTTGCAAATGTTTTTGGATTTTGATGAAGTTTTATGATTTTTTTTTAATTTTCAATGAGATTCCCAATAACCTTAAGATATACAAGAACCCAATTTGATCCATAATGAATTTCCCCAATGTGACGCAATAGACTACTTAGATATAGACAGGACAAGCTAACCTTAGGAATATACCAAGTAGTACTAGAGGGGATAAGATACTTCACAATATCAAGCAATGACTCAGAAGTGGATGGGTGATTAAATAAATAGGATGAATGATGTGATGGATGGATGTGATGCCAAGAATGATAGGATAAAGAGCCAAAGAATAGATGGAGGTGCTTTATTTACGTAAGACTCTTGTTTGCTAGCTTTTCACCAAGGTACTTGCCCAAAGTGCCACTGAAGTGGTTTTCACTACATGATTTTTTTTTCTTTACTTTTTCAATCCTTTTTCTCATTTTTTTGGATTTTTAATCATTTTTTTTTTTTGTATTTTTTAGATTTACACCCTTCAAGCCTAGGCATAAAACTTTTTAAGATGCATACTATTAGTCAGTTCCTGCAAGGGTTCACCTTCAAGTGTTGATAATTGATAAGCTCCTAATCCATAGCTTGTTGTGATGACAAAGGTACCTAACCAGTTAGGCTCAAACTCTTCTTTACTATCCTGATCTGTAAGATTTTTTTGATTCTATTTGAGAACAAGATCCCCTACCTGGAAAGAAACAACTCTTGAGCTTCTTGTTATAGCTCTATTTCATTTGGTTTTGATATACTTGTAAGTGATTAAGGGCATCAAGATGACACTCATCCAAGAATTCTAGCTTGTTCAACTGAGATACTTTGTATTCTTCACTAGTGATCAGATTCTACAACGACACTCACAATGATGGAAGCTGAACCTTAATAGGAAAGATGGATTCTGATCTATAGACCAAGGAGGATGGGATTGCACCTATAGGAGTGTGGATACTAGATTGATAGACCTAGAGGGTGGGATTTAACTGCAGATGCTAGTCACAACCAACTTCATTGACCATTTTCTTTAATATTTTTAGAATGGTCTTGTTTGTAGCCTCAACTTGATTGTTTCCCTAGGGGTAATACGGGGTAGAGAATCGATGTTGGATGTTGAATCTTTGACATAACTCTTTTACATCCTAATTCTTGAAGGGTGTTTCGTTGTCTGAGATAAGGGTTTGCGAAACACCATAACAATAGATGAGATAATTCAGGATAAACTTAGCAATTTTTTTCCCCGTTATGTAGGTCATCGGAATGGCTTCCACCCATTTGGTAAAGTACCCAATGGCTATTATGATAAACTTGTGGCCATTAGATGAGATGGGAGTAATTTTTCCTATGAGGTCAAGCCCCCACTACGAGAAAGGACAAGGTGTGACCATTGGTTTGTAATTCCTGAGCTAAAGCATGAATCATATCTCCTTGTTGTTAACACTAGACACACTTCTACACATACTGATGGGATTCTCTTTCCATGGTTAGCCAGTAGTACCCCATCCTCAACAGTTTCTTAGATAAAGTCACACCACTAGAATGGGAACCACATATGTCATTGTGTACTTTTATTAAAGCGATCAAGGATTCCTCTTGGCTAAGACATTGTATTAATGTCCCTTCGATGCTTCGGTGGTATAAGGTATCACCTAGGATCATGAATCATGATGCCTTTTTAACAAAGGTCTTCTTAAGTGATATCGGATGGGAGGGTTCCTCTGCTAAGGTAGGTGAATATATCATGATACCATAGGGATCCAAGACCAATGATGACACACACAAATTTAGATTTAGGGATTTTGAAAGTCGGTACGAGAAGTTTTTCTACCAAGAATTCACATCGGAGGATGTTGTGCGACATGTCTAATGATGATCCCATTGTTTCCATGGCGTTTGCTACTCGGTTGTTAATGTAAGGAATCTGGTCAAAATTTATATCAATGAAAAGGTCCTTGAGATTCTCTACCATCTTATAAGGAGTAAGCTTTTCATCCTTAGTTTGGTAGTCATCATTGGCTTGGTTGATAACCATCTGTGAGTCTCCATAAACTTTCAACTTGTGTATTTTCCATTGAACTATTATCCTTAGACCCATGATTAGCGATTCATACTCCGCAATGTTGTTAGTACATGGAAATGATAGCCTATATGACTTTAGAATGCAATAACCTTGAGGGGTGATAAAGATAATACCCACCCTTGATCCATGTTGTGTGAATGATCCATCAAAGTACATTTTCCACTGATCTATTAGATTGACAAGGAACATTAATTCATCAGGGAAGTCAGATATCAAAGGTTATCTACATATATAGGTGCTTCTGCCAGTTGATCCATGATCACTTTCCCTTTGATTGCCTTGTGCTCTACGTAATCTATGTCAAACTTAGTCAAGACCATCACCCATTTGGCCATTCACCCAATGAGAGTTTCTTTAGATAATAAGTATTTCAATGGGTCGATCTTTGCAATAATTTTGATTTGATGCAACAATATGTAGTGTCTGAACTTTTGTGAAGCAAAAACCACTACTAAGCATGCTTTCTCAATGGATGAATAGTTCATTTCATAACCCACCAAGGTCCCGTTGATGTATTAAATGGATCTTTCCTTTCCATTTTCATCATGTTGTGCTAGAAGAGAACCTAGTATTGTTGATGTTGCAGAGATATACAGGATCAACAGTTTGTTCGATATCAATGGCATGAGCATTGGAGGTGTTAATAGGTAGTCCTTGATCTGCTGGAAGGCTTTATCACACTTCTCAACCCACTTGTAATTTATTCCTTTATGAAGAAGATGCGAGAAAGGGTGGATCTTGTCTGATAAATGCGCTATGAACCTTCTGATGGATTGCAATCTCCCTTGTATCCTCTCATCTCCTTCAAATTTTGTGGTGGTTCCATGTCTAGGATAGATTTTACTTTTGCTAGATCAATTTCTATCCCTCTTTATGAGACTATATAGCCAAGAATTTTCCTTGATGTAGCCCCAAAGACACACTTTTTTGGATTCAAACGTACTTTATACTATTCAAGTCTGTCAAAGATGGGTCCTAAGACTTCTATGTGCTCACTCCTTTTCCTTGACTTGGCCAAAATATCATCCACATAGTCTTCGACTGTTTTGTTGATCATGTCATGAAAGATGAGGGTCATTTCTCTTTGATAGGTTGCTCTTGTGTTCTTCATCCCAAATGGCATCACATTCCAACAATATGTTCCCCATGGACAAGTGAATGCAGTTTTGTGTTGATCCTCCTTGGCGATCATGATTTGATTGTAGTCTAAAAAACCATCCATGAGTGATAGCATTTCATGCCCTATTGTTAAATCCACGATGAGGTCAATGTTAGGGAGATGAAAATCGTCCTTTGGGCATGCCTTTTTTAAGTCTATGAAATGTGTGCATATTTTGATGCCCCTAATGGGTTTGGAGATTGGTACTAGGTTTGAAACCCACTCAGGATAATCTATTGATCGGATAATTCCAATGTCAAGAAGCTTTTGTAACTCAAGTTTCACCAAGAGTGTTATCTGAGGGTGCATCTTCCTTAATTTTTGCTTCACTAGTTTGTCTTTAGGATAATTGCTAAATGATGCACAACCACTTTTGGATCAAGCCTTGGCATATCTATGTATGAACATGCAAAGTTAGCTCTTTTCTCTTTTAGGAACATTGCTAGGTTTTTTTGTTCTTCATCCAATAAGGATTCAACATAGAAAATGATCTTCGGTGCTTCTTTTATTCCCACATTGATTGGAGTGGATTTTTTTGCTAGAACTATTGACTTCCCTGGATGCATCACACTAAGGGGGAGATTGAATCCCTCATCCTTGGGTGCCTCAGAGAGGTTTTCACCTTTAGATGTTTCCTTTCTTTTTACTATTTTAGGATCAAAAAGTGCCACAGTGTGGTTTTCACTTAGAGATCTACATGTTAGTTGCATATTGTCCATTTTGTGATTGAAGGATTCAATCATCTCCCCATAGTACACCCCTGTGTCTAGCTATATGTCAAAACCTACTTTTTGATCTACCCATGGTAATTTGTTGTGGATTCCCATGAATTCTGAGATTGCTTCATCGTTTTCAAATAAATCTAGAATCGTTGGTCCTTGTTGGTCCAAGTCAATGAGTTGTGGGTATACTAGGGCATATTTTAGTCAATTGATCACTCAGGGTGAAGGATGTTGTGGATATCATGAAAAGGGAGTTATTCTCAAATAGGTCGACAACATAAAGGGGGAAGTCATTTAAGGTCATATCTCAACTCGTTTAGTGGAAGTACCTTTGTCAATAAGGGTGACCTTGCTAGTAATACATCCCAGGCCTAGATTCTTTGGACGTTTCTCAAGAATGATGGGCTCTAGCAAACCATTGCCATTTTTTCCTAGTTTATCATTCTTGTTGTACCCCCAAGTCTTCATTAGCTACAAGCCTTTTTTTTTCATATTCCATGGGAAGAACGGGGATAGGTTGTTCATCCTGATAGAAGAGTTTAGAGAGATCCTCCTCATTGAAATCCTCTTTGTTTAGATCCCCCCACTTAGTGAAGGTGGTAGCTGCCATTTTGATTGTTTCAGCCTCTTTGTTGCTAGATGTGGGTTTTCCATGAGATCTGGGAGAAAGAGGTAGCTCCCCCAACACAAAAGTATCCTTCATTAGCTTATAATTTCCACAACCATCATCCTGGATCGCTACTTTGATATCGGGAATGTTCTGCATAGTGGGTGTTTTCATTTCTAAGGTAGATGCAAGGGATGATGGGTCAACAAATGAGGAGGATGGTGTAGGCCCTTCATCATTTTTAAGGATCTGGGGTATCTTGTAAAACTTGGCCTCAAGGTTCTTGTAGTAGTAAAAGGGCTTAAGATCTCCATGGATAGTAACTTCTCTACCTTCAAAAGGAAACTTTACACATTGATGGTAGGTCGACACTACAACTTTTAGGGCATGGATCCATGGTCGACCAAGCAAGATGTTGTAAGGAAGATTAACGTCTAACACTTGGAATCTAGTTTCAGTGATGATGGGTCCCACTTGGATGGGTAGGGAAATGATGATACTCACTCTTGATCTTCATATGCTCTGATGGTGGTGCTCTTTTTTTTCTCAATAGTATCCTTTGAAACCAGTTCTTGATCAAGTAAAGGGTGCAAATTTTTAGACCAGCACCTCCATCTAGCAAGACTCTTTTAACCTTTTTCTTATGAATAATGACCTCAAGGTGCAAAGCACAATTATAAGATGGTTGCGATGGTAGGTCTTGTTCTAAGAAGGTGAGAAGATGATTGGTGATATGCCCTACAATAGCTTGAAATTGTTATGTATCAATATCCTTGGCGATGGATGATGAAGATAAAGCCTCGTGTAAGATTTCCCTATGTGCGAGTGATAGCCTCAACAATTCCAAGATAGATATTTGCATGGGGGTCTTCTTAAGCTAATATAGGATATTGTACTTGTTGGGATTTGATGTTGGCAAAGTAGGTTGTTCCCTAGATTGGGATGAGACTCCTTGGATGGTGAATTTACCATGTCATGTGGTGACTCCACACTCTACACTAGGCCCTTTAATGGTGACAACAATGACGACACTCTCACAGGAAGCGACTACATTGGAATAGGTATGTTGCATGCTTGTGTAATCCTTAGCTTTTCCAGTGTTGTTTCCTTTGCTATGATCTGGCATAGGGTTCTTGTATATTTTAAGATCCTGATTGTCAGTTGGTACTTCAATAGATATGGCTTCACTCTTTATGAGATCTTGGATAATATTTTTGAGCCTGCAAGTCATTTTTTTGTGTCCTTTGAACTTTTCATTGTAACAGGGTGGCTTATCCTATGGTTCTTGGTAGTTTTCAAAGTTGGGAAGTGTTATCAGGTTTGACTCTAACAATTTCTTCATGATGGTCTTAATAGATTCTAACAACTGTGTGCACTTGCATTTTGGATAGTTATTTTTGTTGGGTGTTCGTCATTGTTGTCTTTCAATGTTGTTGACCTAATTATTTTGTGATGGTGTTGTTTGTTGCATAGTTGGTTGAATGTTGGCTATTTGATTGTTGTTTGGCCTAGGAGTACTTAGGACCACCTTAGCATATACCACACCATCATTTGTTATGTTCTTTTTTTTAGCCTAGACATGAGGCTTGTCATTCAAACTAGTTGATGGGCGATTGTCTTTGTAAGCTTGAGTATTTCCCTATGAGATTAGAGCTCTCTCGATGTTAAGGGCTCTAGGGACAAGCTCATCATAAGAGGTAATGCACTACATTTTCAAGTGGAAGGATAGATCTGAATCTAGATTTTCTATGATGATCCCCACTTGTTGTTCATCGAGAATGGGCCACTTGCACTTGCTAGCTCTTTGTCTCCACCATTGCAAGAAATTGGTGAAAGATTCCCCTTTGTTTTGCTTGAGAGTATACAACTCTTCTAAGCTTACATCCATTCCAAGGTTAAAGGAGAAGTGAACTATGAATTTATCAGTGATTTCTTGAAAAGTTTTGATACTGGGGGGTAACTCTAAAAACCAATCCATGGCAGGACTTGTTAAGCTTCGTGGGAAGAGGCGCATTAAATGAGAATCATTATAAGCAACCTCCATACACATGATGTTAAACTCTTTGATATGGTCCATAGGACTTCCTCTCAATTTTTATTTATCGAATTTAGGTATTTTAAATCCAGGAGGGAATGGTACCATAGCGATGTTTCAATCGAATGGATAGGGACATAAGTTTTGTATTATATGGGGTTTCTTCATCTTGCCCATCTAGAGATCCTGCATTTCTTGTGATAATGCCTTAAGTTGTGATGCTAGATCGTCTTACGAGTTTGGTGGAGGAACATGTGTTGCATATTGTGGGATGGTGGATGGCTTGTATGTGGGATTCTGATATCATAAGGTGTTGTATGGTGTGTATGGTGGTGTGGGATTTTGTGGAGGTGATTGTGGTGTTGATGTATATGTTCCTAGCATGTTTGGGTTGATGATGCTCTGTTGAGGATTATAGTAGGAACTTTGTTGTTGTTGGGAATACTGCTGAGCTAGTAAGGCTTGTTGTTGTTGTTGAGCCACAAGGGTTGCTTTTTAGGCTTGTTTTTGTTGTTGGGACACTAGGGCTTGTTGTTGGGTTTGTTGTTGTTGTTGTGCTGCTAAGGCTACTTAATGGGCTTGATGTTGTTGTTGTGCTAAGGTTGTTTGTTGTGTTGTTAGGGATTCTTCTTGTTGTTGTGCTGCTAGGGCTTCTTTTTGTTGTTGTACTACTAGGGCTGCTTGTTGTTGTTGCACTACTAGGGTTGCTTGTTGTTGGATGAATTACTGATAAGCCTGCTATGATTTTTGTAAAGCTAAGGCATGTGCTTGTAATGTAGGATTAGTTGGTTGTTGGGACATCTATGATGGGTTTTGGGTACTGATATTTTGTGTGGATTACAGGTTGTTGATGAGAGGTTGGGGGTTCACTTTTTTTAGCATTCCTTGAAGGATGGTGGATTGGGATGGAGGAATGTAAGTTTGAGATCGCATTTGATTTTGCATGGTGAGAGGGACTGTGGGGAAAGATGACAATGGTGCCATTAGATATTGTGATGGTAATGACACATTATGACCTTGAGTCTATTGATTGAAAAGGTTCCCTTACCCAATGTCTTGGGGATTTCCTTGTGCTAGGGATGTATTCAAGGTATTACCTGGATTGATGGGGTTCATGACCAAGGGATTATTTTGATTTGGGTTAATGATGGATGGGATGGATGTGTTTTATGAAATGAATGGTGCGGATGAACCAATTGAGGGATTAGATAGAGATGTCCCTATTTGCATCAAGGGTTGACCTTGAATTATGGTGTTGGTATTCCCTTGTTGGTTGATTTGAGACACGTGGCCTATACTTCCTTGTGTGATGTTGGACACATTTGTGGTATCCCTAGGGATGAATGAAGATGGGTGACCTCGATATGTTGAGGTTGTCATGGATTCATGAATTGTAAGTGGTTTATTTTGATGTAAGGGATGTTTGAGAATGAGGGGAGCACCAAAGGTAGGTTTTCAAGTGGTGGTTTGAGGTGGATTGGTATTTAGGGTACCCACAAGCATGTTGCTTTCAAATGGAAGAGTATGGCCAAAGTCCTTAGAAGACTAGTTACAAGACTAGGAATGGGTGTTCGATTTAGCCCTAGCGATGTAGTTGTTAAAACTTGTGTCAAAGGTTGCACAACAAAAGATGGGGAAATTGGAGCTACATTTTTTAAGGCTTGATGTTCTTTTTTGTACTCCAAGATTTCCTCCCTAGTAAGTTCAAATGGGTTGTTTGTAATGTCTTCTATCTCATATGGCCCTAATGGAGATGAGGGTTGTTGTGATGGGATAACTTGATTTCTTTGATCAAATTCTTGAGGATTTGGATCACTCGAGGTGAATGTGACTTCGGTTTTCTCCATGATTCTCTTGTGTTATGATCTTGTCTTTACCATAAATTTTGGGTCACCTAAGGCAGAGTTGTGTTGAGATTTGTAATGTTTGAACTCTCTAGTTGACTCAAATCTAGGTAAAAGGGATGCTCTAAGTCTTTTTGGATAATTGGTGATAATGGGAGATGAAAAGATGAATGATATGGGGAGTGATCTTTGCAAACATTTTGGGACAACACTTTTGACTTAAGTTTGATGTTTTGATGTTTGGATAAAGGATGTTTATGAACTTGTGAATCTTTATGGTACACTCATGACCTTCAAGATAAACTAGTCCAAAGACGATAACTAACTTAACTAAATGCATGGAAAAGGATTCATTTCACATACAAAGTAGCTAAGTTAGGGTTTAGGTTGATAGATGTCTAAGTCCAAAAGTGTTGGTGTGTTCAAAATTTTAGCAAAGTTTGGTGAAGTGAAGGATGAAATTTGATAAGGGGTGGATAAAATGTTTGACCCAATGTTGACCTAGAGTGAACCTTTGTTTTCCAAGACCAAGGTGGTGAGAAACATGCTAGACCCCTAAGTTTTCAAATTCTATGATCAAGGAGAAGTTCTTGTGAAATGTGTAGATCGGATTCATTCATGAAGTAGCGTAGAAAATATCTCCTTAGTGATTTATCTTGATTGCGATATTGTCTTTGGAAACGTCTTCTAATGTACTTTGAACTATAATGTCTATTTAAAATAGCAGCATGTAGACCTTCTTTTGGGGATTTTGATTTTGCATGAGATCATTTAAGATAAGCCTAAGTTTATGAAAAGACTAATGTTAGAATTAAATGAGGGGTTCAAATTGAGCGTACATGTTTGGATTATTCATTGAAACACGTCTATAAAAATTCCTTACCAACCTATTCCTATTTTGGTAGAGAGCCAAAAGGTGTTGTTTGACAACTTTTGGATTATGATGCCTAAGTTTGAAGTAACGACATGTAGACCTTCTCTTGGAGATTTTGATTTTGCGAGAGATCATTTAGAGAAGTCTAAGATTATGGAAAAGAGGATATTTATTTTCATGTAGGAGGTGGTAATATGGGCCTTCTAGCCACAATATTAGCTTGTTCCTCTTGTTCATCTAAGATGTATGTCATGTTTCTCCACTAGATGGGTGTTTCTTTTGTTTCAAAAGTGAAGCTTCTCAAACTGCTAATTATATTTGTTTGTTCTCCTTCAATGAGTTCAAATTTGGTTGAATGATAGTGGGCGTAAGGTTTGGTTGTTCAATCAAAGCAATTAGACGCCAAATGGTCATGTGGGGTTCAATTTTTCAAGAAAAAAACTTGTCTTGAGTAAGTTCAAACTAAATGTCTATGTCAAAAAAATCATAGATTTCACAAAGTCAATTTTGTGAAAAGGATGAAGTTAAAGGCATAGTTACCTAGGTTTACTTTGGGAAGTATGGATTGAGATGTAAACCAAAATATTTAGAAGTATCTAAAAATAAATCCTTAGGACAAGCATCAATATCAAGGTTTTGTCAAACGGTATCCATACTTAGACCAAAGGGTTTGAAATTTTGAAAAGACTTGTTGATGTTTGTTAGCAATTGTTTTGGAACCAAGAAAGTGTTAAATTGACTCTCAAGCATTTACAATCCTAGATAGATCGGGTACATATTTCTCAGTAGGCTAACCATCATCAGAAGAGATGATTAATCTGTGAAGATGAAGTGGAAAAATAGGCTATGTCAAGGAAATGTAACATCTTGACACGCCAAGCAAAGGAGTCCCTTCACCATTTGCTTTATGGCTCAATCAAAAATTGGACATGGTAAGTAACTTATGGACACAGTGCTACTCCCTCATAGTACTTTGAAATACATTTTGGAATTGGACTTGGTTAGCCACTACAATAATGTTTTTAATGACCACATCTAGGATAAATTGGTACCATACACAGTGATTCACTCAATTAAGAGGCCTTCCATCCCTTAGGAAAATCTAAGGGTTTTAACGCATCACAAGGATACTAGGGGAGACATTCATCAGTATGGGACAACCACAACTAGCTAGTTAGTGACTTTCATCACTACAAATTATTTATATAGCGAGCCAAATAGAAATCACTACTTGGGTCATTCTCTCTCATAAGTTGGGAGGCAGGCCCTCTGGAGGTAACACATGTTTGAAGCGTAAAATTCTTTTTTTCACCCAAGATTGCCAATAGGCGCAAGGGGAGAGGATAAGCGCTTCCAAGCAGAAAATTAGACTTGTGTGTTTCTCTTCACCCAATATCACACAAAGTGCAAGGAGATTGGATACGCACAACAAGAATACGTAAAAAAATCAAGCACATATTCATTTAATCCATCATAGAAAAATGAGTTCATTTTAAACACCAATTTGAAGTGTGAAAGTTGTATTGTTCAATTTTAATCCAACAAACAAAAATGATGTGAGGTTTCATTTTTAACCAATTTGAACGTTTATTTTAAAGCCCAAAAGAAATTTATTTTGGTCCTAAAGCGTGAAATAAAAAGTGGCATAAATGGGTTATAATTTCCCCATAAGTGTCGCATAACTTGTTACAATTATAATTCAAATGATAGTAGTATGCTTCTTCACTTCAAGTTGTATTGTCCCAACTTGAAAAACCCAGTTAGCCTAAAAAAGTGAGAAGTCAATGATGTGTTGAAAAGTAGATAAAAACAAAAATTTAAAGCACATGCTAAAAATCTCTCACTATTTTTCTTACCAGTAAAAAGCATTGTTGTTCACGATAGCATCACCCTAAGTCAAATGAGTGTCACTCTAGTGAAAAATAGCATCGCTTTGCAGTGAAATAGGGATGACGATGGTGTTTCTATTCGGTGGCGTCATCATTTTTAAATCTTTGATACTTATTAAAAGTATTGGCGTCATCATTTGTTTTAATTAGCACTAGTGTTTTAATTAGGAGTTGTTGTATTTGCTAAAATAGTATCACTATATGGCAATTCCTGACAAAGGTGTCATTGAAATCTCCTAGAGCGTCGTTGTATCTGCAAAAACCAAAAAATGGACTTTGAGAGAAGAAATCATTAAATTTGATCGGTTCACCCTCCTTCTAGTTCCAAAAATGTGACTGACGGATTAGTATAGGCTGACTACACTTGATCCATAAGGATTTGAAGTATATTCATGCCACTAAACGTCAATCCCAATAAGATCAATAAATAAAACTAAACTAAGCATCAATTAAAACTTAACATATTCAACTATGAAAGCTTTAAAAATGCCTATTCTAATCCATTGAAACTTATCCTATTGGGGGAGTGGTGTCACATTGATGTGGAATGATGACCCTTTCCCAATCTCGTGGATAAATGAGCCTATTTTGATCGATTCTATTGAAGAGAATTGATGAAACTAATGATAGATGTGTGATTAAACATGATTTAAATGCTAAACTAACATGATGAAAGCTATTTTAACCTGATTTATGCTAAAATGATCAAGATCTATGAGTGCAAAGCTAATCTAAATGGATTTTAAGCTAAAAAGATTGAAACCCTAATTAAAAAATAAGCTAAATGTATGCATCTATGTTATCATGAAAGCCATTAATGGAAGCTAAATTAATAAGCAAGTAAATTAAGCTAAAATTATATTAAATCTGAGTGCAAATGAAAGTGATTTTAACAACATAAGTTTTCTCTTAAAAGATGGATCCATTTGTCTCCAAATAGTGACCTATTTATAGGGTGACAAATAAGAAATGAAGGGTTAAGATTAAAAGGTTAATCAATGGTCAAAAAGGGAGGAAGGATGAAACATGGATCATGGATTCTCATCAATGGATGAGAATCAATGATCACATGGATCAAGGAAAGAATGAAGGGTCCATATTCTTCCAAACAAACACACTCAAAAATTGCACAAGAAGTCTTGAAAGTTAACTTGCACAAGAAGTCTTGTAAGTTTGTTATGAAGGAGAATATTCCTTTTTTCAAATGAGTGAGAAAATAAAATATTCTTTGGAATATTCTCATGGGCGAGGGAAATAGATATTTAGAAAATTAAAACAAAGTTTTAATGTACAAAAGAGGAAGGAATAGTCCATGGGAATAATTTTTTTTGTGGGAATGTGTAGAGGGATATTCCCTTGGAATATTCCCTTGCAAGTGGGGTGAATTAGATTTATTAGTAAGTGGATAATTAAAACAATGTTAATTATGCAATTTTAGAAGAATTACATGATATGCATTAAATAAATGATTTAATGAAGAGGGGAGAAGTGATATGATATTTAATTAAATAACTTAGGGTTATTTAATTAAACAAGAGGACTTAGGGATTTAAATTAAATAACTTGATGTATTTAATTTAATAGGACAAAATGTTAGCCTGAAAAGGGATGAATTAACCCAATTAGATTAATTAGATTAACAAATGAAAATGACATAATTAGTTAAATAGCTAGGCTAATATAATCAATTAAGCGAAAAGAGGATGGGTTTGAGGACGAAGCAATGTTAGTATATCTGATTCAAGTGCACGATATCATTCAAGACATTTTTAAATGTCTATAGGAGCTATAAAAAATTGAGAAGGTTATTGTAGAAAGGCCCTAGTGATCCCGTAGCCTTGGACAGATTGTTTCCAAGAGCCACGGTTTCTGAGTAATTGCTCATCAAATTTTGTTGCCCTTTTACACTTTGGTCTCTTAAGAGAGTTCATTAGTAGAATGTGGCTCAGATCGTTTCAGCGTGTTTGGGTGCAAAAGAGGACCTTTCCTAGCATAAACCCACCCATACAAATGTGTTGGAAATAGCTGTTCGGTCATATGAAAATATAATGAAAGTTACACCAATTTCCAACTTCACACTACATGCAACTGACCCATTTTCCATCAACTAAAATCTGTTCACCATTGGCAAATGACTTGGAGCTATCAAAAATTGAGAGAGGTTATTATAGAGGGGCCCTACATTATCATGTAGCCTCGGTGGAGTGTTTCCAAGCGCTACGGATTCTGAGTAATCGCTCATTGAATTTTGCAACCCTTTTGCACTTTGGTCTCTTAAGAGACTTCACCGATAGAATGTGGCTCAGATTGTTTCGACATGTTTGGGTGCGAAAGAGGACTTTACCTAGCATAAAACCACCCATATAGATTTTTTGGAACAGTCAATTTGGTCGTATGATGAACATAACGAAAGTTACACTACTTTCCAACTTTACACTACATGCAACTAACTCATTTTCCATCAACTAAAATTTGTTCACCATGGGAAAATGACTTGGAGCTATCAAAAACTGAGAGATTTTATTATAGAGGGGCCCTACATGATCTCATAGCCTTAGAAAAAATGTTTCCAAATGCCACAATTTATGAGTAATCGCTCATTGAAGTTTGTTGCCCTTTTTCACTTTGGTCTCTTAAGAGACTTCGCTAGTAGAATGTGGCTTACCATTTCAGCGTGTTTGGGTGTGAAAGATGATCTTTCCTAGCATAAAACCACCCATACAAATGTGTTGGAATAGTTTATTTGGTCGTATGATGAATAGAACAAAAGTTACACCACTTTCCAACTTTACACTACATGCAACTGACCCATTTTCCATCAACTAAAATCTATTCACCACGGAAAAATGACTTGGAGCTATCAAAAACTGAGAGTGGTTATTGTAGAGGGTCCCTACATGATCTCATAGCCTCAAATGGAGTGTGCCAAATTCCACAATTTTTGAGTAATTGCTCGTCAAAGTTTGCTGCTTTTTTGCACTTTGGTCTCTTAAGAGACTTCGTTGGTAGAATGTGGCTTGGACCGTTGCGGCCTATTTGGGTGCAAAAGAGGAATTTTCCTAGCATAAACCCACCCATACAAATGTGTTGGAACAATTGGTTCGGTTGTATGATGAACAAAGAAGAATCTACACATGCACCTTCCTCAACTTCTCGAGAGTAGGAAGAATCTCTTCATTGAATACATTATGTATCTTATTCAATTTGGTCTACTTCTTTTTCAAGTGTTTTTAGAGAAGACTAACCTCCTTTTTGTTGATGATAAAATATTTTTCTTGTCTTTTAATTCCTTTTCTAAGTGGTTAATTTTAGTCTTCAGTTGTTTTGCTTCAATTTTAACACTTCCAACTATTGCCTTTACATCTGCAAGTATTGTTATCATATTGCTTCTTCCTTATCATCTATTTCCAGTTGTATTTTCTCCATGGAAGTCCTAAGTTCAAGAATTTTTTATTTCATTTATTCATTTGTCAATCTTCCCATAAAGATTGGAATGATTGTAGGATAATGCCCAAAATGGAAAATGTATGGAAAATGTGGTAGCATAGACAAGGCAATGAGTTGTTTGAAAAAATGCCTCAAATAAATGTGGTCTCATGGTGATGGACATCACCATGAGACCACATTCCTTTGAGGCATTTTTTCAAATAGCTCAATACCTTTTCTATGCTTTTTCTTACTATTATGCTTTGATATATTTTTTCCATGCATCCATTGTTTGGTCAAAAGAACATGTTTTAGGCTTTTAGCCATAACAATAATGGGACCTTGGAATGAGGTATGACATCTATCAAAACATAAAACAAGGGATTTTCATGAGTGTTATGGTTGCAATTTCCTTAGTACACACATGTGAAATGTGGACGCATAGACAAGGCACATGAACAATTTGAAAAAATGTCTCAATGAGATATGTCCTTGTGGTCAATGTGGATGCATTGACAAGGTAGTGAGCATTGTGAGAAAAAATTCCTTAAAGAGCTCACCACCTTTTCATTGCTACCTTGTAGGAAAACTAATAAAAGGACAATATGAGAACAATATATTCAAAGTTAGAGTTTATATTTTTAATGTAAAACAATGCATTTACACATTACTAAATATAGGATGTTAATTAAAATGGTATAAAATGTAAGAGGAAAAGGCACACACATACATTTTTTAAAAGATCAATCAAACTAATTTTTTAAAGGATGTATTGATAGTGGTTAATCATTGAGTAAAAATATTCATTCTCACAAAGGTATGCCAAAATCAATAGGATTAATGATAGAATGAGGTGATGAATAAAAAATCAATTATTAAAAATTGACTACTTAATCAAGTGGACCAACTTCTATTGAGTCAAAATGAACTCGCAACCAATAAATTAATAGCAAAGTCACCTATCTATAACTGGGGTTAGAAGGAATATTGTTTGAAATATTGAATACAATGTAGTGAGTTGTTTGAAAAAATGCCTCAAAGAAATAGGGTCTCCTGGTGATGTACATCATCATAAGACCCCATTTCTTTGAGGCATTTTTTCTTACAATGCTCACTATCTTGTCATTGCTACTGCATTGACAAGGTAGTGAGCTTGTCAAATTATCAATGCAATAGCACCCCATTTCTTTGAGGTGTTTTTTCAAACAACTCATTACCTTTTCTATGCTACTGTACATCACCAGGAGACCCCATTCCTTTGAGGAATTTTTTCAAAAAACTCACTACCTTGTCTATGCTACTGCATTGACAAGCTAGCAAGAGACCCCATTTCTTTGAGGCATTTTTTCAAATAGCTCACTACCTTGTCTATGCTACCACATTGACAAGCTAGTGAGCTTTTCAATGCTCACCACCTTGTCTATGCTACACATTGAACCAAAACATATAATTTTCCCAATATTCATATGTAAACTTCAAACCAAAACATATGTACAAACTTGGAACCAAAACATATGTAAACTTGAAATATAGAAACAAAAGGTCTAACTATCAACTAATCTTGATTTGCATACTTAGAAATTTTAATACAAATTAATGTACATACTTAAAAATTAATAAGAACCAACGTGCATACTTACAAATTAATCCAATGAACCATCTGGGTTTGCTCTACTTTTTATTGTGTCAAGTATTGCCTTATGGTCAGACTCGACACGCGCCTTCCACAAGGTCTTGTTAAAATGTCTACCCCCATATTTGATCAAATAAACATTGGATACCACGACAAGGTTCGAATGATAAAGAATCTTTTGATGTGTGTCAAAGTCTTGAAACAACCAAACATTAACACTCTTATGTGGGTACCTTCTAAGCCATGTTCCAATAACAACCGCTGGGCCTATAGGGTATTTGATGTTTTCTCCATCTATAACTGGGGCCTCCAATTTCATTTTGGGCTTAACACAACACAAGTAATAATATATT
The DNA here is from genome assembly GCA_007258455.2 of Sequoia sempervirens. Lineage (NCBI taxonomy): Eukaryota > Viridiplantae > Streptophyta > Pinopsida > Cupressales > Cupressaceae > Sequoia > Sequoia sempervirens. Next base: position 451,449,531 of record VDFB02000017.1, read on the forward strand.
CCCTCCTTGTTGTATTTATTTGCAATAATTGCATAAACATGCCCTACATTGATATGTGCAGCAAATTAGATGAAATTAGTCAACATTACAAATACACTACAAAGTACGATAACAATATGAATTTCAAAAACTATGCAAGTAGATATATTACCCGGTTGAACTAGATCTAATATGTGGTCAAAGTCAACCAATGATTCCATTTGTGTCAGTTCCAATGTCATCGGGGGCTGATACATTTGAAGTGGGATAAGATAACTTAACCACCATTCGTCAACCCACTCCTTTGACTTGCACTCATTCCAAGCTTGAATTAAGTACATGAAGAACAAAAGTGTGCCATCTTTTGTGTATGGATACTCCATGAACCTACATTTGAACTAAGGAAATAGTGTAACTCACTTGATCCTATCAATGTACAACAATCCTCATTTGGTGCAATGTTAGTATCATCTATCAACCAAAAAAATCTATGAATTGAAGGCTTACCTTCATTACTTGGACCCATCAAAGAATTACACCACTCAACAATTGATTTTGCATCTATCAAATTTGCATTGTTTTTATACTTTAACTCTTCTCATGCTAATGATCTTTTGATACATGCTCTTGCACCATCATGCTCCCCCTTTCCATGCCTGATCTCACAAAAGTTCCAAATATGTTGAACACCTGTAATAACATGCATCCTACTCAACCAATAGAACTTTTGTGAGTTCTTGAACTTTGATGCATAGTTATCTAACCATATTATATGTTGAATGTATGCTATGCCTCTCCTAGCCAAATCACTGTAGAATAGCTTAAAGAAACCTTGCAAAAACTTTGTAAATGTGTATGATCATCACTAGTGTAAAAGTGGTACTCCCTCAATACCTTCTTGTTATCCTCTGTACTATCAGTTACATGAATGAATGTTATGTGCACAAATGTAGAAACTTGTGTGGAGTTGTAAAATTGTGATTGCACCTCGCATTGTGGTTGTAGAGTGTAGTTCTCTGTAAATTCAACCACTAAAATAATGCTACCAACTGGAAATGTGTCCTTGCATAACTTGAATTGCAATCTTAACCATTGAGCTCTATGGGTATGCCTTGCATACTCGTACACTATACTGTCACAAAATGTAGACATAAACTGATACAATGGAATCTTTTGAATAGCCAAATCACACATTTTTTCTTGATTACCATCTTTTGTATTGCAGGCCACTATTTTATACTTGTCGAACTCTACTAGTTCCTTTCCAACCACATTTGTGCTTTCCATATGTTCACATATTGGCATACGTTGTAAGCCACCACAATGTTGACATGTGTCATCCAAGCATAATTTCTTATAGAATATTTGACCTTCCTCTCTTTCACATAATTTTTTTGATAAGAATTCTCTTGAAGATGTTGGTAGGGCATGCATACCACGATCATACAAAACATTGTTAGTATGCAAATCTAAACATATAGAATCATAAGCATCAAAATGGTTATAAAATTCAATATGTAATCTACAAAAATAAGTAGCGCGTGTGTGATTTATCTTGACATAAAAAGGTTTAAGCATTTAAAAATACCTTTGACAAATTTTAATTTGAGGATAATCCTCTAGAAATTTATGAAAAAACTGTGTTTGATTCATATCCAAAAAATGCTTTGGATGTGGCTCACAGTTTCAACTACTAATTCTCCTTCTTACCACATCCCTTTGATTTGAAGACACCCTTGTCTTATTCTTCTAATAGTATTCAATCAATGATCTCAATGCTTCAACAACTGTTTTATCTTTTCATGGTAGTCTCCTTGAGAATGCCCATAATTCAGTGGAATCAGTGTCTTCAATTCTTTGTCACCTTTGAACGGCTCTTGATAAAGTTTTTTATTAATTCTCAATTGCTAACTCATCTTTCTAATGGGATGAGCTTTCCCCAATTGTTTACTTACTAATGTCAATGTAATGACACGTCGTGTGACATTACTATCTTTTGAGTGTGAGTTCTTACCCACACTCTCATATGCATCCATTAGAATCTTCATAATTGTTTCTTCGCTTGAAGCATCTGATGTTCTCAACCCAAGAATATTCATGATGGACCTATACTTTATACTTCACATCATTTCAACAAATAGTTGACATCGTGCGGTCTCATTTAAATTTTCAAATAACACTCTCCAAATCTTATGAGCATATCTTCTATAGTGCATTTTGGAATCTTACCTTTGATCGAGGATGGAATAGATGACGTACCTTGAGGTTGAGATGGGAATGATGGCGTACCTCCTTCCTCAAATGTGAGTGATGATGTAGTCTCAACTTGATATGTGGTAGATGGTGTCCCTCCATATTCACTTGCGGTAGAGGGCGTGTCTCCAACTACGGTATTCAAATCTCTCTTAGCACGAAGGTTTTGCATTCGTCCCCTTTGTGCTACCAATTCCATATCTCTTCTTGATGGTTGATATTCCTCTTCAATTGGAATGTCTTCGTCAATAATTTCCAATTTCTTCTTATCATGATGTTCCCTCATCCATGCTGCTTTCTTTTCATTCTTAGCTTCTATCTCTTCCTGTGTTGGTTTAATCCTTGATCATTTCCTTGGCATGATGGATAATTTTATCTGTAGCATGATAAAGAGACAAATATTAGTTCCTAAAAAATGAATCCATACAAATAAATGAAATATGTCATTCAAGCCTTCATACAAAATACTTACAATCATCCTGTAGAAGATTAAATTTCACTCAACCATGATGAATAAATAAGTACAATAAGAACACAAGGAAAATGGAAAGCTAATTTTTTTGAAGCATTTCTAGCATAGACAAAGTTCACATGAATTTTTTGATGGAATACCTTAAAGAAATGTGTTCTCATGGAATGCCATGATTGCAAGATAGGCACAAAATGGATTTTTGAAAGACATTACAAACTTTCAATAAAATACAATTGGCATGACTATAAATCCAAATTATGCAACTTTTGTTAACATCCTAACTTTGAAACAAGGTATGTGGTCTCGTGAAATGCCATGATTGCAAGATAGGCACAAAATGGAAGCATGGACAAGCCATGTGAATCGTTTGACAAAATTTTTTGGTAGACATGTATACAAAATATGGTAGCATAGACAAAGCTCACATGAATCTTTTGATGGAATGCCTTAAAGAAATGTGGTTTCATGAAATGACATGATTGCAAGATAAGCACAAAATTGATTTTTTAAAAGACATTACGAACTTTCAAGAAGATACAATTGGCTTGAGTATAGATCCAAATTCCACAACTTTTTTCAATATCCTACCTTTGGAACAAGGTATCTAGGCGTCAACAAAATTATTGAAAGAAAGGGGGATTGTATGAAAAAAAAATTGGTAGACATGTATGGAAAATTTGGTAGCATAGACAAGGCAATCAGTTGTTTGAAAAAATACCTCAAATAGATGTGGTCTCATGGTTAGCATAGACAAGGCAATCAAATGTTTGAAAAAATGCCTCAAAGAAATGTGGTCTCATGGTGATGCACATCACCATGAGACCACATTTCTTTGAGGCATTTTTTCAAACAACTAATTTCCTTGTCTATGTTGTTTGATAAAATCCTTTGGTAGACATGAATGGAAAATTTGGTAGCATAAACAAGGAAATTAGTTGCTTTGGTAGAATTGTTTGACAAAATGCCTCAATGAGATATGTCCTCGTGGACTACAATCATTGCATGATATGCACAAAATAGATTTGTTGAAAAGACTTTATAAAATTTCAAGAAAATGTAATTTTTAGGTGCAAAACCAGATTCCACTACATTTTCCAACATCCCCCATGCCTATACCAAAATTGAAGCTTTGGAAAGGGGCACACACATCCATAGAAAAGGATTGATAAATGATGTATTATATTACATACTTATAACTACTCTCATATATATGTGTATAAAAAAATGTGGAAGCATACACAAGGTAGGTCAATTGTTTAACAAAATGCCTCAAAGAGATGTGGTTTAAAATGTAATTGGAAAGTGTAAAGAACTATGTAGTTTAAAATGTTCCAAGAGGGGCTAAGGTTATAATGACAAACAAACAATTATGAACATGGAATATGCATAATAACAAAATCAAAGCATTGTATTAAGCATGCATGATAAGGGATGATAAAGAAACATAATAAAATTAAAGAAATGTAAAGAAAATGTGTAAAGACTTCACATACCTAAAAAAAAGAGATTCGAATGGAGGAGTTCTACCCAATATGTAGTCTTTGTTTCTTCTTGCATCAAACTGCTCAAAAATTATTTTTTCACAAGCTTGTTTCCTTTTCAACGATCAATTGCATCACTCTTGAATAGAATTACTAACAACAATACAAATGACCAATGTATAATGTTAAATTCCTACAATTCAATAACAATTAACATTGCACACTACAAAAATCGAGACTTGAATTGATATATCAAATTTGATGTGAAAATTTTGTTATTTCCTCCTTCCTAAGTTGGAAAACCATAAAAAGGTGGTGGAAAGTTCATGCAAAGGTGATAGAATATGAAAAAATTTCATGTGCACTTCCCAACACATCAAAAAGCTTATTTTTGTTGGAACACGTGCATAACTAGGAGAATAACAGAGCATGTGGGCCTAGATCACAGTTGTGCTAAATTTTTTACCATTTTTAGAGCAATCCAAAACACGCTCACATTATAATGTGAGCGTGTTTTGGCTTGCTATACAAAATGACTATATCTCAACTTCTTCAAAATGAACTCGCATTATGAAAATGTTTATTTTCTGAAGGTTTCCCTCTTTGTCTCTCTCCTTAGCCATCCATCCCTCAGCCATCTAGGTCTCTCACTTAACCCTAAACCATCAACCTTGGACAATATGCCTTAAACCCTAATCCCTCAACCCTATACCCTTAAACCCTTAATACCTCGACCCTTAAACCCTAAACCGTAATCTCTATCTCCCTCTCTCTCAAGTCTCTCCCTCCCATCCCATCTCCCTCTCTCAGGTCTCTCTCTCTATCCCTCTCTCCCTCTCTCTCAAGTCTCTCCCTCCCACGCCCTCTCCCTCTCTCAGGTCTCTCTCACCCCCTCTATCTCTCTCCCATCACTCTATCTCTACTTCCTCTCTCTCAATCTCTCTCAACTATCCCTCCCACCCTACCTAGATAAGTCCCTCTCACTCCAACCCCCTCTCTCTCTCGTGCCCTCCCTCCCACCCCCTCTCTCTCTCTTAGGTCTCTCCCTCTAGCACCCTACCTAGATAACTCTCTCTCCCTCTATCCCTCCCACCCTACCCAGATAAGTCCCTCTCACTCCAACCCCCTCTCTCCCACTCCCTCTCTCTCTCCCTCTCTCTCAAGTCTCTCCCTCCCACACCCTCTCCCTCTCTTAGGTATCTCTCTCTCTCTCTCACTCCCTTTATCTCTCTCCCACTCCCTCTCTCTCACTCCCTCTCCTTCCCACTCCCTTTATATCGCACCCCCTATCTCTACCTATCTCTTAGGTCTCTCCCTCTAGTACCCTACCTAGATAACTCTCTCTCTCACTCCTTCTATCTCTCTCTCAAGCACTCCCTCTTTCTCACTCCATATCTCTCCCACTCCCTCTCTCTCCCTATCTCTCAGTTCTCTCCCTCTGGCACCCTACCTAGATAACTCTCTCTCTCTCCCCCCTCTCTCTCAAGTATCTCTCTCCCAACCCCCTCTCTCTCTCCATATATCCCTCCCACCTTACCTAGATAAGTCCCTCTCACTCCAACCCCTTCTCCCCCACTCCCTCTCTCTCCCACCCTCACTCCCTATCTCAGGTCTCTCTCTCACTACCCTCTCTTTCTCTTAGGTCTCTCCCTCCCACCCTACCTAGACAACTATCTCTCTCTTACAATTCTCCCACCCTCTAAATACATACATACATACATACATATAAGTAGATATACATACGTACAGGAAAGTACATAGTACTTACATACATACAAGCATACATACATACGTACATATAATCTTACATAAATACATACATACACAGATACATAAATACATACATACAAGCATTCATACTTAGATACAAGCATGCATGCATACATACATACATGTCATACGAGCATACATGCATACATACATACAAATCTATATACATACATTTAGTAGAATAGCTTTAACACAAAGCAAGACATAACACAAGCATGTTATAACACGCTTATGTTATGTCTTGCTTACGAAACTCAAGCAAAAATGCAAAAAACATGTCAAAATAATGAAATAATGCAAGCGTGTTATAACACGCTTGCCCTATTTCTTGCTTTGGGAATCCCCAAGCCTTAGGCTTGGTATTTACTTTAGAATACCAACCCAAAGGGTTGGAGTGTCTTCCCAATGTCCAAAGACGTGTTTTTGCAAATTCTACAATATTTCACATAATCACGTTCATGCTAAGCATTGGGTTTGCACGTGTTTCAAGGTTGAACAAATCGAACACTTGGGTAATGTTAGGCTCTCTCTTAGCTATCTAACAATGTTTTTTTTCACATTTTGAAAATGCTAAGCCTTTCATCTTTAATTTATTTTGTTTGTGTGACTATTTTTTTGGCAAAAAATAGTGTTTGGTATTTTTTCTTTATAAATTAACTATTCATCAAAATTTCAAATGAATTATATTTTTTAGAAACTAAAATCCACTCTACACATATTGAAAAAATATGATTTTCAATTAGTTTTCAAATTTTATAAGGGTAGCACGGCCAAAATTCTATTTTTTAAGAAGTGTCCACTTTGAAAATTAGTAAAAAAGTTAAATATTCATTAAAAAATTATCAGAAAAATTGGGCATAAACTACATGTTGTTAGCTAATTTCTCACTGAAGCGATTTTAAAAATACCAAAAAAAGTTAACCTTTTGAGGGAGCCACAAAAGTCACTATGTTATTTTTTTTTTATAAAAACAACACCAATTTCAGTGGCTCCCTCTTTTGAACCCCTTAATCTCTACCATTTTAAAAATAAAACTAGTAGTTTAGAAAGTAGACTCGAAGCACTACTATCCTTGTTTTTGTTGCATCTATATTTTTTCATTGTAACTATCCTCAATTTCACATCCAAGGTCAGATTTCCTATTTTCAAAAAAAAAAAAAAGTGACCACTTAAGACCCCTTTTGGCCTCCCATCATTTTGCACGTACCCTTATATTCTATAAGAGTATATATAATATAGTGGAATGCATGTTCTTTATTGATCTTTTTATTTAGGAATAATTGTTGAACATCCAAAATACTGAGAAGGGGGTGAATCAGTATTCCATAAAACCATATTAACATCCATTTAAACATTGTCTCAATTCTGACTGAATCAACAAGAAGGAACATAAAAACAAATCAATGCAACCATACACATGAACATCGAGATTTTTACATGGAAACCCAAAAAGGGAAAAACCACGGTGAGGGTTAACTCACAATATATTATATCCGGATACAAAATATTATAGGGCTCACTGTCAGGACTCATTGTCCTTAAAAGGATCATTTCCTGAATACAAAAGATGGCTAATCGCCAAGATATAATGATAGTGGCTCACTTCCAAAAGATTGAACTGATAGGATACACCTTCAATGTGCAGGGTTTAGTTCCAATGAAGCTCAGAATATGAAGTCTCGCCTCACATACTAGTCACTTAAAAAAACTACACTGATCCACAGTTGATAAAGAATTTAGGCTTAGATCTTCACACACCTTTTCCTCTTCGCATTTCACATTCACTCCATATATCCAATTCCACTACTCATGCTCATCTCATTCCTCAAAACATCTTATATATATATACAAGTATATCTTATTCATCAATTAGGTTGGCCTAATTAGATGAAAACAAAATAATCAAAACTTTCTTTGTCGGCACCATATATGATATAAACATTTTATCTGCATAGTGCATTATACCAAGTCAGCTAACATCCATAAAGCATAACTAGTCTTCATAATATATTGCATACGTTGAGTCAGCCAAGACTAGAACACAATTCTCCAAACCAACAAATAATCCTCAAAGCAAACACCTTCCAGATCTGAGAACACATTAATTTCCCATTATACTACCAACATAAAGACTATCAACAAAATCACAGCATAAGAATGTTCACCTTAGAAGAATATGGAGTCTCCCAACACAGTATGCCAAGCAAGGAACAACAATAGAATATAGAGTTGAACTTTGTCAGAGATAACTTTCTTCTCACAACAAAAGACGTCTCAAGATCCAAGATATAGCTATCTGAATGAGTCATAAAAATATGGTTAAGAGATTAGAGTCATATCAAATATTGTGGTGAATTCTAGACTCAAATACCAACACAATGATCCATCACAAAAGGGTATTACCGGCAGAGAATAGCTTCCAGTAAACCAAGTTGAATTCCCATATAGTTATCACCATGTTGACATCAATCACAACATAGGAACAACCAACACAAACCATTCATACTTCATGCTCATGTTGCAAGGCTTCCAATAATAGCATCCCACTAATAGTTGTTTCAGTAGGAAAAATGTATACTTGGCTTACCATGAATCACAAGCATTAGTACCAAAGGATCTATTAAGCATTATTTAATTAAATTAAATTTATTTTAATATTCCTCATTGCATTAATATTTAACATATTTCTTTAGCAACTTAGTAAATGGTAATGTCCTATCCTCAAGTTTTGTAATAAATCTCTAAATAACCTAAATTTTCCCTTGCAAATTGTGAAGTTGGTATATACTTTTAGGTGGAGGAGTAATTACTATAGTATTAATATTCTTAACACCAACCTCTATATGTAACTCCCTGCCACGTAACCCCAGAGGACGACACAAACACAACAAAAGCGTAACCATTTTTTTAAAGTGTAATTATAACAAGTGAACTACACTTAACACATACATCCTCTAAGGTATGCGACAACGCTTACATTCGAACCCCATAATATACAAAAGTAAACTAATCCATAGCATATAAATATTACTCATGACATAAATAACATACATTCAAGCATTAAACTCATCTCATTAGATACAAAGTACATTAAAGAATCATCCATAGATTGCATTCATTCCATAAAGCAGTTACAAGACTCTTTTCCAAACTGAGGAAGATCATACAATAATGTTACAATAACAATGATACAAGAATCCTCCTTAAATACAAATGAGTAGTACATATACAAAGTATCTAACTGATACAAAAGAACATACGAAATAGTACAAAGCAACTGGTACACACGAACTCTCCAATCTGGAAGATCCTGCCATCACGATCATGAAATTGGAACCCAATGGTGTAAGATGCACGTTCCACCCAACCAAGTGGTACCTGAAGGCCCAACCCCCTGTGCTAGGAGATAGTAAAAAGGACTTCCTAGGAAAAACCAACAACCTCTAGACACATGCAACACACAATACTATACCATACAAGAACAATACATACATAAAGGTTACATTACTTCCAGGGTAAAAGAATCAAGTACATCAATTGCACAATACATATTGTTGTCATAGGAGGAATGTCAACACAAAGCTGCATGGGTTACCCTGGCGCCACTTTGTGTGTCGGCCCCCATTGAGAGTCATTCCCCTACTGACAACACAAGGATCTAATCCAAAACCAAGGGTAGACAAAGTGCACACAATGGATATTAAATCCCAAACCAAAATATAAGAGGCAACACATCCCATTCGAAGTTATCGAGTGTTCAACTGAATTACAACCAAGTGCACTACCCAAGGAATACAAAGGGCTAAACCATAAAATACAACAACCCCCTCATAAAATAACATCATCTAGAAGACTTTCATACACAACTAACCAATTTCCCCAAAAAAAGTGAACAGAAGAAATCATAATTTAAATAGGCAATTCAAGCAGAAATTAAAGCTACCATTAGGATTTCATAAATCCAATTTTCATCTTAAGAAAACAATAATACATTGCTTGAAATAAATCAACTTAATATAATTTTCATTTACAGACAATAAAGAAATTAAATCTAATTGTTTAATTCCAATTTCACTATTTACATCAATATAAAATCAATTTCTCTTTTAAAATTATTTCATTTAAATCATCAAATTTGTGCTTTTGCATGCACCTATTATAAAAATACATTATATATATATGTGTGTGTGTGTGTGTGTGTGTATAATTTAAATATTTAAAACCAAATACAATTTCCAAACATAAATTAGATAAATATATATATATATTTAAATATATATATATATTTAAATTATATATACATATATATACATATATATATATATATTTATTTATAAAATACAATCCATAAGCAAAATCGAAATTGCAAGTATTAAAAAAAAGGACGAAGTTTTCATTACTATCGGCTGTGTGCAACCATACCACCTACGGGCACAACCACTGTGGGGTAGCAATGGCTACCTCCACACACGCCTCCCCCATGGGGGCGACGGCTGTGGAAGGCAGTGCTAGCACTACCTTCACAGTCGCCTCCCTATGGGGCGGCGGCTGTGGGGACAACCCCAACTTCCCCCCATATATATATTCAAAACATTTTAATTTCAAAAAAACCAGCAAATCAATAAAATTCGTCGTACGGATTTTTCTCAAGTTTTTTTTTAATATATATATATTTTAAATGATTTCTACAAGAAACTTTATAATAATATATATGTATATATATACATTTATATATATATATATATATATATATATATAAATTCATCAAAAAGATTGCTCCAGATGGGCAATTTTTACCAAATTTTCTACAAGAAATATTTACAAAATTACACAGAGGTTTTCTATTTCCCAACCAAATAAAACTAATTGGGAAAACAAAACAAAACAATAATCTTTTACAAGAAGATCTTTTCCCATACAAACAAGATTTTCCACAAATTTTGATAGGAAGATTTTAATTCCATTCCTACAGAGATTTTCTAAATCTTCTATCGTTTTCCCTTAGGGATTTCTATTGTTTAAAAACAATTTCCTATAGAGGCTCTCAGATTTCACTATAAAATTTTCTATTGAAGCTCTAAAATTTTCACGGCAATTTTCCAAACACAACAATCTTTCAAATTTACAAAATATATTAAAGCTTCTACACAAATAACATATTCTTCTTGTACATGCAATCTTTCCAATTTGCATAACAATAAAAACAATTTAAAGAACATGTTTCCGGATGTTTGAGGAAATGATGTTTGAAGTAGAGATTCGCCTTCATATTCCAATTTACCAAAGCTTCTTCAGAATTATCCACTTTTTCTAGAAAGATGAAAACAAAACCAAAGCCAAAATTTCCCGAGAACTTCTTTTTCAATTTTTTTTAACAACCTCTTTCAATTTTAACAACCTCCTTTCAAAATATCTTTGTCTCATTGCGGTGAAGTAGCCTCTTTCCTCTTTCAATTAATGCAAATATTCTCTTTGAGAATTAATTCTCAACAACAGTGTTTAATTATTTTTTCTAACACATGTCACAAATAAAATATCTTTTCAACCAAATCACAAATATTTCCTTAAAGATAATTACAAGATATTTATGCATTTAATAATTCAAACTTCACATATTAATTTCTAATTAAATTTAATCTAATTAATTTAATCACTTTATAAAATAAATTTAATCACAAAGGTTAAATCACTTTACAAAATAAATTAAATTTTAATTAATTAAATCAAATATTAAGCTTCTAACAACCTTAATAAAAAATAATTAAATAATCTCAAAAACCCATTATAAACATTAATTAACATTAATTTCCCACATAACATACCTTGCAAAATAATTAAACGGCAAGGCAAACGTGGAAAACATAACAACAAAGCATACCGAAATAAAAACTAATGACACACTGTGACTAGGGTTGTGGCTTGATAAGGAAAACCTGTTACTATCTCCCAATCAACTATACCGTTGGGTAATGGACACACTCAAACCTGTGAATCCAGGTGGAGCCGATGTCCTGTACCTGCAATCCTGCAATCAGAACATATGTTGTACATATATATAAATCATGAATCAAACACACCGAGAAGAAAAAATTACAGAATCACAGGGCACTCATAAGTGAGTGATGCAATCCCGTTCCCTTCACCAATACAATGTCACATCAAAACTGACGAAACTAAAACATCAATTAATTACAGATGAGCATATAATAATATCAACTCAAATAAACAACTATGCTAACCAGAAAGCATGTCATAAACAGTAATCATCCATAAAGTGTACCATCACATCACAATATAAAAACCATCATCACTCCAATGTCAGCGATGAAATAACAACAGCATAGGATCATGGTCTATCAAAGTAAAAGCACATCTAAAAATATAAGAAAATCGGAGGGGTGCTACACTATACCTAATCATGACACAATGAATCCAAGTAGTCATTTTTTGTTTACTCCAAATAAACATGTCTAAATCTAACCTGGTACTATCTTAATATTTCAAAGTTTTTTCTTAAATTATTTATGTGATTTGCACTCCTTTTGGAATTTCAAAGTATGTCTTGGACATAATCTTCTAATATATCATGCATTAGATCATGTAAGATTAACTTCATAATCCTTTGATAAGTATATCTAACATTCTTTAATAACAAATGGAATGATGACATAACAAAAAGTTATGAATGGAATGGGAACAATCATATCTATATTGAACAAAGGAAAATCATCTACTGAAGAAGCCTTGTGCAAGCACCAAAAAATTGTGCAAATTATTATGTGATAGTAAAGATTGGAAATGAGAATAATGCTAGATATCTGAGGTGAATAGTCTATGGTTTGTATGAACCTAGAGTTTTGAGGAGCTTTTGGATCCCTTATTTGACTAGAAATGCTACCTTAAGATGTATTTTTCTAATCTTTTACTTAATTGGTTTATCTTAGTATCTAAAATAAGATTATGCACAAAAATATCATGCAAAATACCTAGCATACCCTTATAAGCCCACACAAATAAGTGATAAAATTTAGAAAATGAGGGTATAATTTTGGTGCATACTATGGGTTAAACATTCACCAACTTTAAACATTTGGTATTTTTTCATTCTTATCCATATGAACATCAATTGTATCACTAATGACTAAATACTCTTATCTTTAGTAAATGTTAGCATTCATAAACAATCTAGGATTTTTTGTGTTACTTAGGTTCATTGGATGAAGGTATGGTTTTCCCAAAATAAGAATATTCATTTAAAGCATAATAGAATCCTCAACCATGATGAAATAATAGAAAATTAGCATAAGCACTTTAATATTCTATAGAAGAGTAACATTAAAAAATTATCAACTTGAGGAGGAGAATGCACTAAAGGTAAAAGTACAAAGTTATGTCAAACTTTCAACCAACTTATTAGCATAAGTGAATTTAAGTTTTTCTAATTAAAAAGAAATATTTGTCAAATATATGATCTAGCTAGATTCATTGTAGCTAAATTAGATATGACCACAACTTTTCCAAATAAAAGTGTTCACTAAATGCATATGTAACATCATTTTGAGACCAATTTACCAAAAAAATAAAATTATTCAAAAAAATTGACGTTTCAACAACTCTTACTCATGTAAACAATATTTTTTTAAAATATAAAAAATATCGTTTTGTAGATCTATAAGTGTAGCTTTCAAATACATATAGTTTCAATTTTTTTTATTTTTACTAAAAGTAGGTTATCACCACCAAAATATAAGGTTGATTATCTTATGAAGAAAAAACTAAAATGTATTTAAAAAAATTGAAAAAAATATGGTGCACTAGATAAAAGATTCTATGTTAAGATGGTATGACTTTTTTTTTTCTATTTTGGATAAATAGTTAAGACAAAAGATGACGTCCCATTAGAACAATTATGTTTTCAATACATACACATTTTAATATTTATTTTTAAAAATTATATTTATCAAAATTGAGAAAAAATAAACCCATGCACTAAAGTTTTAACTTATAAATACAAAAAAAAATTGAAAGAAAAAAAATTACTATATAAAGAGAGATGTCCCATTTAACTTCATTTTTCAACATTTATCAGCAACTGAATTATAGTGTCAATTTTACAAAAATATATATTCAAATAATTTATTTTTATTTTTAAATACAAACATAAAATACACTATTTTTTACTAGTATACATCATTTCAAAATTTAAAATATATATGTCACTTTTTAGTGTTAAAGTTGCCTATGGAGATACCCAAGATCTAGAGGCCAAATGGAAAGAACAAAGAGATCAATATGCAATGCTCAAGATTGCAATGGAATTGATTATACAAGAATTCTTTATATGTACAATGTATGAGAACCCCTTGGTTATATAGCTAAGGTAAGACATAGGATTAGACAAGATCATGACAAGTCTCTTAATCCTATGACATGAGACAACTAACTTGACATAAAAGTAAAAAAGATAAGATCTAGACATGACAACTAATTTTTTGAGAAAGAATCTTAGGACCTAAGTAAACTTAACATGTGAATATGTCCCCTAAGTCCCTAGTAAGTGAATTAACTAGGTACAAGACATTTATTCACACCAACATTTAGTGATTCAAGTTAAAAGTTTGGATCAGTGTTGGTTGATTTCCTTATAAAAGTGTGACACAACTTTGTGTGTTTACCCCTAAAGATAAATCAATCATTCAAATAAAGTAGAGGAAGTGGAAAACTTGTCTCCAATAAAGTGATAGAAACCAAGTAGTCTTGTATGTTATGTTAATTTTTTAATCATTTTACCATGTGGGTAATATAACCTAGGCCTTATGTTCCAAGCTATTATTCTAATTATAGAGGCTCATTAATACCTTGTTGATTTATGCCCAATCCTTTTTCCTTTGTATTCATATTTTATGATATCTTAAAACAATGAACATAATGTTTTTAGAGTAATACAAAGGATAGTAAAGAATTATCACCACTAGAATCATAAATCTCCATTCAACTATCACATCCACACATGTCCAACTTTATTGGTGAGCTTGGTTTCAAATATTTGGCCAAATGAGTGTTATCCATAAATTAAGGTGCAATATTCAATGGCTATTATTTATTTGATATTCTCCCATATATGATGGGGTAAAATTGGTAGTACCCCAATCATCCTCACCATCAATGTTAGTATGTTGTGGGGTAGGGTCTAACTTAGGTTGAGTTTGTTATTTTTTCAAATGAATTTGAGGAAAGACAACACTTTGAGGCTCAATCAACGGACAAAAATTGAAAGGGTCATCATTAAAATTAACAATGTAGTCCATTTATCATTTAAAACAAATTTTAATGAATGATGAAGTGTGGAAGGAACAAACCTCATGGCAAGAATCCATTGGACATCCTAGAAGAAATTATGTACTAATCATCTTAGAATCACATGGAATAATGTATTTAATGTGTATGCCTTAATATAAGAGATAGTGCCCAATGAATTGTGTTTATTATTGACAAATCCCTTTAATGTGACTTAGATTTTTGCAAATTAGACATGTCTGTCTCAATCTTATGCAAAAAGTACACACTACATATATTTAATCTAGATTTTTTATCCACTAAAGTACACTTTATAGCTACTCTTTCATACACAATCATCATGTCTAAAAGCAAGTGTTCTTGTATTATTGAGGCATTTATAAGTTACATAGGATTTTTTAAAATGGAATTATTGCTATCATGAACGAACCCTACTATGGTAGATACTTAGAATGGCTTAGTATTTATTTAATAATATTATCCAAAGGCTTATGCAAAACATCTATACACTTCACATGCATATATTAAATCCCACCAAGATATTTTGGCTCAAGTATTTGGTAAATGATCAATGATGTCATAATACTTATGTCCCTTAGTGGTAAGTTTAGGGGTAGGAGGTAAATTAAGATTTTGAGGTGACAATGATCATTGATTGGATTTTTCTTTTTGATCTTTTTCCATTCACTTATATTATGATGTATTACATGAAAATTATTTGAGTTTGGACTTTGTTGGAGCATAAAATACTTTTGAACTAAAAGATTGATGCTCCTTGCATCACAAGAGGTTTAAATTAAAAGTAAAATTTATATATTGACCATGATTATAATATTCTCTTTGAAGAACAAATAGTTGAAAAAAAACTAACTTTGGAGGCACTACTTGTCATACAAAGGATTGCGGCTTACAAATAGATGCACTATTATGTGCAAACCTTAGATTCCTTTGTAAGATGAATGAAAGTAAAGACATTAGAATTACACATAATTTCTTGTAATAAGTTTTCTTCATATCAACATAATATGATGAAGGACAAATAATAGAGGGTTGATAATGGACATCCAAAGACGATGTATCATTAGAAATCCAAGGAGTGTCCATGATAATCTCTAAGGAACGACTACTAGAGGATGAAAGATGTGAATCATGAACAACGCACACTCTAACCAATTTATTAAAGGATTGTATATAAGTATTTTATAAATAATGATATAGGATAATGTAAGCATGAACTAACATACTATACCATTGTAAAATATTTGCACATGATTTTGTTTGAAATGAAATAATCAATTAAACATTGCTATGTATATGCAAGTAACATGAAGTAGTTGGAGATTTTTAGATATGTGTTGTAAGAAAATTCATGTTAGTTTTTGAAAGAAGATGTGTCTCAGTGCATGAACCTAACAAGGAGGGGAAAATAGACATTAAATATAATATAATCATATAATTGTAATAATTTCCAAACACATCATTAGATGTACCATCATAAGCAGGTAGTGAATTTGGAGTTACGTTATCACCATAGACCACAAAAAATAATGGCAATCATCATTACTCATGT
This sequence comes from Sequoia sempervirens, assembly GCA_007258455.2. Classification (NCBI taxonomy): domain Eukaryota; kingdom Viridiplantae; phylum Streptophyta; class Pinopsida; order Cupressales; family Cupressaceae; genus Sequoia; species Sequoia sempervirens. The sequence continues at coordinate 451,466,353 of VDFB02000017.1, forward strand.
ATGGTGCATTCACCATAGGTGAGGGTTTAGAAAAATAAATGTATGATATAGTCTACATTTCAAATCTACAATAAAGATAAATATATTTAATTTTTTTTTATCTAAAAACTAGAAAATGAAAGAAGATAAAATCGTAAGACAAAACACTAGGCTAGGTTCAAGATCACTATTTAACCAAGAAATTGATTACTCATTAGTTTAAAAGAAAACAAATTTTCTTTGATTAATAGTTACAAGCAAATCAATCACAATTAACCTAGATTAATTAAAATGACAATTAATAATTGATAATAGAGCAATTGATACCATTTTAGGAAAGTAATGGAAAGCATTAGGGTACTTAGCACCATAATCAATGTGGATGGATAAACCTAATGTATGACATTCTAATGCTTTGGTATAGAAAAATATATAATTTGTGTTTATGCTCTTTATCTTAAATTTTGTGCAAAATTAGAATTCAGCCTTAGCCAATCATGTGAATTTGGTTCATTTTTATAGGCATGGATCTATCCTATGGATCAAAAATTTGATTTGACAAATCTCACACCTTTGTTCTTCAGTTTGCCTCAAAGTTTTCTTCTTATTGAATGTTAAGGACTTATATTATTTAAAAATATCTTGGGGAGGTTGTAAAACCATTAGGGTTAAGTTCTCCTAGGTCAACTCTCCAAAATGATTGATGTTATGACCTTGGTAAATGTTGGAAACTAACATGCAAGCATGCAAATGCCTTAGGATGTGAATTCTAATACAAATTGATTATTTTTTGTGCTCAATTGAAATGTTCCATGCTCTTAAGAATTGAATGATTACCAAATGATTCTAGGATGTGAATTGATGTCTTTAAATACCACTACATGGCAATAAACATGTGAAACATATACCAAATCAGCTCATGATAGAGATGAAATTGATAGGAGTCAACAAATTTTGAATTTAATTTTTTAATTATAGAGATCAATTACATATGATGTGAGATTGATCCTCCACTATGAAATTGACCCAAAACAATGAAATACTAATATTGATGCAAGAAAGGAATGTTTGAATATGGTGGATGTAATCAATATCAAATGTCTAAGATTGTATATGAACTTATAAAATGCTAGCACTTGCAACTTTAGGAGGTGCAAGGGATGCACCAATGGGAAATTCAAAGGAATGCTATCATTATTATTTTTGTTGAAGTAACATAGACATGATTTTAGAAAAGAATGTAATAATATCAAAAGCATGTTGTCACCCAATTGTACCACTTAGTCCTAACCAAGTAACCGACCATGTAAAAAGATGTACCCATTTGGAAAACCAAGTTTTTCATCTATTTAACCTAATATTTTAAAATTTTAATCATTTTTTTGTGTCACGTCAATCCATTGCCTTGTGATGCTTCATCTTTAAAGTACAAAAGCTAGTATAATGATACAAAATCGTGAAGAAATATGCCATACAATATATAAAGTTTGTGAAAATAATATAATAAGTTTAGCATTTGAAAATGGTTTGATCTTGATTAATCACTCTATTTGAAAATATCTCTATTGCATTTACAACAACCACAAGAACAAAGAAAACAAAATAAACAAAATTTTAAAACAACCATAGATAAAACCACAGAACCAATGACTTCATTTAATAGATCTAACATAATTATTTTAGAATGAAATAGAACACAATAGCAGAAAGATCAGTGAAACCATAATAGGTGATTTACCTCAAAAATTTCTACAAATTGCACGGTGTATTGTCAACGATTCCAACAAGGAAAAAAGGACAAAGTTTGCAAGAAAAATATAATGGAACCCTACCAAAGAAAAATTAATAAAAAAATGATATGAACCAAAACCATCTCACTATTCACAATAAACAAGGGTTTTAGAGCTACTATATTCTTGAGCTCACATTGAGACAAGTTTTTTACAACCTTTGAAATGAAAATATTAGTTGCGAGTTCAAATGTATTTTGAGGCATGAGGCAAGGAATGTTTCAACTAACTGAAAGTTGTTTTTCCTAGCATGAGGTGACTTTCCATTATCGTGTTGTGATACATTTGCTCAAATTTCCTCTCTATATAAACTCCATACTACATGCTCACCTTAGTTCATAACCCCTATTTTGTAAAGTATTTGCAAAATTATCTTGACCAAGGCAATAACATCAACAAGAACAACATGGAAGATGCTATGTCAATCTTTATGCTTCCACTTTCCAATGCACAACTACAATCATATTCTTCAATTCTATATTGCACATGCACTCTTTTGAAGCACAATTACAACAAAATTATTTGAATAAAAATTCAAATTTTCAAACCAAATAAATGAGTCTTAGGTTTTAACTCTCCAACACATGATTCTAGAGCTAGAAATGTGAATTTTTACTCTTCCAATGATCAATTAAAGTAAAAAAATTTCAGCTATAGATGTAAATAACATATTTGAAATTTCAGCTATAGATGTAAATAACATAGTTAAAATTCTAGAGCTAGAAATGTGAATTTTTACTCTTCCAATGATCAATTAAAGTAAAAAAATTTCAGCTATAGATGTAAATAACATATTTGAAATTTCTAAAATGCAATTTCTAATCACAGTTAAATGGCCCATGTAGAATACAAATACCAGACTCTCTACTACTAAAGCATCCAGGTAGTTACAACTTAAATTCTTGAGCTAAAAATATAACTCTTATAATTTCACTCTTGCAAAGTGATCAAAGTTAAAACTTTTAAGCTATACATATGAATTGCAGCCTTGAACACCATCTAATCGAATTTAACATATTCAAAGGGATAAAACTACGAAACAAACAAACTTGAACATAAAATTACCAAACATTGAATCTGTTTCACTATTTACACATTGCAATGGCTCTAAAACCTACTGCTAGTTCAACATTTATTTACTGGTCTACCCTCTGAATACAAGTACGTAGCAATAACTGTGAATTCAACATTTATTTGTTGATGTACCATTTGTTTATACAAGTACATGTATAGTATAACTACTCCCACCTCAGCATTCATTTACTAATCTATTTGTTTAGAGGAGAACACATTAAATCCTAACTCCTACTGTAATTTGAATGAGGTGGAGGTGCTTTTTAATTGCAAGCATTCAAACTCATTTACTGGCATTTATGCAAGATCCAAGCACTCAAATACTACTAATGTAACCAAAAGAAAAAACATACATAATCTCAACAAGAGAAACGTATCCAGGCATCCAAAGCATGGACCTTCATAAAAATTGGAAAGTAATAATTTGGTAGACTCTACCATCCAATGAGCCTAGCATTGTCAAAACTACACTCTATTTTACTAAATTGAAGAAATCTAACTACAAAAGAAAGTGAAAAAAATGTGATCATCTCATCGCACTTCTCAACAAAATAATAACCTCCATTAAAACTTATAGGCCCATTCATTCCTACTTAGATGAGGTAGCTAGACCATTGGTAACTCCATTTTCCTCCTTTTTAGGAGGGTTAAGCTCATCCCAAGCCTCAATCCATGTGACCATTGCATCTCCTAACTTCTAAAAGTATGGATCAAATTTTGCAAACTTATCTTTGACTTGCTTTGACAACTCAATATAACATTGCTGCACAGATGTGCATTCTTTAGGAAGGGTAGTTGATTGGGAAAAAGGAATTATCTCCTCTTGCCAAAATATTCTCTTATACTCTTTCTTCAAATTGAAGAATGGGTTACTCGCCTTTAGGAAGGGTAGTTGATTGGGAAAAAGGAATTATCTCCTCTTGCCAAAATATTCTCTTATACTCTTTCTTCAAATTGAAGAATGGGTTACTCGCCTTACTGTGCGAAATGAATGGCAATCTTGTCTTCACCCAAACCCTAATGGTCATATATCACCTACAAAAAACCAAAAGCTTTTAAGCCACAAAATCACAAACAAAAGGAAAAGGTGGAAACAAGCATGTCCAAATTATTGGGAGAAAACAAATCATTGAAACCTATAGAGAAGGTTAAGTGTAAAACCTTAACATACCAGCCTACCCACATGTCATTGTAGCGACCAATGGGTTGACCATCGCACATTAGACCAAAATACATTGCAAGGCCAATCAACTTGCGGTCAAAGGCCAAATTCATCCCGCACATAGGGAACAATGTACCCTTTGGAATTGTAAGAACTGCATCGACAAACCTACAGAGGAACAAAAATGATTACACGTTTAATACTTAAAAATGAAAAGAAATGAATGAAAGAACGGTCAATATAACGAAGGGATATGTACTTTTGGATGAAAATTGATAGTTACTCATATGACCTTGAGAACAACTAACATCAATGTGATCCTGGTATTGATCTTGAATTAGAAATACAGATATGGGTTGGGAAAAGGTCAAGTCTTGTTTGCATCAATATTTCAGATTATACTAATGAATCATCACCACGATTTATTTGACTTGAAAATAATCAAAACTAATAATCATAGTTTGGATCACACTTGTGAACAACCATCAAAATCTCTATGACTTTCGTAAAAAATCACAATTTTGTTCACATTAATATCAAGGATCACATATCTTGATGAGGGTTGAGGATTATGGTTCCCAAATTAACACAAACAAAAATACACAATATTTTTCCACGAGCCCTTTTCATTCTATCTAATGGACTGTGAAAACGTCACTACCACTAGCAATCAGAGACCTGACTATGGACCAATTGAAAAGTGTTGTCAATGTTAGTGGGGAATTGGGCAATTAGAATATTTAAAGAAAATAAATTTGAATGATGAAATATACCTGGTAGTACGCTCCCGGGGCTTAACGAGCTGAGTGGGAGCATCGTAGTCAGGTATGTTAAGCCAGAGAGCATGAGAGACAGTAGTGGGCGTCCCATGGCGTAGACTGAAAGGGTATCTATGAACAAAATTTGCTCCCTCCCTGTATGGATCGTACAGTTTGAAGAAAAACGGTGTTGAGGGTAGCGATGCAATAGTGTCCATTCATATCAAATGACAGAGAAAAAAAATCCCATAAGTCAGGGCTGCGATGATGGTTATTTTCTCTGAATTAGCAGTGACCAACCTGCACCAAGTACACACCAGAATGAGTGAGGCAAAGCCAATAAGGGCCAGCATACCCGCCACTCCAATGAAGAGATAGAGAGTAGGAGAGCGCCATCCCAAATGGAAGCCATTATATGTGGCTGCACGTGAAAGGTATTTCATGCTTCTGAAATGAATCACTACCAGCCCAGATCAAATACGTCTATGAATGAACCACCGCCACAGCTGAACATAGCAACTAATTTTGTGGGGCCATGTTATATAGTTTTTTCCCAATTTTCTTCACCACCTTAGCCAAACTTATCCGTTTCAATGCAGTCTATGGATCGGATTTGATCTTAATTTAAATTACAAATCCAAAAGCACCTGCAGCGCTACAGGATTCGAGTAACAATATTTTGTTTTTCTTTGTCCACTTTTATTTTGATGATTACCCAAACTTCTTTCTCATAAATTTTATTCTTCCAAAATTTCATGCCACGTTTAGCTAGCTTCCAGGTGTATTTTCCAAGCTACCGTGCCTCTTGGAAGCTACTTTCTTGATGGAGATGCTTCACTAATATTTTCAACGAAATCTGAGTAGGTGGAATGTTATGCATTACTACAGCAAACCTTTTTTTCATGTGCTAATTTAATGGCAGACAACTCAAAAAAGATTAGCAAGTCAGGTTTCAAACTAACGTATTAGACCGTAGAAATGCAGCGGGTTTTCTAGGCTTTTTATTCTGAATTTCCTTGTGATTTGTGATTGATGAACAACCATTATGAAATATTAAGAATGGGTGAGAACTCAAGGGAACAGGTGGATTACTTGGTGTTTTCTGAAAGGAGGGAAAATATTTAAAAGTTCTTTGAAGTTTCAGAAAACATAATGCTCCACTCGGCCCGATTTGTGTCGGTTCGCCTCCGTTATTACTAGAAACGCACTTCTTAAACAATGTAAAGCTGACATAAAGGCGAAGAAATTGAACCCATTGTATGGCCCGACAAGTAAATGTAAAGGTGAATCATTTTATAAAGCAAAATTTTATGAAGACGGCCACAGCAACAGAGTGAAAAGCATGTGAATAACATTTACTAAGAGGAAATAAAAAAGGTTGTATTATATCATATTACAAAATTAAGAGAGGAGAGACTTGTGACAAAACAGTAAGTTTGCCTGTCAATGAAAATTCCTCATTATATCAGATTTAGATTTTGTTTCAAATTTTGGCAAGCACCTACTTTCAATATACTCTAGGCAGAAACATTTACAAAAATCAAGGTATCATGGTATTACCATCTAAAATTGACTTCCAATTAGGGTTAATCTAATTTGAAACAAAATCAGAATCCCACAAATGGATGTTTTGTTAATTGACCATTGCAGCTGAAGTTGTATGTGAATTTAATATATCTTCATTTTCAAAATAATATGGATTAGATGAAAATACAAACCAATAATTTAACTTAAAAAAAAATCCACTTCAGAAAGCCTATCGACATATCTGTTGCACACATATACTGTGCAACTGCTAGTATAACAATTATAAGCAGCGCTACCCCAATTAAACAATTGGTCAGCTGAAAAGTTTCATTACACTGAACGCATGTGGAGAAAGCGGTTGTGAAATAGACGTTGGATTGAAAAGCTAGAACATCAATTTTTACAGTTGGGGTTCCCAATTCAAATTCATTAAATCTTAAATCTGCGAGGTCAAACCCAATGCCAATCTGGATAGAAGTTTCACAACCTAAATGCGCACAGAATTTCTGGAGCTCTTAGCTTTGTTTTGTGGTGACACTCTGAGTTGGTGAGTCTGGAGATGAATCTAAAGTTGTTTTGGTATTTGGGTTTAAAGATTAGAGGGTTTCTACTAGAATGTAGTAAGCTAAAGTTATTTTGGCATTTGGTTTTAAACACTGAGGGTTTCTAGCATTTATTAGCAATTGAATGTGGTAATCGTTGGGTTAAGATTGATTGATTTTATTGGGTTTGTAGTTGAAATGATAAAATAATTGATCATTCTGGTTTGCAATATGTAGTGGGTGATCGTTCTATATGGGAAGAAAGATTGTGGCACAAAATCCGCATTCCATACCGAGGATCAGTGCAGTGCCTGTCGCTTCCTATGAATATGCGTGCTAGGGTAAGTTTTGTTGATTTTTCGTTTGAATTTACAGGGTTTGCTCTGAGATTATAAGGTTTATTTGAAATTTGTGCAGGTTGGCCGCTTGAACAAGAACAGGCATAGCGTTTTGCGGCCAGAAACAGCAGCAGCATCATAAAGTAAATTGTGGCTCACAAACTCAGATCATAGATTTCGTTCTTGGGTGTTTTGATTTCTAATGGGTTTACAAATTGCAGGTCCAGCAATGGCAGCAGCTAACCAGAAGGCAGTGGTAGCCAATAACAATAGGAGGGCCTTAGGAGACATTGGCAATTTGGTGGGAGCTTTGAATACTAGATGCATCATCAGCAAAGATGGAGGGGCAGAGTATGTACTTTTCTTAGTTTCAGGGTTTCAATATGTACTAAATTAGGAGTAATAAGTTTTCACGGTCCATTTTAGTGAGGTTGCAGAGCTTTTGGAGCAAACAATGTAGATGTTTTTGAAACAACTTTGTGCTCACACTCGGTTATCTGCTGTCAGAAAAACAAAGGCAACAAAATTTCTGATTGTTTAATCACTTGGGGTTTTGCTTTCCCTGTTAATGTTGTTGCTCTGTGTCATGATCTTTGTTCAAACACCTAAAATGCTTTTGGTTACCTTGGTGTTTGGGGTTCATTTTCAGGAGGTTTGGAGCAAATTTGATTGCGAATGCCAACAAACAAGCAAATTCCAGCACTTAGGTTAGTTGAATGATTTGATGTCCAGCTCATGCCTCTTGAGTGGAGGTAGGCCCTCAGGACAAAAGATGCACCCAAGGTCTACCCCACACCCATGATAATTTCTAGGACTTAATTCTTGTTTCATGTTTTGTGCCTCTACATCTTTCTCAGAAGAGTTTAACAGCGTGCACGTTGTTCTTAATTTGGGATTTTGAAGGTCAACATGCCAGCTACCTACTTTCAGCTTATTCCTCACCTTATATTTTCCCCTTTACTAATGTCCCAAGTATAGTTTGTTGCTGTCAAGGCAGAAGTAAAAGTAGAGGCAGGAGCAGTTTGGGGAAACAAACAGAAGCGTACTCACAGGAGGAGGAGACAATATGCCACAGTTGCAGAAGAGAGTAATGGTAGTAGCAGCATGGACTCAATTGCCACAAATGAAGTATTTAATACAGCTTCAGGGAAATCCAGAGGACTATCAATGACGAAATATCTAACAGCTAGAAGTGAGGTATGCACTATTGCTTCTTCTTCCCTAAACTAGTTCTGCTTATTTATTACTTATGCAAACTGCAATACTGGTGGTTTCCATGGTCTATTTTTATATAGTACCACTGAAATAAAAATATTTTATGATCGTATTCAGAGTGTCTGCAAGGAATTAGAAGATCTTCCTCCTAACATTGATGATGGAGACCTCCAAAACCAATTGGCTGTTGTTGAGTATGTCGAAGATATATACAAATTCTACTGGAAGACTGAAGTATAAATCTATATAACTTTATATTTTTCTATGATTTCAAAGGTAAAATTCCTTGATTCAATAATTATGGATTGGTTGGCATTATGTTTTCAGAACTTGAGCTACGTACCTCCAGATCATATGTCAAGGCAGGCAGAAATAAATGATAAGATGAGGGCAATTCTGATAGATTGGTTGATAGACCTGTAAAGAACTCTAGCTTTATTTACCATTGAACTTAAAATGGACTCTCATTCAGCAGACTATTTGAGGTTTGATTTTGTAAAACTTGTAATCTGCAGGTGCATCTGAAGTTTGAACCAATGCCTGAGACATTATATCTCACTGTGAATGTGATTGATATATATCTTTCTATTGAAACTGTTACAAGGAGAAAATTACAATTAGTGGGACTCACTGCAATGTTCATAGCTTGTAAATATGAAGAAATTTGGACACCAGAGGTATGGCAACTAGGATAGAGGAGGAACTGGTTGATAAATGTAGAGAGCCTCTGTCCTATAGATAACTTCTAATTGAAGATTTAAATTTTCAGTCAAACATAATATCATGGATATGGCTACCACTGTGTAATTTTTTTAAATCTCTCATATTTAAGTCTTCTTCAAGATCCTTGTTCAGAGAAATTACAAGATCAATAATGTGATCAAGAACTTCGAATTCTCTGGTCACAAACAGTAAAGTAAATCAGCTTTTTTATTTTGAACTGGTGACAGATTAAGGACTTCGTTAGTATATCAGCTAAATACTATACGAGGGAGCATATAATGGCCATGGTAATGTAAAGTAACAGATATGATATTCAATTTAAATTGTCTTTATAAATACAGTTTCTAACTATTTATGGTATTTTGGACAGGAGCATACAATGTTAAATCGCTTGAAATTCAATTTCACTGTTCCAACTCCCTATGTTTTCCTAATTAGATTTATGAAGGTAGTTGATTCTGACAAAGAGGTAAAGGTCTCATTTCTGGCATTAGATCTCCCAATATGATCCTCTGTGTACTGATCATATTTATTTTTCAATGTTCAGATGGAAAACCTGGTATTCTTCTTTTCCGAGCTTTGTTTGCTTCATTATGTTATGATCAAATATAGCCCATCTATGCTTGTCGTTGCTTCTGTATACACTGCCAAGTGCACTCTGAAAAAGGATCCATGTTGGTCTAAACCATTCACCCTTCACACAGGTTACTCTGAAGCAGATCTGAAGTAAGGCATGACCCATTTGATTAATCTAACTAAAACCTTATAAATTTTGACTGATTGTAAAATGTTTCTCGAATGATAAATACAGAGTCATTTAATCTGAATTCTTGATTTTTCAAAATTTGTGCTTAAGGTTTGGTAATTACATTTATGTACTTTTGTAGGGAATGTGCACACTAGATTGTTATGTTCTACCGCAATGCAGGAGAAAGTAAGCTGAAAGTTGTACATAAGAAGTATTCAAGTCCTTTCTTTGGCTCTGTTGCACTTCTAAATCGTGTGAGCTTGCCTCCAGCTGATAGCAGCAGCTCCAGCAACTCATAATTTGAGAATCTAACAGTGTAGATGCATTATATCTTCTTCCATTCATATTATATTATTAAGTAAATAGCTAGTGCAAAATGGTTCTTCTTGCTTAAAAGAACTCGTTCCTTTGTTGAAATGTGGACTTAAACGCCATTTTACTGTTGAACTCTCATGTGAGCATTATCTGATATGCCGAATTTGAGGTCAAAAGGTTTTGAAAGAACTTGACCATTTTGAAAATAATGAAGACTAATATTTTTTATATAATGCTTTATTCTTTCTTCTTCCATTTGTCTTTTGAGGTCAAAGGTTTTCAAAGAATTTGACCATTCTGAGTACAATGATGACTAATTTTATATATAATGGACTGTTTCTTTTTTCCTGAAATCTTATTTCACCATATAAAGGATTTCTAGAAACTTGACCATATTATACACATTTCACCATTAAGCCTCCAAATAGGGCAAAATTGTGGAGAGATGTTAAGGAGATAGATAGAAGAAGCCTTGATAAAGGAGAGTGCACAAAAGGGTACTTTCTCAATGTCAATTTGTGTTTAAATCATTAATTTTACACTTGGCTTGTGAGCAACTATGAAAAAGAATTATGTAAGGGATGTTAAGGGATAAAAAATGCATATACCATACCTTGCACTTTTACACTTTTTTTTGGCACCATTTTAGGCACAAGTCATAAAAATAATATCATAGTCTTTAATTCAATTTGTTTGGTGTATAAAAATTAACCCCTACTCCTAATGCAAACACTCCTTATCTCAAACCTGCAACCTATATCTCAGACCAACAACCTGTTTCTAAATAACTTTCCACAGTATACAACAAATAATATAAAGCTTATTTAACAGGAACTTTCAACAAAGTATTACATAACTTTCCATAGTATACAACAGAAAGTATGTTGTGGGAAAATAACCAAATGACCCAACAAATTACAATAGAGTTCACATATATACTTGGAAAGCTCCAACTTTTCCTTTCCTTTCCCAATCTATGATCCAAGAGTTGTAGAATCTGGTAGGGCTTCCCATCTAGCAAAATATAACTTATATGCCCTGGACCATGTAGTAGTCAATTTGGTATCTAACACTCATTCAACTTGCTCTCTTTTCTTCTTTGGCAAGTGCTTGTTCCAGTTGTTGCTCTTCTCATTTTGCTCATCATTCACCTAGTTAACAATGTTAAAAGTAGGACTGATGTCCAAGTCGTCAAGTAAATCATTCAAGTAAGCATTCTCATTTATCCTCTTCTAAATTTTGCAAGGCAGTACTATTGTAATCCGTATTTTTTATCTCGTGATCAATCCATCAACATTAAACCAATGAAAACAAAGTATTTTTCTCAGTGTTGAACAAATTTTAATTTTTCCGAAGTTAGATATAAGGAAATTTTAACCAAAATTAATGTGAAAATTATTTATCGTGATTGTGATTGGCTAAAAATTTGACCTCTTAAGGGCGGATTTTTCAAGAGTTTGTTTAAATTATTATTATTCAATTTTTAAAATTCATATTTACTAATTTTACGAGAAAATATTAACATTAAATATTTAATTAAATATAAGATGCCACAAATAAATTAACCTTTTATTTAAAAGTTAGATACAAATATATAATTAATTAATTATCCATACACTAATATTACTAAATCATATATATATATCCTATCATAATCTAGTTCTATAGTTATAATACTAGTTAGTACCCGCCTTTGACAGTACTATTGTAATCAGTTTTCTTTATCTCGTGATTAATCTATCAATATTAAACCAATGAAAACAAAGTACTTTTCTTAGTGTTGAACAAATTTTAATTTTTCCTAAGTTAGATGCAAGTACGTAGCAATAACTGTCAATTCAATATTTATTTGTTGATGTGCCATGTGTTTATACAAGTACATAGTATAACTACTCCCACCTTAGCATTCATTTACTGATCTACTATTTTTTTAGAGTACGCATTAAATCCTAACTCCTGTTGTAATTTGAATGAGGTGGAGGTGCTTTTTGATTGCAACCATTCAAACTCATTTACTGGCATTTATGCAAGATCCGAGCACTAAAATACTACTGATGTAACAAAAAAAAATTAAACATACATAATCTCAACAAGAGAAATGTATCCAGGCATCCAAAGCATGGACCTTCATAAAAATTGGAAAATAATAATTTGGCAAACTCTGTCATCCAATGAGCCTAGCATTGTCAAAACTACGCTCTATTTTACTAAATTGAGGAAATCTAACTACAACAAAAGAAGTGAAAAAATGTGATCATCTCATCGCACTTCCCAACAAAATAATAACCTCCATTAAAACTTATAGGCACATTCCTTCCTACTTAGATGAGGTAGCTAGACCATTGGTAACTCCATTTTCCTCCTTTTTAGGAGGGTTAAGCTCATCCCAAGCCTCAATCCATGTGACCATTGCATCTCCTAGCTTCTGAAAGAATGGATCAACTTTGCAAACTTATCTTTGACTTGCTTTGACAACTCAATATAGCATTGCTACATAGATGTACATTCTTTGGGAAGGGTAGTTGATTGGGAAAAAGGAATTATCTCCTCTTGCCAAAATATTCTCTTGTACTCTTTCTTCAAATTAAAGAATGGGTTACTCACCTTACTGTGTGAAATGAATGGCAATCCTATCTTCACCCAAACCCTAATGGTCACATATCACCTACAAAAAACCAAAAGCTTTTAAGCCGCAAAATCACAAACAAAGGGAAAAGGTGGAAACAAGTTGTGATTGAGGATGTTTGTATGGGCCGATTACATTTGATCCATGAAGAATCGAAGCATATTCATACCACTAATACTCAATCTTAAACAAGATCATTCAAATGAAAGATAAACTAAACATTTATTGAAATGAAACATTCTAAATATTAAAATGTTTACTCTAACCCATCTGAAACTTATCCCGTTTTGGGAGTGGTGTCGTGTTGATGTGGAACAATGACCCTTTTCCAATCCTATGATCAGTGAGCTTGTTTCAATCGATTCTATTGAAGAGAATCGATAAAACGGTTGTGAGATGTGATTGAAAACATGATTTTAATTTAAATGAGCATGATGCAAGAGTTTATCTACCATGATTTTATGCTAAAAGATGTAGATATGCAATGGCTAAACTAGTCTAAATGAGATTTAAACTAAAAATATTCAAACCCTAATTAGCTAATTAGCTAAATGGTTGCATGGAAGCCATTGATGGAAGCTAAGCTATTATGCAACTAATTTAAACTAAAAAAATGGTAAATGTGTGTAAAGATGAGTGTGAGTTTGAATGATTTCAACAACATAAGTTTGCTCTGAAAAAGATGGATCCATTTGTCCCCAAATAGTGTTCTATTTATAGGAAAGCAAATGAGAAATGGGGTTGAGATTGAAAAAGCTATGAGATTGAAAAAACTAATCAACGGTCAAGGATGGAGGAAATAGGAGGGGTGGATCATGGATTCTCATCAACGGGTGAGAATACAAGATAAGGTTTAATCAAGGGTTCTCATTCCTTCCAAACAAGCACATTTTTGACTTGTACAAGAGGTCAAAAGTTAACTTGCACAAGAAGTCACAAGTTAACTTGCATTTGAAGTTTTGTGAGAATATTCCCTTTTTTAAATGGTTGGAGGAGAGAGAATATTCTTTGGAATATTCTCATAGGTGAGAGGAAAAAGGATATTTAGTTAATTAAAACTAAATTAAATTGTGCAAAAGGGGAGGGCATATTCCACGAGAATATTCCCCTTTTGGAGGAATGTGCAAATGAGGAATATTCCCTTGCAAGTGGGGGGAATTAGATTAATTAGATAATTGCTAATTAGATAAAGGTTTAATCATGCAATTAGGGGAATTAGAAGAATTAGATGATATTCATTAAATTAATTGATTTAATGAAAAGGGGGATAGTGATATAATATTTAATTAAATAACTTATCGTTATTTAATTAAATAAGAAGACTTAAGGAATTAAATTAAATAGTTTGATTTATTTAATTTAATGAGATGAAATGTTAGCGTGAAAGGGGGTGAATTAACCTGATTTGATGAATTAGGTTAATAGATGAAAATGATACAATTAATTAAATAGCTAGTCTAATTTAATCAATTAAGCAAAAACATGATGGATTTCAAGAGGAAATTATGTTAGTATACCTGATTCGAGTGTATCATATCATACAAGACATTTTTCAGTGTCTACATTTTGCCCCTCTTTGAAGCAAGGTACATGCTGCTTCGGTTCAAAGACTGATGCCCTTCGGATGAAAAACAACTACTTAAATCAAAAAATCAAAAAATTCTGATTTTTAGATGCCCCATTGCTGAAGGATTAAGCAGATTCCCTACCCCCTCAAGAAATCAGGCAGAAATTTTGAATTTTGGGTTGATTTCTCGACAAAGGTGAAAAGTTACCCCAAGGGTCTAGAAAGGCTCTGAGATGCAAAACACATGTCAAAAAATGTGAAAAACGATGCAAAATAAACTCCAATTTGGCAAAATTGGTGAAAATGATGATAAAACCTAGCTTCATGGTCAAATTAGGGCAAAAAACCCTAATTTTCTAGCATAAATAAGCCAAGAAGGGTCACTTTCAATTCATTTGTGCATTTACACCTCAAGAAATTCTTGCAAATTGAGCTCTGACCCTTTGAGAGATGGCGCAATGTGTGCTCCCATGACATATTTTTGATCGAGTTCGAGAGAATTAGAGGCTTCCAGGCGCAAGACCACTGGTATTTGATTCGAAACTTGATTTGAAATTTGACTTTTTGATGCATTTATTGTGTTTTGAAATTTAAACATTGGTGACGTCATTGTATAGCAGTGCTAAATTGAGAATCGGTGACGCTAAATTGAATTTTAGTGATGCATATGTGTATTGCGATGCAGTTCACAATTTAGAATTAGGGTTTCCAATTTTAAATTGTGACACATATGTTTATGGTGACGCACTTCTCAATTTGAAAATTAGGGTTAGGGTTTCCAAAGTTTAAATCATGATGCATATGTTTCTGGCGACATGATTTGTGATTTGCAATTTGAATTCCTTGGGCGTCGTAGTTTAAAATTTGTAGTATAGCGACGCTATTCTAAATAGCAACACTATTGTCATTTTGGAGCTAAAAATTCCAAACTTAGCCAAAAAAAATTGAATTTTGACATCATGTGCTTCGTGGGTGCAGGAGGTGATCCCACCTTTGATGTCCCTTAAGCACTGGCCCATAGTTTTGGAGAGACTTGGTGATTTATCTAAGTTGCAACATGAGCACCTAGGGGAGATTGGTCTATGGTACATCACATACATTCCCATCATCCAAACGCATTTGGCTATGATGACCGCATTGTGTGAGGGATGGCACAGTGAGACTTCGTCATTCCACCTTCCCATGGGCGAGGCGACAGTGACATTAGAGGATGTATGGTGGATATTGCATTTGTCGATACATGGCGAGCGTGTGATTTACGACTCTGATGTCGGTTATGATGCCTACTACAAGGTGATGGAGATTGAGGACATCGTTCTAGTTACTTCATAGAGCAACCTCGAGATGTACAGAGTTCGAGTGCCCACTTTCAGATTGATAACTTTACAGCTATTATCTCTGGTTTGGTCACTCCTAATCGTCGAAGCAGAGGATGTAGTGCCTCTCACGTTGCCTTCATTAGACTGATACTCATTATGTTAGGTTATACTCTATGATACCCTGTTGATGTTTGTTTTACCATTTTGGATTGGTTTTGGATGACAGTTGATTAGACTTTGGTGTTCATGATACTATTGAATTATGCTTATGTTATGATGGATATATGGATTTATTGTGTGTTCGGATTAATTTGACTATGTGTTTCATGTGGACATATGATTATGCTTATTATGCGTTTAGTTAATGATTGATCTAGATATGTTGTTTACAATGTAATTATTATTGATTGTTGATGTGGTTATTGTTTGAGGTCTTGGTGGAAGGGACAGTGTAGCATTACTCATCTGCAAGTACCCTGCTATGCTACGATTTCCTCTCACAGTGTGTTTGTTGTCAAATGATAGATATATACATTGTTCGACAGTTTGTTTGATGCAGATTGCAAGTACTAGGCATCGATTCCACCTGGATTGTCAGGTTTGAGTGTGCCTCAAAAACCCAATGAATATGTTGTTGAAAATGAAGTTGACAAAAGGACCCCTACCCTTGCCATCATCCTCAACGAGGATGAGTACTCGTTTTGTTACCCCATCAGTTTGGTTTGTACTCTTGGTCAGTTGTTTCATTTTGTGTTTATTGTTGTTTGGATGATTTTTCATGTTATGTAGTTGTTCGTTAATTGTGTTGTTTAAATTATTGATTAGGTTTAAATATTTTATTAATTGTAATATTGAGGTGAAATTTTTATTGTGTTTCCTTGTTTAATCGATTAAATTAAATTAAATTGGTTATAAGGTTGTTTAAATTAATTTGGAATTTAAAATAAATAATTAAATAAATCAATGTCAAAAATGGATAGTATATGGTTTATTGATGATTAATTAAATTAAATTATTTTGTATAAAGTATTATTATAATTAAATTTAATGATAATTGTTAAAAAAAAAAAATTGATTCGTAAGAGGAAAGTCTAATTAGAATGTTGGAATTTGGCCTGGCCAGCACTAGGTGAGATCACAGAAGAGGGATCTCATCCTCATAGATTTGAAATTACATCTATTTTATTCAACCAGATTCACCCTGTATCCAACAAATTTCTACCTACTCGTTCCTAGTGCCACATCCAAGAACTAACTCTACCTAAAGAAAAAGCTAGAAACACAAATAGCCAAAATTTCCAACTCATCTACACAAGTGACCCAAATAGGCCATTTTATGTGACGCAATCAGGAAAACATTGCCTATTGCAAGTTGCCACCCGTTTTAGCATGAGGACCAAACTTATTTCTAATTTCCTCTAATTTGTGGATAAGATTTTCCATTTTTTGCGCTCTAAGTTTTTCTGTTCTCCCCCATTCTTCAATTCCACTGAAACTGGTTTGGTGTGAAGCTGAGGCTACAATTTATTATAGAAAACCCCATTTTGACTGGTGTACCTCTTATTTTTCCTTACTGTTTGTCATTCATTGTCCCCATTCCCACCATTTGTATCCTTTAGATCATGCGGTGAAGCCTAAGAGAAGGATGTTGTGGTAATAGAGCCCTTGCCTACTGCACTAGAACCTTGAGAGATAACAACATTATAACCATCTTAGGGAAAATTTGGAAGTGAATTTTTCTTTGGAGAAGACATGTTGACCTCCTCCACAATATGCTTCCTAGAAGCCGCCATTGAAGGAGAGTTATTATGCTTTGAAAAGTTCATAACAAAATAATGTTTGGGGGAAGAATCCTTCCACCAAGAAGCCTTATGATTTGGCTAGGACTTGACAACTGAACATTCAGCAGCAATGTGCCCAGTTTGATAACATCTCCTGCATCTACAAATTAAACCTTCATAATCCAAAGGTTGTTTCAAGCTTTGACCATTGGACTTCAAAATAATTTCCGTTGGAAGATCCTTGGAGATATCCAATTCTACCAAAATCTTGGCATAAGTTGTGTCGATAAAATTTCTTGAGTTGTCATCCAAATATAAAAAATTGCCCAGGGAATCACCAATCACTGCAAAACATGAGTCGAACCAGTAGTGGAGGGGGAGATTTGGGAGACGAACCTATTATGCCTTGCATAACCACCCCAGTTTTGAGCTGGAACAAAATGGGTCCCCCTTTCTCTTTCTGGTTTCTTTTTGCTTTTGGTTACTTGCTTTCCTCTTTGGAATTCTTTTGTTTTCCTCCTAATTTTGACTTTTGATCTATCTGATTTAATCTTGGTTCTATCTCAGCCTAAGTTGGTTTTCTTCTTGCTAGGAATTCAGTAAAATAATTATAAGCAATGGTGGATTTATTATAATATGTTTTATTTGCTTCTGAGGACTAATGCAGGCCTTTCTTTTGTAGGATTAAATCCTACGCATGATGATATTTTCTATGGGAGCTCAGTTGGAAGGCATCCCTCAATCTAGTTGGTCCTAAAAATTAGTTCAGGCAAAAGTCGGCAAGACCCCAGAGATGTCACAGCGAGTGAAATTCATGTGCAGTCAACTATCGGCAAGACATCAGTCAAAGTCTCGGCGACTAGGAGCTTCCCTTTGGCATGAAATTTTCTCTCAGAGAAAAGTCTCAACGAGATCTAAATGTTTCACTGATCAACAACAGAGAGAGTACATACTGGCGGGAGATTTTGACTTCGGGGTGAAGTCTCGGCGACTTCACGAAGTCTCGCCGACTAGCAAGGACTGGGGTAACACTTCGGCAAGAGTTATCCTTTCAGTGGAGGGTCTCCCCGAGTATTTTCCATCTCACCGATCGGTTCATAAGTGAACGCCTCAGCCAAACAATCAGCATTCGGCATATGGTCTTGGCGAAGTCTTTCAGTCTTGCCGACTGGCGGTGAAGATTGCCCATCGCAGAGAGGTTTGTTTGTCGGTATGAAGTCTCGGTGAGTCCGCAATGTCTCACCGACCACCGATAAAAGGTGTGCCCTTTGGCGAAAGACTTTCCTTCGCCGGGAGGTCTCGGTGAATGCACTTGGTCACGCGGACAAGGAAAAAGGGGGAACCCGGAGAAAGTTAGCG
Source organism: Sequoia sempervirens (assembly GCA_007258455.2). Classification (NCBI taxonomy): domain Eukaryota; kingdom Viridiplantae; phylum Streptophyta; class Pinopsida; order Cupressales; family Cupressaceae; genus Sequoia; species Sequoia sempervirens. The sequence continues at coordinate 451,485,176 of VDFB02000017.1, forward strand.
CTTGGTAAAAGGAGGCCTCGATCGGTGTAAAGTCTCACCGACCGGAGGAAGTATCGGCGACAGAGAAAGGAAGCTCGCCGAGAGAAAGGTGACTTCGGCGAGATGTTTCGCCGATGGGGTGCACTCTTACCGAAGTAAAGTGGTATCGGCAAAACAAAAAGGGCTCGAGGAGAAAACAAAAGGGCAGCTATGATGTCTCCCCAACCTCGGGAAGTCTTGCCGACCAGTGAACAACTCGGCCAAGGAGAAGACCTCGGTGTGAGGTCTGGGCGAAAAAAAAGGATGTCTCACTGACATGCAGGAGCCCGCCGAAGAGTAGGCGGCATCGACATAGCAATTTGAGCTCGCTAAAAGGTCTTGGTGAAGAAAGAAGGTCACACCGAAACAAAGAGGAGTTCAGGGTAAGATCTCCTCGAAGTGATGAAGTCTCCCCGACAGAAGAATGAGCGAGCAGGAAGGAAAGAGGAAGTCGCTAGGAGGTCTGGGCGACTATGCCAGTGTCTTACCGAAAGGGAAAATGAGCTCGAGCCCGAAGAAGAAGAAAGAGCTCGAGGAGAAAAGAAGATTTCTCCATGAGGTCACAGTGACCAGCGATAGTCTCCCCGACATGAAAAATGAGCTCGGGGCAAAAGATCTGGCCTTGCTATGATATCCCATCGACTAGCGATTGTCATGCCGATGGTCTTTGTGAGCTCGGTATGATTTCTGCAGCTCGCCAAAAGGTCTCACCGACTGTCTAAGTGTTATGCCGATGGTTGATAAGAGCGATAATCTCATCGGGGAGACACGATGAGTGTCTCACCAACATGCGATTCAATACGAACCACTTTTGACCGCCAAGGAATCCTGTGTGGCCTCTGTTCCTCCAATCAGAAGAAGATGACCCATTGACCGATTGACCACCCCTTGGGAGAAGGAAAATAGAATGCAAGCAAGATAGATTCCTTCTAAGAACAGATGACAATGGATTGGCTCGGGCAACAGTATTTAGATCTACAAGGAGACTCGATGGTGCTTCCAGAGGACGGTCAACGTACAGAGAAGTCCATAACAGAAAGGAAGCCAAAGGGAAGAAGAAACTATGACTCATAGGGACAGTTGTAGTGACTATTGGTAAGGAGGTAGATCAGTATTGATGGAGATATTCTGAGCATTCAAGGTGACTCCAACAGAGTTCGAAGGTGGACACGAAGACAGAAGAGTTAATGCTGCGGCTACCAAAAAGATCTAAAAGGCTTCTCCTGAGGATAGAAATCCTTCATCAGCATGGACAGCAGGGCTTCACATTGAATGTAGCTTGGACCCTCCTCAGAAAGATCCAAGAGCCAACTCTCTTGCAGTTAGGAGATATTTTTGAAAACCCTAATACGGGGACAGCACATTCTTTCGGTACATTCTGTATATAAGGCATTCTTGCCTCTTTGTAAAGGTTGGAACTTCTATAGTTAGAAAAGTGGTAGATAGAGAACTTCTTAGTCAGTTAGCAGAAGGAGATAGAGTTGCATCTTGATTCTTTGTAATAGGAGTTTCTTCTGTCTTCTTGGTTGGGATTTAGATTTAGATTTAGAATAGACTAATGTACCTTTCAGTTTCCTTAGGGTAAATGAAAACAATCTGGAATCACAGATTATCTGTACACTGGTGATTGTGCCAGCTTTGTAAATGTTGCTTATCTGTTTCATCAATAGTAGAAGCAACCAAATTAAAATCTATTTCATGTTGTGTTTCATAATAGTGTTTGTCTTGAATTAATCATTTGATTTGTGAAGTCTTCAAGGAATGAAAATGTTATTTTATGTTTTGTTTAAATAGATGAATTGCAATCTGCTATCAAATCAGCACTGGGAATGAATACAACTATGTGTGTTAGTCACAAGTTAATCTTGTTCTTCGGTTTTAGTTTATAGTTCCTTGAAGCTAACAAGTCTGGTTAGTGTTGGATAAATCATTGTTCTTTTATGTTCCAAAACCCTGACCTATCTTTTGTTGTTTCTTTAAAACTCCTAGTTAGATTAGGTTTTAATTCATGCTTGATCTTAGAACAATCCAGAAGCTCACACCAGCAGGCCCCTTGAACATTACTGTTACATTGACCACTGAGGGACATCAACATAGTTGAGAACCAACTACATAGACCTTGGGAGTTAAGATATCCATGTGATCATCTTTCTCTTTCAAGAGAAA
>VDFB02000017.1:451487459-451571150 GCA_007258455.2 Sequoia sempervirens
GGTAAAAGAATTAAAGTCCTCAGATCTGACAATGGTGGAGAATACACCTTTGGTAGTTTTCGAAATTTTTGTATTGATGCAGGGATTAAGAGGGAGTTCTGTGTTCCCTATAATCCTCAACAAAACGGTGTTGCAAAAAGAAAGAATAGAACGATCGTGGAAGCAGCGAAGGCCATGATCCATGATCAAGAATTGCAAACCTTCCTATGGGCAGAAGCTTCCAGGACAGCTGTGTATGTTCAAAACAGAAGTCCTCATAAGATCTTGGAGAATATGACTCTAGAAGAAGCCTTTACAGGGAAGAAGCCTGAAGTCAGTCACTTGAGGATCTTTGGATGTCCTGTCTATGTTCATGTTCCCAAGGAAAAGAGAACCAAGTTGGAGCCTTCTGGCAAGAAGGGAATATTTGTGGGCTACAGTGAGACATCAAAAGCCTACAGAATTTACATTCCAGGTCAGAAGTTGAACGAGATCAGTAGGGATGTCACATTCGAGGAAGATATTGCATTCAGAAGATCAAAGGGGATTCATATGGAGATTGATAATGAAGAGTCTCCTCAGGATATGGAAGTTGACCATACCCCTGAGATTCAGAGGGAGATTTCAGAACCAAAAGAAGATACTGATCTTGTTGAACCTTTGGAACCTACTGATGGGCCTACTGACATTGTTATTGGGAGAAAGAGACCTCTATGGGCCAAGCGTACTATGCAAGAAGCTGAAAATTTTGCAGCTCCTAGAGGCACATTCAGAGAAAGCAAAAGGCCACATAAGTTCTCCAGTTATGTTGCCTTGATGAGTCAGATTATAGAATCGAGCCTACCTGTGTTGAGGAAGCATCTAGTCATCAAGTTTGGAGAGATGCTATGCAGAGGAGTATCAGTCAATTCTTAAAAGTGATGTTTGGGATATTGTTCCTAGACCCGAGGGCAAGTCTGTGGTATCTTCTAAATGGCTATTCAAGATTAAGCATGTTTGCGGGAAGCATTGAGAAGTACAAGGCAAGATTTGTGGCTCGTGGGTTCTCTCAGAAAGAGGGAGTTGATTATGATGAACATTTTGCTCCTGTTGCTGCCTACATGTCAGAACCATCATTGCTATTGCTGCATCTAGAGGATGGAAGATTCACCAGATGGACGTGAAGACAGCCTTTCTCAATGGAGTGATTGAGGAAGAGGTTTATATAGAGCAACCTGATGGATTTGAGATTCATGGGAAGGAGCCACATGTTTGCAAACTGAAGAAGGCCTTGTATGGTCTTAAGCAGGCTCCTCGTGCATGGTATGAAAGGATTGATCGGTACCTATCAAGCTTGGGCTTCTTGAAGAATGATGCTGATTCAAATCTCTACTTCAAGGTAATCAATGGTGATGCTTTAATTTTGGTTTTATATGTTGACGATCTAATCCTTACTGGAGAAGATCATCTGATTCTTGAGTGTAAGGAGTTGACTTCGGAATTTGAGATGAAGGACCTTGGGCTCATGCATTACTTCCTCGGATTACAAGTCTGGCAAAAACCAGATGAGATGATTCTAAGTCAAGGAAAGTACACCATTGATATACTTAAGAGATTTGGCATGATGGATTGCAAATTCATGTCTACACCTATGGAGACCAATCTACATAAATTGAAGGAGGCTGCAGCTAGTTCAGATTTGGTGGATCCTACATTGTACAGACAGCTGATTGGATCCTTGATGTATCTAGTTAACACTAGACTTGATATTTGCTATGCAGTGAGTGCACTTAGCCAGTTTATGTGTGATCCGAGACAGATACATCTTGTTGCAGCTAAACATATCCTGAGATACTTGCGTGGCACAGTTGGATATGGGTTGAGGTATACTTCAGATGCAGACTTGGAGTTATATGGTTTCACTGATTCTGATTGGGCAGGTTGTGTCACAGATCAGAAGAGCACCTCTGGTTGTTGCTTCAGTTTGGGTTCTGCTATTATTTCTTGGTGTAGTAGGAAGCAGTCATCACGTAGCATTGATGTGAGAGAAGTACATTGCAGCTTGTATGGCAACTTCGAGGCCCGGTGTGGCCATTAAGCTCCTTACAAGATTGTTTGGACAATCAATGGAGCCTACTATCATTCATTGTGATAATCGAGTTGTGTGAAGCTTTCGTCAATCACGTGTTTCATGGCAGAACCAAGCATGTTGAGATCAAGTACCACTATATTAGAGATATGAGTGCTAGCGGAGCTGTCGATTGAGGTACATCAGCACGATGAGTAGGCGGCAGATATTCTCACCAAGCCTCTCGCCAAGATAAAGTTTGTGTACTTAGAGATAAGCTTGGTATGGTGGAGAATCCAGCCTTGACTAAGTAAGAGTCTATATCAGTGAGCCTTGTTAATGCATTTTCTTCTAAGGCCGGAAGAATTTGAGGTGCAAGCCCTTGTTAATGCATTTTCTTAGAGAGGAAGAATTTGAGGTGCAAGCCCTTGTTAATGCTCTTAGAAGCGGAAGAATTTGAGGTGCAAGCCCTTGTTAATGCATTTTCCTCTGAGACGAGGAGGAATTTGAGGTGAAAGCCCTTGTTTCCACCCTCGAGTCATGGTGGATGTCATGTGTGAGACTCCATGACATATGTTGTACTTGTGTTTCACCCTCTGAGAGAGTCATGGTGAAAGTCACGTTGAGGTGACAACATCACGCAAGTGATGAACACTTGTACTTACCATATTATGGTTGATATCGTGTTGAGGCGATATCCAATATCACGTTGAGGTGATATTCTTCTTTTCACATCTGGTTGTAGCCAATGTGGTGGGCATCATGTTGAGGTGATTTGTCTTGAGCAGCTGGAAGTTCTCTCCCTAGCTGAGAGGGAGTGTTAATGTTATGACAGCTTCGGGTTCATCCTTCCAGCCACGAGTGAAGACATAAATAAATGTAGCCTATCGGCTATTTATTTATATGAGTCATTTATTAAAGATGGGCACTTCTCTTGGCAACATTATAATTTCTCTTGAGGCCGACTTTTCCTAAATTATATTTATTATTTGTAATTATTATTGTTTTGTAACTTGGCCGACCTTGTACATGAAGAGGTGCGACCTCTCTCACATTTGTATATATACAAGGTCATTTCCTCTCCATTTCATATTCAAGCAAGTTCGATTCTTACATTCATTCAATAGCGAATTTCATCTAGAGCAGAATGCGAATTTCATCTAGAGCAGATTGCGAATTTCTTCAAGGAGATATTTTTGATATCAAGTCAGGGCTGAGTATTATCTGTTATTGCATCTACAGTTGGTGCTGTATATTGGCCTTGTGATTGGCCTCATTGTAAAGAGAATTGTTGCCTCTTTTATATATATAAGAGAAATCTTTGTTGCTGGGTTTTTCTCCCTCAAGAGGAGGGTTTTCCCAGGGTATCTGCTGTGTTATTTTTGTCTGATTTGAATTAATTTTCTCTGCACATAATCTGATCATTAAAATTTACAAGTAGTAATTGGATTAATCCCACCTTGGTAGGAATTGAGACACAAGGATAACTTGATAACATTATAAGGCATTACATGCTCCAAAATTTTTGCCAATGAGAAAGAGGCTAGAAGGTGAAAAGCCCAAAGCAATGAATGTATTCACCACTCTTCCCCCATATTAACAAATGCTCAAAGATATTTATATGCTAAGTGGGATCCCTTTGCCTTGAAATTTTTACCAACATAAAAGAAAATTATCATAAATTTCATGGCCCTTAATTGAAGTCATCTTGAGATGACTAAAAACCATGCAGATCAAATCCCACAAAAATAAAAAATGTAAATTTTAACCTATTCTCTCTGAAGTGGCACAAGGAACTTCTCTTGGAACCATAGATGACCATGTCTTCCTTGGCACTCTCTCGAATTGCAATAAAACTGTAAATTAATATAAAGGTGTTTGGTTGATATAAAGATCTGATACATGTTACATGCTTCAAGGCCACAAAACAAGTATCCACATAAGGGATGAGAACAGGTGAAAGTCCCATGCAGAATGTCACAAGAACTGGTTTCTTCACAACATGTTTGATTTAGACTTATAATGTGAGATCTTGTAAAGAGCCCTAGCTGTAGTGTATAATTTTTTGCAGATATTTTTGTTTGTGTGACTAGTTTGTTGAATGAACTTTCCAAACATGTCAATTGCAATACTTGTAATTAGTGTAGATAGCTATTGTTGAAAATAAATAAAGCAGACCCACTAATACATGCAACAGACCTTTAAGACTGTAATCTTCATTTGTCCTCAATGATAACAGTGCCACTAGCAGGCCATATTACATACCCATGCCCAGCCATAATATTCTCAGAAATAGCACCATGCTGTAACAGCCCTAAACAACACCATTTCCTGATATTATAGTCTTTGCCAACACATCAGCAGTTCCCCTGATATCACTGTAAACTACCTTTCCCAGCGTTATATAAATTTGTGTGCAATGTTTTGTTTAGCTTGAAGGATTTCATTTGCTAACCGCCTAATACCATCACTAAACTCACCATCACCAAAGAAACGACATTATCAAATCAGACTTAACCAGATTTCTAAATCAGAATTGCAAAGGCTGAGTTATATTTCTGAGTGTGAAGAAATGGCATCTCTTGCACAGTAGTACAGATTAGATAACAGATGCTGTTTTCTGACTGAGTACAACTTAATACTATGATAATTCGCCATGCCTTTACCCTCATACATTCTATAACAATGTTTACAACTTCTTACAAGATGCAGCAGCAATAGAACTTCTGTATCAGTAGATTTGTTGGTGATTTCTGAGTTATACTCAGTTACACATAACCACACTAACCCAGATTTTGCTACAGCAGTCACTATTCTCCCCTTTCAAGCATTTTATGATTTTTAACCATAATACAATCAGAAATAACAAGTTAGGGATGCACCAGACCTGATTTGAAAAATGGCATTATCTAAGTTGAGGCCTTGTTGATGTACACACTCAGAAACTATGTTAATCTTCAGCCTCCTTCTTGGACGTCTTCACCCAGCAGTGCACATACAGATGACACCTTGTATGATGCTCAGTCTGCTCCAGTAGTTAAATGAAACTCCTCACACATAATCGAATCCCATGTTAGAGATGCACCCAGCTGAAAGAGATTCACGTCTCCCATCCAGATCAACAAGAAGTGACCACGCCATAGGGTATTGCTGGATATTTAGGCAACCCTCTTCAGAAAATCGCGTCTGACAAAAACTCCCTCAAACAATCATTCGCACGACTCCACAAAAACTCACTTGTCTCAAAATGGCAGCGCCTAGGACATTCCCATGCTGAAATGGCTTCAAATGAGGGCAATGAGCTCAAAAAAATCGAACCATAGAGGAAATATTGCTTCACTGAACAACAGTAACGAAAATCAGAAGTATCATTTGTTTCTCCAATCTAAAAATATTCCCAAGTCGACTCTACACAATGAAGAACTATTTCTTCACAAAAATCTGCAACGACTCCAGCTAGGGATGGTGTTTCACACCCGAAACTGGACAATAATGGTCTTCAAACTCTGAACCAAGGAGCTTGAGTTTTCCCGTGAGGAAGAAATATATTTTCAAAAGGTATCGAACGTTTCTCCTTTTTTTTCCTTTTGTATTTTACCATTCATAATGATAAAGTGATTTTATAATGTTCATATTTTATTAAATATCTCACTTGATCACTTTATAACTTGATTTAATTAATTATTTAATATCCCTCTTTTAAATATAATATAAGACTTAGGAAATATTAAATAAGTAAGTCACTTCATCCAAATTTTGGGGACATTACAGATCTCAACAATAAGAATCTGCATGCAAGATAACTGTTTGAAACCAATATTCATTACCATAATATCTTTTTGATAAGTTGTCTGTCCTTCCCTAACCATTATCACGCTGGATATATATGTCAGTTGTTACCAACTAAGGTATTTAACCTATGTCAAGGGATGTTGTCAAGTGGTCAGATAGATCAGCTATCGCAAAGATAATCCAGGTTAAAAATGCAAAAGGCATGGCCCCATAATAAGTGGCCTCTATAATAATGCAGTTTGGTGAACGCAACCTGATCTCTCCTGCAGTTTTTCCCATGGACAGAAGAAGTAAATTATTCTTTTACCATTTCACTGACAATAAATAAGCATATATTAGATCAAATTCCCACCTTCTTACAGATATAACATTCCTTGCCCATCCAATGAGTCAGTGCAAGGAACCAACAGCAAAGTTGAGCAGGATGAAGCATTTGCTTACATTTTGCCATAGTAATAACTGAGAGGTTCAACAAATAGAAATTCGCAAAGCAAAAATTTGGGGAAGGAAAGAGCAGGGCCAAGGGATGGGAGGTATATAGAATTAAATCAATGTAAATATTAGACATATAGAAATGAAATGAAATGATTTTAATTATGTCCACAACACTAATGATCTATGGCACTGAAAACATAGCAACTGCCACCCTATTAAAAGAGGTTAAAAATTAGGACAAAGTTGCTTCTTAATGAAATCTGTTTCTCTGCTGATTTGTGTCAGAATTTACCATGCTTTTCTAATTTCACCTCTTTAAAGAGTTCCTAGACAGAGTGCACACTGTACTCTTAAGGTCTCCATATGGATGATCCAAATGTTATTGTAGACGGGACATTACATGATGAAATGTTTAAATAATTCTATTGCTCCTAAGTTATATATTACAGATATCCTCTCCTTTCCATCTTTGATAGGTGTTTTATTTCTGTCTACTCGTTTCATGCCTGGGTTTACCTAAACTAGTTCTGATTTGAGCTATGAGAATCTTCTCCTCCATTTGATTTCTGCCCCTATATATTCATTCTCACGATATTCATTAACATGATTAAATTCATTGGAATAGTGTTGCATTTCCTACTTAAAGTTTTCCTCCACATGGCCGATCTAAAATGTATATATATGTTGCTACTTTGGGTCCAAGATTGGAGTTTGGCAGTTCGCTGATTTTATTTTCCCAAGGTTTGGTACAGCTGGGTTCAGTCATCCAAGATATATATAATAAAAATATAAAAATAACCACAATTTGTACAAAATTGAAATACACAATTGAAAACAAAGCTAATAATTGATAATGCAATGTCAATTTTCAAATCATATAATAGTAGCCTTAATCAGGAATCAGGATTGTGTCAGCAAACCAAAGGTCCAAAAGTATAAATTCAATTCAATTACTTGGGATTTAATCAGAAAATACTCGGGAAAAAATAATGATTTTCCATCCAGCTCCAAATTCTTCAAAAAAATACACTTTTAGGGTCAAACCTGGACCTTTACAGGTTTGTCCGGGTTCCTGATGCACCTGGTGACATAGAAAATTTATTTTACATAATGTTTGCTTTCCATGTTAGTGTTTGGAGTTTGGACCCACTGGTTCATCCATATCTTGTTATGTTTCGTGCGTGTTCCCTTTCTCTCTTCTTCTGTTTTCACCTTTGGCAACCTGTTAGTCTCCATGCCATCAGGTCTCTTCAAGTTACCTAATAATTACCTCTAAAGGGAAAGTGATTGAATCTGCTAGAAGCATCTCATAGAAATAACTTCATATAGAATTTTCAATTTAGAGTCAATTAGAGTTAGAAAGGCAGTCTACAAAAATTGTATGATCAATAAGAAAGGAAACACTTTCTTCCTCCTTTTTCCCAAATCGAAGCCTATCTGCTACTATGTTATTCGCTGCACAGTTGGAGGCTCCAACAAAAATTCGCAGATGCAGATCTAGTTAAAGAAGTGTGTGTAGCTCTAAAACATAATCTTTAACTTGTCCCTTCCAAAAGCTATAGTTTCTGTAGTTTCTTCGATCTCATAATTTGACACTATACTAACAATTCTATACGTGCGGTTCAATTTCGGGATGTTTTGACATATTTTCTTGGAAATTCATGATACTTTACAAACTCAGAAGACCTGCATTTGAAAAAGGGCAAGGGAAAAATGGATTGAATTGTTCAATTGTCATTTCATATAATGTATCGATTTGATTTCTGGAGGAAAATGTATGATGCCCTCTTAACGCAGGGCCGATGAAATTTTAAGGGTTTTTTAATTATAAAAATGAAAATGCATAAAAGGTATGATTTGTACCTGTGGAATGGCAAACGATCTGTGCGTGATAATTTCTGCAATCTTGAAAGGTAGGAATTGCCTAAATTTCGACTTTGGAATCGATGTGGATTCCTTTCACTTTCAAGTCATCAATGGCATTTCTTTTACAGTATTACTATTTTGGGCACATTGTATAATATACCCGAGCACCCCAAGATTGGGCTGTAATCCTATATTCTTTACTAATCAAATAATTATAACGTAAAGTGAAATTATTTATTGTTCATCCATGTAAGGGGTTGATCTTGGGTTGTAATCCTATATTCTTTAATAATCAAATATGAAATTAATTATTGTTAGTTCCCATTTTTATAAGATGGGGAATTAATATTATCACCTCAATCTTGCATATTAAAATTGTGTTTGGGGAATGGTGCTAGAAAAATAAAGATATGGTTTTGGTGATGTTATGGGGAATATTTAAAAAAAGCGATTTTTATATTTTTTGTTCTTGCAATTTTGTGATTGGAGGTGTAATTTTCCTCGTGGTTTTGGCATTTTCTAAATTTTAATAATAATAATAATAATTATAGGGAGTTTTGCTATTGGAAATATTTCATGAGTTTGTTTGTATAGTCGTGTCTTGCCATGGACTCTTTCTAGGGATGTGCAGTGCCTTGAGCAATACATTTGCATCTATTATTTACGTCTTCTTATTTATTGTGAGTAGACTGAAGTGCAGCCATCATTAGTGGTGATGGTGTGAAGGTTTAAGTTTGTCGAGCAAACTGTTATTCACGTTGTTTGTTCATTTGCTCAGGTTGTTTGATGAGGCTGAAGTTTGTGTCTGTTGAGAGGGTTTTCATCTACTGTGTTGGAAGCGAGAAAGGTGGCCTTTGTAAGTTACTCTATCTTTTACGCTTTGATTTTTTTCGTTTGCTTGTTGGTTTGCTCGGATTGGAAGCAAGAAAGGTGGCCTTTGTAAGTTCCTATATCTTTTATAGTGTCATTTTATTGTTTTTTGTATCTTTGCATTTTATGGTTAATTTCCACTGTGTGCACTCATGCATTGCAAGTGCACTTGAATTTATTAATTGTTGGCTATTCTTTATGAGTTAGTGTTTGTTGTCGAGTGAAATACTTAGTTGCACTTCATTAAATGTTTCTTGATTTTGAAGTTTTAATTTTGTTGGGCAAAGTATTTCTTGTGTTGTTTGCCCATTTGTTCAAGTTGTTTATGTGAGTGTAAATATGGGTTAATCTTTCTTGTTCGGTCCTTTGCAATTGTGGGCTGCTTTTATGGGTTATTGGTTGTTGTCGAGTTAGATACTTAATACCGTAATTTGTTGATGTGGATTTCTCTGTTATCTATGATTAAGAATGGAAGTAGCTAGTTGCACTTCAATCTATTGGGTGAAAATGAGAATTGTTCGTATTTGAAGTATTTTTTGGGCTTGAAGTTTAAATTATGTTGAGCGAAGTGTTATTTGCATTGTTTTCTCATTTGCTCAGGTTGTTTGTCCGAGTGTATTTATGGGTTAGTCTTTCTTGTTTAGTGAAGGAACTAGCATGATAGTGTGCTTTTCATGATTAAGAATGAAAGTAATATTTCTTGGGCATGCATGCATTGCAACTACACTTGAATTTATTTAACAAAAATGAAAATTAGGTGTAGGTAATTGGAAAATGTTGTTTGTATTTTCTGCACACATGCATTCCATTGCAATTGCACTTGAATTTATTAAATAGCGATGAAAATTAGGTCCAGGTAATTGGAAAATATCTGGGTATAAAATCATTAAATCTATGTGTGTTGAAACGAGGTGTTGGTAACTCGATATGCCTTTTATAGTGTCATTTTATAGTGGTCTACATGTTTGCATTTAATGGGTTGATGTGTATTGTTTGTAGTTGTTTACATTTTTGTGTGTTAATGTCTATTCTTCACTATCATTGATTGCTTGTATGGGTTAGTGTCTGTTGTTGACTTAAATATTTAACAGTGTAATTCGTTAATGTCAATTTTTTTGCTAACCATGATTAAGAATGGAAATACCTAGCTGCACACGTTTTTAAGTTCATGTGTCTTTTACAGTGTCCTTTTTATAGTTTTTTGTGTCTCTATGTTTTATGGGTCAATACTTGTTGTTTGCATGCACGCATTGCAACTGCTCTTGAGTTTGTTAAATGACAATGAATATTAGGTCTAAGTAATTGGAAAATGTTTAGGTGTAAAATCATTAAATCTGTTGTTGTTGAAAGGGTTTATGTCTATTTTCATAACTGAAGGCAGATTGAAAACTTTTGTGCGATCTAGGTAAGAGAATATGCAAGTTTATTTCTTCTTGTAGAATAATTGCAAATTATATAATACTATTTTATGTATTTTGAAAGCTGACAATTTAAAATCCAATTAAATGTCTTTAGATATGAAAGAAAATTTTGAAAAATGTTAGAAGTCCAAATTTTGAGAAAATCGTTGTAATTGATTTAGCTATAATTGATTGCTAAATATTGACGAGGTTGTATAGGTTGGGATAATTGTGTTTCATGCATTTTTTGTTTCATACACTATCAATTTAACCTGATTTTTCTTTTCATGTTTTTGTAATTAAATTTATATTTTGTAATTTAAGTTGAAGGAGTCTGATTTTCATTTGCTATAAATAGATTCAAGTGCGCTTGCCATTAATGGATTATGGTGTTGAGTTTAGACTGTCTCAAGTAAATGGCTTTGAGAATGGAACTAATTGTTCCTATGCACCCTACAATAATTATTATTATTAAAAAAAATTAGAAAATCCAAAACCACGAGGAAAATTACAGCCGCCAATCACAAAATTGCAAGAACAAAAAAAATTGTTTTTTCTAAATATTCCCCAAAACATCACCAAAACCATAACATTATTTTTCTAGCGCCATTCCCCAAGCACAATTTTAATATGCAAGATTGAGGTGATAACATTAGTTCCCTGTGCCAAAAATGGAAAAAATCAATGAGAAAATTGCAAAAACATGTAAATAAAATATGTATATATATATGTCCATATGTATATGTGTGTATGCATATATATATGTATGTTTGTATGAATATGTGTGTGTGTGTGTGTGTGCATGTATCATCGTCATTTTATGTTTTATTTCTATGTTCCTCTCACAATTTTCTCATTGGCTGGTGGTATTTTCCTTATGGCTTTCTCATTTTCTAATATGAGAGCTCTCATTTATTATGAGTAGACTGAAGTGCAACCGTCATTAGTGGGTTATGGTGTCATGTTTTAAACCTGTTGAGGAAAGTATTATTTGCATTTTTTTTTCATTTGCTTAGATCCATGCAAAATCAGACATATCTTGAACAGATAGACATCCTCCAATTTCTATCACTCTTTCATGAACACACAATAGATTTGAATTAGAGAAATACAAAAGAAAGACAAAAATACCAGGAACAAATGACAAAATTGCAAAAAACAGAGATTCATCCATAAGAACATTGATTGATAAGGAACAACAGAGATTAAACTATTTCCAAATTGTGCAAAACAATTGAGACAGTGAAATCTGTGCCTATTGAGAGGGTTTATGTCTATTGTATTGGAAGCAAAAAACCAGACATTTGTAACTTCCTATATCTTTTACAATGTCGTTTTATAGTTTTTTACATCTCTGCATTTTATGGGTTAATGTCTATTGTTTCTTGATGTCTGCATCATGTGAGTTATTCTCTATTTTTCCCTATTTTTGAATGCTTTTATGGATCAATTTATGTTCTTCACTAGAATGCTTAGCACCATAATTCATTAATGCCATCTTCTTTGCTAGGCACCACAAAGACATCTATAAAATGAAAATGTAAATTAGCTCTAAGTAATTGCAAAATGTCTAGATATAAAATCACTAAATTTGTGTTTGTTGAAAGGATTTATGTCTATTGTATGGGGAGGGAAAGACAAAGCATTTGTAACTTTGTATATATACATATATACAAGTATACCTATATGTGTTTATATATACACTCACATATACATATGTATATATATTTAGTTGCATATATATGTGTGTGTATGCATATATATATATATATATGTGTGTGTGTGTGTGTGTGTGTGTGTGTGTCCATCTATGCGTATGTTTTTTTACATATATGTATTTGTTTATATATGTGCATGTGTATATAAATGTAGACATATGTACCTATGTATGTATATATATCTATATCTGTGTGTATATTTGTGTGTATATATATGTATGCACACACACACACACACACACATATATATATGTATATGTGTGTGTACGCATGTATGTGTGTGTGTGTATAAATATGGCACAGTGTGTTTTGTAGTTGACGTTGATTTTGCAGGTATCTATGCCAATTGTTTATTGAATGCAAACTTACCTCAGTTGTACAAATCGATGCGCTACTGGAAAGAACGTGAAGAAGTCTACTCTGAAGCAGTTTACACATTCGCAGATACTGTCACTGGCCATGTATAAAGAAAAAAATAGGTAAATTACAATTTTATTTATTTTTTTGATGCTTAATAGTCATAGTTAATACATTGTAGTATATGTCTATGATCTTCTGTTTGAACTAGTTTTAAAGTTGTGCATAGAAGAAGACAATCAAATTGGAGAGGAATTTGCATCTATGGCAATGTCAGTTGATCAGGAGGTAGAGATAAGCATTGAGAAGTTCAGCTAGCATGTGAGTAAGTTTTTAATTATTTCATCTTGTATATTCACTTTTAAATATTCCCTGGACCGAGTGAAGTATGGGCATTAAAGTTAGAATAGACAATGCAGTGTCTTTTTCTATTTTTGTTTATATAGTTTTCTTATAATTTTTAGAAGATTATGGAAATGATCTTACAAATTCATAGTCTATTTAGTGAGGCTTTACGTGGGCATTGGTGTTGCTTCTTCAAATGTTTGAAAACTGTATCTCAAAAAGGTAGCTACAAAGACAAAGATCAAAATCCTTTTTATTTTAGGTGATTTTTGAATTTGTTAGCTACATCTGTTGATTGTCTTATAGCAACAAACTATTGCTTCTATTATGAAGAAACCTATCAATTTTAATAGTAAATAAAATCTATATATGCATGCATTCCAATTTCCAATGGGACATGTCAACTACTATGAACAATGCAACTTATCCACCGGCTATATACACAGTCATTTTTCCAATATGTGAATGGTGTCCATGGATGAAGAAATGGATAAAGCACTAGGTTTATCTTGAACAGGTGGACATGTTTCTATCCAGTTCAGTTTTTAATTGAACAAGAAAGACTTCCATAAATACACTGATATAAACAACGTGAGCAAATGAAAAAACAATGCAAATAATACTTTGGTTGAGAAACTTAAAACTTCAAAGCCAAGAACTATTTCAAATATGAGCTATTCTCATTTTCATCAAATAGATTGAATTGTAGCTAGCCACTTCCATTCTTAATAATGGCTAGCAAAGAAATCAACATTAATGAAATACAGTGTTAAGTCTTTAACTTGACAACGATAGTAACCCATAGAGCAATCAAGGATAGCAAAGAATAGACATTAACACAAAAAATGCAGGCAGGAAAAAAAATTGCTCATTGGATTATGGTGTTAAGTCCCTGACTGCGCAACAAAGATTAAGTGATAAAAACTGTTACAGAGATAAAGAAGTAAAACAAATAATGACCGTGTAAAACATATAGCAAGTTGCAAACGCCTTCTCCCTGTTCGTTTCTGCAATTTTCTTATCCACTGCAGGTATTTCCCTCGTGCTTTATCCATTTTCTAATTTGTTTATTTAATAATAATTATTGTAGGGAGCTTTGCTAATTGAAATATTTCATGGCTTTCTCAGTATAGTCTGTATATTTATGTAAATACATATCTATGTATACACACAACAAATGAGAAAACAACGCAAATAACACTTTGCTCAACATAATTTAAACTTCAAGCCCAAGAAATACTTCAAATACAAACAATTGTCATTTTCACCCAATAGATTGAAGTGCAACTAGCTACTTCCATTCTTAATCATGGGTAGCAAAGAAATCCACATTAACGAATTATAGTGTTAAGTATTTAAATCAACAACAAACAACAACCCATAGAAGCAATCCATGATTGCAAAGTCCAAACCTGTGCTATGATGAGATGAAGTCAGATAAACTTTGTATATATAGTAACTATGTATTATTATATTTAGTGAAGTTGCACACACATATATATAGATGTATATATAGACAGATAGACATACATATATATACATACGCATATACGTATGCATGTTTACATGCATATCTATACACGTAGAATGCATTTATGGATAGTAGATATATATGTCTATATGCATTTTATATGTATATCTATATTATTCATGAGACACAAGCATGTTGATGTATATATAAATAATATGTAGACATATACATAATTAGGATTTTTTCTATGCAAGCCATTTTTTTAATTTTTTTTATTAATCAAAAAGGAAGGACATTGACCCATAAAATGCAAGAGTGTAAAACAACTATAAAATGACAGTGTAAATACATACAAATTGACAATTGTAAATCATTTGAACAAATATAGATTCAATGGTTTTAGACATGGACAATATCCAATTACTCAGACTTAATTTACATTCCTATTTAACAAATTCAAAGGAAATTGCAATGCATGTGCAAAGAGAATGCATACAACAAGAAACAATAGGCATTAGCCGATAAAATACAGAGGAGTGGGTAAACTATAAAACAACACTGTAAAAGTCATGTGAAGTTAGAAATGCCTTGTTTTACAATTGCCCTACAGTAGACATAGATTTAATTATTTTTACATCTAGACATTTTCCAATTACTTAGACCTAATTTTTATTTTCATTTAATAAATTCAAGTACAGTAGCATTGCATGCGTGCGGGGGAAATATTACTTCCATTCTTGATCATGAACAGTACATTATCATGTGAAGTCTTCATGAAGAAGAATGCATGCCAAGACACGAGTATATCAACAAAGTCATCAAATATTTCCAATAGCAAAGCTCGTTAGAATAATTATTATTATTAAAACAAATCAAGAGAATGGAAAAAGTAGGAGGAAAATACCACCGACTAGAATGAAAATGAA
Organism: Sequoia sempervirens; assembly: GCA_007258455.2. Classification (NCBI taxonomy): domain Eukaryota; kingdom Viridiplantae; phylum Streptophyta; class Pinopsida; order Cupressales; family Cupressaceae; genus Sequoia; species Sequoia sempervirens. The sequence goes on from VDFB02000017.1 coordinate 451,502,666, forward strand.
GTCAAACGAACTTTGTATGAACACTTGTATTAATAAAGTGTTTGTATCAAACCCAGGATAAATATGCTTGAGTAAGTAGTGTGTATGAGAAATATGATATCTGATAGATTACAATGAATAATGTAATGTATAATTTATGGGAATCTAAATAGTTTTATGTACATAGAATCAGTCAACTTGATGTATGTAGAAATGATAATTTCATTGTGGTTATAGGTGCATGAATATCAATTGGCACCAACTGAGCCTCCTTATCAAACTTTATTGATATAGGTAACTGCATAGAGAGATTAAAAGTAGTAATTAGGTTACGCAAGTAATAGTTGAAAGCATAAAACATGCAAATATTAGAAAGAGAAATTGTTTAATATAGAAGAAATCCAAAATGAATAAATTGTTACAAATGTCCTTTTGAGTGCTTTTGAGGGGACAACAAGGACAGGAGCTTGATACCTAAATTCATTGACGTGGAGTGCGCTTGATTCCATCAGATGCTTTGTTAGTTGTTGATAGAAAATAAGCAAACATTGATGAATTATGGTGCTAAGTCTACAGCTAAAGAGGAGGCAGTGACTTGTAAAGGCAGTCAAAGAGGGAAGAGAAAGGAAAAACTAGAGTACAACAATGTAAATGATGTTAAAACTTACAAATGACTTGTTTCTTGTTTTGAACATGATAGAAATAACCCCTGGTAGGAGACATAGTTTTGATATTGATCATTTTTCCCGAGCAAGTGAAAAAACAATGCAAAAGAACAATACTTACAAATCACTTGTTTTTGGCTTTGAATATGATATGTATAAACCTTCTCAATAGACATGGATTTCGTACACATATCAAATTACAATCAGCTCTTTCTTTGTTTTGAAGATGGAAGACATAGATCTTGTCAACTGACAGAGATGTCTATCTCATGAAAAAATCTGAGCAAGTGAGTAAACAACACCCAAATGACAATGCAACAACTTTTTCCCAAGTTTCCTTGTCTAAGAGCCAGTGTAAGGAAATGAATAAACATTGCAAGTCATTGAAGTTTATAGTAGAAGTCATTAACGAGAGTTGCATTCCAGTCTATTGATATTAAACAGAATTGGCACACTATATATGCATAAGCTCGTTATTAGAATGCTATGCATGCACAAAAAGAGCAAGTGCAAGAGGACAGCCATATCAAAGCCCTCTCAATAGACAGATAATTAATAATTTTAGACCCAAATATTTTCCAATTGCTTAGAGCTGATTTTCATTTTCATTTTATAAATTGAAATGTAGTTGCAATGTATACGTCGAGAGAAAATATTTCTTCCATTCTTAATGATAAAATTTTCAAATCTTTCAAATATATTTGTTTAGTATTTTTAGTCCTTGCCTTTATAAGGCAGGGAACTAATGTTATCGCCTCAATCTTGCATATTAAAATTGTGCTTGAGGAATGGCGCCAAAAAAATAAAGCTATGGTTTTGGTGATGTTCTGGGGAATATTTAGAAAAAGCAATTTTTTTTGTTGCAATTTTGTGATTGGTGGGTGTAATTTTCCTCATGGTTTTGGCATTTTCTAAATTTTTTTAATAATAATAATTATTGTAGGGAGCTTTGCTATTGGAAATATTTCATTAGTTTATTTGTATAGTCGTGTCTTGGCATAGACTCCTCCTGGGGACGTGTGGTGTCTTGAGCAGTACATTTGCATTTACAATTTGCATCTTCTCATTTATTGTGAGCAGACTGAAGTGCACCCGTCATTACTAGGTTATAGTGTGAAGTTTTAAGTCTGTCGAGCAAAGTGGTATTTGTGTTGTTTGTTCATTTGCTTAGGTTGTTTGATGAGGCTGAAATTTGCATCTATTGGGAGGGTTTTCATCTACGGTGTTGGAAGTGAGAAAGGTGGCGTTTGTAAGTTTTTTTTTATTCAAGGGGTAAACGCTTTTGAACTAGAGCTATGAACCAGAATACAACCAATCAATAATACCACCCCAACGGGGCTTGAACCTTGGTGGCGAGAACAACAATGCCACCTTTAAACCATCACACCATGCCAATATTGGCAAGGTGGCGTTTGTAAGTTATTATATCTTTTACGCTTTGATTTTTTTATTTGTTTGCTGCTTAATGTAAATGTGTAAAAAAAATACAAAATGAAACTATAAAAGACATATGAGTTTACAAACGCCTCATCTTTCACTCCCAATACAATAGACATAGACCTTTTGAATAGACGCGGACTTAATCATTTTACAACCAGACATTTTCCAATTAGTTAGACCTAATTTTCATTTTCGTCAAATAAATTCAAGTGCAGTTGCAGTGCATGCATGTCGAGGAAATGTTACTTTCATTCTTAATCATGACAAGCACACTATCGTGCTAAGTCCTTCACTGATTTTGGAATTGAAAAATGAAGCATTTGTAAGTTCCTATATCTTTTACAGTGTCGTTTTATAATTTTGTGCATCTCTGCATTTTATGGTTAATTTCTATTGTGTACACTCATGCATTGCAGCTGCACTTGAATTTATTAAAATGAAAATTAGGTCCAAGTAATTGGAAAATATATGGGTATAAAATCATTGTATCCATGTGTACATATGTATGTATATACGTATATATATATATGCTTGTGTGTGTGTGTATATATAAGTATATATTTGTATATGTGTGTATGCATATGTATATGTATGTTTGTATGCATAAATATACATATATATGTATGTGCATCTAACTATGTGTATATATATATATATGTATATGTATGTATATATATGTATATATATGTCTCTATGCTTGTATATATGCATATGTATATGTCTGTATGCATATATATGTATGTTTGTATATATATATGTGTGTGTTTGTGTGCATGTAGCTATGTGTACATATTTATGTGCATATGTGTATATATATGTATATATATGTTCGTGTGTGCGCTCTACATTTTGCATATACCTAGGTATGATTTTATGGGTTAATGCTTTCTATTTGTACACATGCACTACAATTGCACTTGAATTGATTAAATAACAATGAAAATTAGGTCCAAGTAATTGGAAAATATCTGGGTATGGAATCATTGTATCTATATGTACATATATATCTATACACATGTATATGTATGCCTGTATATTTGTATATATATATACATATATATGTATAAGTATATATAATCATATACATGCATATGTATATGTGTGTGTGTGTATGTTCATGTAACTATCTGTACATATATATGTATATACATGTATATATATATGCCTCTATGTTTGTATATGTGCATATGTATATGTGTATATACATATATATATGTATGTAGTATATATATATATTTGCATGTACCTATGTGTACATATATATGTATATATATGTACATATATGTCTGTGTCTGTGCTATGCATTTTGCACATACCTAGGTTTGATTTTCATTTACTACGAATAGATTCAAGAACGGTTGCCATAAATGGATTGTGGTGTTGAGTTATCACTTTTTATAAATATTGCCCACAACATCAACAAAGCCATATCTTTATTTTCTCAGTGCCATCCTCAGAGTACACATAACAAAGTTGCAAAAACAGAGATTCATCCATAACAACACTGATTGATAGGGAACAACAAAGATTAAACCATTGCCAAACTGTACATAACAATTTAGACAGTGAAATATACGCCTATTGAGAGGGTTTATGGACCTATTGTATTGGAAGCAAAAAACAAGGCATTTGTAAGTTCCTATATCTTTTACAATGTTGTTTTATAGTTTTTTACATCTCTACATTTTATGGGTTAATGTCTATTGTTTCTTGATGTCTGCACCTTGTGGGTTATTCTCTACTCTTCCCTACCTTTGAACGCTTTTATGGATTAGTCGATGTTCTTGACTAGAAGACTTAACACCATAATTAATTAATGCCTCTGTGATGAGCATGATAAAGACATGTATCAAATGAGGCTGAAAATTAGCTCTAAGTAATTGCAAAATGTCTGGATATAAAATCATTACATCTATGTCTGTTAAAAGGATTTATGTCTATTGTATGGGGAGAGAAAGAAAAAGTTTTTGTAATTTCATATGTCTTTTACACCATTGCTCTATAGTTTTTTAACATTCTTCCATTCTATGGCTTAATGTGTATTGTTTGTTGTTGTATGCATTTTGTGTGTTAATGTCCATTCTTCACTACCCTTGACTGTTTTCATTGCCTAGACTGTGTTCTTGAGTTGCAGCTGGCATTAATCGATCCCTCCACCAAGTTTTAAGACTGTTGAGCAAAGCATTACTTGCATTGCCTAATCATATTGACAAATTATTCCTTCACAATAAAACCTGTCAAAAAAGCAGACATTTGTAATCTCACATATCTTTTACATTGTCTTTTCTATGTTGTCTAATCATTTGCTCAGATTGTTTGATGAGAGTGAAATTTGTTTCCATTGTTAATCATGACTAGCACATTATCCTGTTCAATCTTTAAGTAAACAAGAAAGACTAACCCATAAACACACCGACACGAACAATCTAAGAAAATAAAGAAACAACACAAGCACTCAAAAATAGGAAATAGTGGACATTAGCCCATAAAATGTAGAAATGCAAAAAGCTATGCAAAAAAAGATATAAGAACTTACAACTGACTTCTTCTTTGCTTTCAATATGATAGGCATAAATTGTTCCAACAGACAAAGATTTTATGTTTACATTGATTTAAATCATTTTTGCAATGGTCTACTTTTTGTTGTTGCTTATCATTCATTTCCCTTATCTTCATCAAACACTTTCGATTTTGTTGTTGGATTTGGATATTATGTCAATCTAGTTACAAGCCCCAATACATTCTTTTAGTGGCCAATACTCAACAAAAAAATGTTAGTGCACAAACAAATAGACGTTAGTGCATGGAAAACACTATACAAAATCAAGACCAATGTAAGCAAATTCCAATGAGAAAATTACAAAAAACAAAATGCCAAAGTTCACTATGCACAAAATATAACAAAAGCCTCATCTCTGCAAGGCAGGATGCGATAGGCTTATGCTTTCCTATTGTTTTTGTTCCTAAACACATGTTCAATCCAAATGTTTTGGTTGATAAGCGACATTGCTCATAATAGTTGACCATTAGAAATTGGAATGCATTCCTATACATATTTTCTATTTATGATTAAGATTGATAGGTGCCTTGTTTTTTTTTTCAAGTGGCAATTGCAACTCAGTCCATTTGCAATGTATATGATTAGATATAAGATCAAGTTCATGGCATGCTATGTTGCACACTTGTAAGTTCAACATGTTCTTTAGTTGTATTCTATATTAACATTGCCTATTCTTCTTGCAAGAGAATTGTTTTGGTTGGATATAGAAAATGTACTACATTACAGTTATCTTTTTCTTGTGTTGTTGTTTGCAGCTATATTGTTATAGCACTATAGGTTTTTCTTTCTTTGTGCTTTATCCCCTATTATTATGTTATGCTTCTATATTATTGGAATTCCAATCAAGAAACATATTTTAGTTGGTATTTGCATATTTCAATGAATATTTCACTTTTATTTCAATTTATACATAAAAGCATTTGATTGTTTGCTTCCAACCATTGGTCATAGATTATGTTTCTCCTACAAAAATCAACTGTGAAAAAAAAGAAAAAATTTAGCAAGGTGCCATATCTTTTGTCCAATGACATGTATTCTGTCAATATGGTCATAGAAAATTTTGTTAAAAGACACAAGCTATTACAAGAGCCAATTGTGGTGGGAACTTATAAGCAACTCTAAATGCATCTCTGACACAATTGATGGAGCTTTGCATTTTGCACATTGTTTTTGATAGGAATTGTTTGATTGGAAGCCTGGCGATTGGTTGCTTGACAGAATACATGTTTTCCTTAATTGCCATTATACATTTTAGTAGCTATGCAATGGCTTCATGGATCATTACTTAAATTCTCTTCATAGTCATTGTCGTATATCTTTCAAAGGCTTTGCAATTTTGGCTTGCACTCGAAAATGCTAATGAGTTTGCATAATTTGGTTGACTACAACTATGTATCTACGAAGAACAGGGTCTCTAGTGCAAAAATCAAAACTAGTCGAGAAACTAGGCTTTCAGATGACACAAAACTGCCTAAAATGGATAACATACTGACTAAACATTGCAATATGCATTTGTGCTTTAGTAAATAGTACAAAGTATTTACATTTGAAGAATGTTGCATGTAATACTAAAATATCAATTCCTTTGCACGACAAAGTTGTTGTTGATTGCCACTATAAAATTGCACTAGGAAAATCTACCTACACTTGCATACAAACATTACATAGTGTATATTTCATTTGGAAATTCATACCATGAATTTCGAAAACAAAAATAATAACTACATTAGAATGCTTCAATTAGCGTTGCCATGCAAAAAAGATATCATGACAATGAACAAAGGCATAGCTGACAAACTTGAACTTTGCAATAGTGTCAACAAATTCTAATTGACCACTCTCCTTACCATTTTGATTTTTTTTTCCAAGCTTCGGTTTTCTACCCAGGCAACTACTGAAAAAATCAAGTCTCATCAGCCACAATGTGTTGAAAAGCTCTTTGATGTTATTCTAGAAAAGAGTCCCTACGAGTGTAATGCATCGTTTTCAATTAAGCCCTTTGCAAGAATTCCATATCTTTGATCGGCTACTTGGAGAAAAACTGCTCTTGGAAAGCACAACTTCATCCATACTCGATGAAGGTCATCAAGCTTGAACTAGTGGGTGAATGATGTGGAGTTTATGCAAAAGCATTAATTCAAAACTGCACATTATATTGTCAAGAAATCTTTTCTAGAGTAAATCCAAAGTGATTTTCAACATATCATATTCTTCAAGACCAAATTTTCTCAGCTCCTTCCTGGGCAAAAAACTCAAAGCTATACTGAGTGTCTGCTAAAGTTATGGCTATGAACAACAACTACAAACTCGTAGAGTCCTTCATGGATAGAATTGGAGATAAAATTCATGATGCAAAGGACAGTAGAAATGTCCAATTTGTTGAGACTTTTGCAAAGCTCATGTTAATGGCTCATGCTTTTGTTCACTATTATGATGAGAAGGTTCTTAACAACCTTCCTACAGTAAAGTGTTTTATTGTCATTTTGAGACCATCTTCTATACAGTAGATTGTTTATCAACATGGCCTTCTCGACATTGCTTTATCACATGTGGGAGACATTGAGTCACTATATCTGATGCAAAAGATCCAAGAATGAAACTTCAGAGTGCAAAAAAAGTAAAAAAGCAAAATGCAACGCCTTATGGCTTTTGCACAATACAAACAAGAACACACCCTTTTGCTTTTGTGTGCAAATTTTTTTTTCATATGCACAAACTATAAACCACTATCATGGTATGTTTCAAGCTATTTTCCTTTGCTCGCAACAAGCCAAACATAATTTGTTCAATTGCATTGGCTTTGTTGATGGAATATAGAATTTCTATACTGCAACATACTTTCATGCCTTTGCAACTACTTGGAGAATAACCGTTGCAATGCAAACAAAACATAAATTTACAACAAAATATCTAGAATTAATAACCATTGAGCTATTGTATATACATATTAATATGCACATCTTCAAATTGTACTTGATATCAAAACCACATTTTCATGATCTATCTAGTTATATACAAACCGCTATTATCCCATTGCCACCTAATCCAAATTGCATATTTCCTACAAGACTTTAACATTGACATCTTAGAATCTATAAGGACAGAAGCAATTCTTTTCATTTGGAAATTGTATCATGTTAGTGAGAAAAGGCATAAGTGATTAACTTGAACTTTGCAACAATGTCATCAAATTCTACTTTCTCACTCTCTTTACCATATTGTATTTTTTTCCTGTGCTTCGATTTTTAACCCAAGCAACAATTGACACAATTAGGCCTCATCAAATACAGTGTCTTGAAAATCTCTTTGAAGTTATTCTAGAAAAAAAATCCTGACAGTGTAATGTGTCGCCTTGAATTAGGCACTTTGCATGAATTCCATATCTTTGATCAGCTACTTTGAGGGAAAACTACTTTTGGAAAGCACAAGCCAACATGTTCTTGGTCAAGATCAACGAGCTCAATATAGCAGATCAATGATATGGAGTTTATGCAAAAGTGTTAACTCAAATATGCACATTATATTATGAACAACTCTTTTTCAGAGTAAATTCAAAGTGCTTTTCAACATATCATATCTGGTGAGACCAAATTTTTCCAACTATTTCCTGGGTAAAAAAATTTGAAACCATACTTGACAACTAATAAAGTTATGGCTATGAGCGGAAACTACGAGCTAAGGAAGTTCTACATGGATGGAATTTGGAATAGAATTAACAATGAGAAGGACAATGGAGAAGTAAAATTAGATGGAACCTCTACAAAGTTCATGTTAGTGGCTAATGCTTTTGCTCACTGTTATGATGAAAAGATTTTAAACAATCTTCCTATAATAAAGGGTTTTATTCGCACTTTGAACCCATCTCCTATACAGTAGACTGTCTAGCAACATGGACTTGTCTACATTGCTTTTTCACATGTAGGTTCAGAAATGCAAAAAACCAGCCGCAATTTCAGTGAGTATAAAAGCATTGTTGGGTCAATTGTTGTTCATATTGTCTATGTCTCTAATAAGAATGATTACTATTCCACTGTACTACTTATCCAAATCTTCACTTTGTTATTTTTTCAAGACAACAACATCAACCATATTTTAGGACATATCTTGCATAGCTATCCTATTGGAAATCAGTTCACAACCATTCCTGAGCAGGTATGCTACTATGCAAAACATCACTAAAGCATTGCAGAGCATATATTTCTTTATTGGAACTAGATTGGAAAATAAAAATTGTTATGCATCACTGAACTAGGTTGTAGCTAAATCATATGATATTTTTTGCTTGCATTTGAAGTTTCTAAATTGCTCCTTACAGATTGCAAATTTGTTGTAATTTCATCCAACATGTATCTTAGTAGTTCCCAACATGCACCATAGTATCTAGAGCATATGCAAATAGGTAGATACCTAGCATTTGACATCAACAAACTTCAAAAACATATGAGATCTTAATAATGTTTTTTCCCCTCTTTGTTTTAAGACATGCTTGACATAAATATCTCATTGCATATGCTTGCTAGAACAATTGGAAAATGTAGACTGCATTTACTACACAACAAAAAATGGATTAATCGCTTAACAAACAAGATGAAAAGAGGCAAGTACAATATCTTGCTTATGTCAAACATAGGTTTACTCTTCATATGTTTAATTAGCAATCTACTTCTTCTCATTGTTCAATCTATAATATATAGATTGGAAATAAATACCACAGAGCCATCAAGCATTATCCACATATGCACAAAACAATAAGCTTTATCATTTGAGGGCAATGCTATGGTCATTTATGGTTATGCTATTACCACAATTCGTGGAAAAACCAATAAAAGCAGCAATCATGCATGTCGATTTAGTTGACAACCATAGTCAAATGACAATAATTGTAAACAACAACAACAAACTATTTGACACATTTATGCCATTGTTATCACCTCATCAAAGTGTCTTTTATACAAATTTTGTCATTGGGAGAAAAACACAGTATGAAAGAGGCAATGTTGATTATCCCCTTCTTCTAACTGCTAAAAGCATCATTGAGCACATTAAAAAATTCATTTGTAAGTAAAGAGGCAATGTTGATTATCCCCTTCTTCTAACTGCTAAAAGCATCATTGAGCACATTGAAAAATTCATTTGTAAGTTCCTAAACCTTTTATGGTGTCAGTTTTTGCATAGTTTATTTTCTTATTCAAACTGTTTCATAACAATGAAATCTGTGTCTTGTAACAGGATTTATGTCTACATGTTGATAGAAAAAATAAATCAATTGTAGCTCAATATATAATTTATATTGTTATGTTATAGTACTTTGCAGCTCTAAATTTTATGTATTAATGTTTACTATTCATTGTTCTTTGCATTCATAACTTCCCATCCTTCGATAATTGTAGGTGCCTGATGAGTCTAGTTTATAGTTTAATTTTGGTAGAGTTTATGATCTATTTGTTGAAATTGTCATGAACCTTGATGTTTGAATGTTGATATTTCCTCAAAACCATAGACATTGGGCCTAATTTTATCTCTACGAATCTCTAATGACATTGACATGTTATATGTACTATCTGTGTTAATTCTACATGTGGATTAATGAATATTCTTTAAGATAGTTACAAATATGCAATTATTATGCGTACTAATATTGCCATGTAGATATGATTTGAGGCCACTAAATTGAGAAGATTCTGCTAGCTGGTCATTCACCATAATGGCTAACAAAGTGGTCATGCAAAGGTCAACAAAGGGAATTATTCAAAGAGGTCGACGACGGGAGATTCCTCATGCAAATCGAGTTGTAACCACCTTGTAAATGATCTTTATTACTGTTGAGAAAATATAGGCATTACTGTTATGCTAAATCTGCATTAAGTGAGCATGTCTGACCATATTTCATGCATGTGTAACTGCCTCTCCTCTTTCTCTACTTTCCCTAAAGTGGCGTCCTCCCAATTCGTGGAGTTGACCGCCTTGTTTAGTTAGTTGCTTCTTTTCCTATAAATAAGAGTCAGATGCTCCTTCTCAAAAGGTTGCATGATTTGATGATGTACTTACATTCTTAGTTTTCAGCAATATAGTTACACTGCTCTATTGTACTCATGATTTCCAATGAATAAAATGAAGTTAGAAGTCTATGCATCTGAGTTTATGTTAGTTTTAGAGGATACTCATCCAAGGGTGCCCACTTGGTGAGCATTTCATCCTTTAGTTTAGTTTAGTTTAGTTATTACTTTTTATTCAAGTAATTAGTTAAGAATTTGACACTAACTGTTCCTGCAACCACTAGAACTCCATTATGTGTCGGTTCCTGCAGCCAAAGCAGGCAGATTAGTTTCCTGTTTATTTGCTTAGATTTTCATTTCTATTATGCTTTCCAGCTTAGCATAGTTGCTGGTTGATGTTCAACACTTATGTTATTTATTTCTAAGCAATTTACCTTCAACATTATGTTTTTCTTAGTTGTAGAATGAGTATGGCTACTTTGGATCCTTAGTGCACATATTGTGTTGACCCATTTCAAGTTCACATCCTTGGGTTGACAAGTTAAATGCACCTTCATGATGATTGAATGGTTACTCAGTTTAGATGTCCAATCTATGAATCACAGTTGTAAGGGCTTAATTGTTAGATCATTGTAGGAGGCCAACATTTTTGGCGCCATTGTCGGGGATGGTGTCAAACTAGGGAGTTCTTTGGAGTCATTGTTAGTTTTTCTTGCTGTAGTATTTCTAAAAGTTTTTCTTAGTATACCCCTCATTTAGGAAGTAATGAGCCCCCTTATTCTTTACCAATTCTTTGTGTGAGGTGGCTAATAGTGAGTTGATACCGTATGCATAGAGGAAGGAGAAGAGATGCTTATGGGAGATTCCTTCCTAACAATCCTGATCCATTCCAGAAAGTTGAATATAAGAACCTGCCAAGAGAAGAAGAAGAAGAAGATACACACCCCTTTTCTAATGCATTTCTTGATCTGACTAGCTCTGAAGTTTCCTCTGAAGATCAAAATCAGCTTGAGAATCCCTTTGCTTTGGAACTACATCAAGCAGGTATGGGTAATGCAAATAGAAATAGACCTAACCAACCGACTTTTCCTTTCCCCATTGCTCATCAGAATGAATTAGACAACCGCAAAAATATCCCCGCTTCAATCCTTCCTAAGTTCTATGGACTTGTCACAAAAGATCCGGATACCTTCTTGTTCGAGTTTGACATACTCTACAGGAGTTATGACTATACCACCAATGCCCATAGGCTTAAGCTATTTCCTACCACTCCGAAAGAAGTTGCATTAAGATGGTTCATGAGCCTAGGTAGAGATACTGTGGAGACATGGGATGACATGAAGACAAAATTCCTTGAGAAATACAAGGAGTATTGTAGGGGCAGTGACATGAGAGGAGGTGACATTTTTAGGATGCAACAAAAGGAAGATGAGAGCCTGGAGGATTACATTGCAAGGTTTCTATTTTTCCTGTAGAAATCTCCACATCATACACTTAATGAAGACTCACAAAAGCTGCTTTTCCTGAGAGGAATTAATGACAGCTGCACTGATGCCTTGGACCTGATGGGAGGAGGATATATCTCCCAAGTTCCTTGGGAGGATATCAAGAAGATATGCCAGAACTACTCTAGGGAAACTTCAAAGAAAGGGAGAGCTTACCAATCTTCCATGGGTAAGTCATCTACTAGTGGAGTTTCAAGAATGGAGATTACTCATTTGTTGGCATACTTCAAGCAAGACATTATAAAAAATCTAGCTACTCAGCTGGATACACTTCAGGCCAAGAAGAAACAAGAGGAGATAGAAGCAACATTGGAAGAGTATTGCCCCCATTACATACAAAAGAAGAAGGACTGCAGATGCAAAATGGTAGCTAATATTGAAAGCAAATAGATTGCACCTGAGTTCAAGTCAATTTAGATTGAAGAAGATCAAGTCTACTATGTTGCACAAAGGAGGCCTTGGGCTCCAAGACAAGGTATGCCACATAGATCCACTCTCTTTTGTTGGGACATATTTCAATTCTTATTCACCTGGTAACCAATGGCAGCTCCCATATCCATCCAAATATGGAGGATATCCACCACAACCTTGGAGTAACCCTCTAAATACCTGGCCTCATCATCAAAACTCTCCACCCTAGTGGCAACAACCTCAAGGAAATTGGGAACCACCCCCAAGAAATTGGTAGCAAACAAATCAATGGAGGGGATGACAACAATGGACAAACCAACCAAATAGCTACATGCAACCACCTTCTCAACCCCAACAACCTACTATAATGCCTCCTCTTGCTAATCCAAGCTCAAATCCACCTAAAACTACTCAGCTACCAGCTCAGCCCACACCCAATCCAAATAACAAACCACAACAGCAGCCTGTATACTCTACTGATTCAAATCAATTCTCTGCACATGTTGTGAGTGTGAGTGACATCCACTTGTGTTCAGGAACTACTATACTAGCTCCTTCCACACCCATTATCATTGAGCTTCATGTGGAAGAAGAGGAGCCTCTGAATACCCCCATTCAACCAAGTGCACCTAAAAATCTTGAACTAGTCCCAGTTAAGTAGACTGAACAAGAACCACCATTTCCTCAGAGATTGGAAGTTGCCAAGAAGAAGGAAGAAAAGGAGGACATGACTTTTGGAATTATAGATCAGTTGAAGCATATATGTGTCCAGATACCCCTATTTTAGGCCATAAAAGATGTTCCAATCTATGGCAAGACAATCAAGGAAGCATGCCTCAAGAAACCAGATAGAAAGAAGAAAGACCCCACTACGATTCATGTGGTGGGACAACTAGCTAACATCATGCTTGGGAAAGTGACTATCCCTAAGAACAATGATCTAGGTAGTCATGTGGTAGGAGTTTTTATAAATGAGATCCAAATAAAGAATGCCCTGATTGATTTGGGGGCAACAATAAATGTAATGACTGAAGATATCCTACAACAACTAAATGTTACAAGAATGAAACCTACTCCTACTACCCTGCAGCTTGATGATAGTTCTACTATTAAGCCTGATGGTATAGTAGAGGATCTTGTGGTAATTCTAGACTCATGGGAGTACCCAACAGATTTCATGATTCTTTCTCCTAAAGCCACACTAGGCGAGTATCCCATTATTCTTGGAAGGCCATGGTTAGCAACAAAAAATGCATATATTGGATGCAGGACAGGAGACATGACCATTTCAGATGGAAAGAGCACCAAAAAGCTTTCTCTTTATCCTCTTGCTCAGCCATCCCATGATGAGGATAATCTGGTATGGCCACACATTGGTGAAGAGGACGAGGAAGTTAATTATGTGGCGCAACTTATGATGTTAGGAAAAAGCTCTTTTATGTAGCTTCAAGATGAAGATGAAGTATTGGTTAACATCATTCAAAATGATTGTGAAGTGGAGGAAGCATCATCTTCTCATTCTGTTGTTCCAGTCATGACACTTCTGCCTGCTCTTCTTGCAGTCGTTCTTCCTACAGACGCACTTCTTGCAGCCACTTTTCCTACAGCTGGACTTCCTGCAACAACAGGTATGTCCCATACATTGCTACCATATGAACTCAAGGTGCCATGTGTTAATGAAGCAGCTATGATAGAGTTAACTACATAAGTACAGGTGGCAGAAGGAAAATATCTAAATATTAACAACAAACTGAATGAAGAACAGTTGTTGGTAAACTTACCGAGGACCCACCAACATGCATTTTTGTGGGACTATCATGAGATGAAGGGATTGGACCCTAAGCTTTGCACTCATAGAATCTACATCAGAGATGATTGCACCCCACTTAGAAAGCCACAAAGAAGAATTAACCCTACACTAAGAGAAATTGTAAAAGGAGAGCTACATAAATTGCTAGATGCAAGATTTATCTACCCCATTTTAGATAGCCAGTGAGTGTTTCCATTGGTGATTGTTCCCAAGAAAGGAGGGAAATAGAAAGTTTGTGTTGATTACAGGGAACTTAATGCTGCCACCAAAAAGGACTATTTTCCTTTACCTTTCATAGATCAAGTTTTGGACTCACTTGCAGGAAAGCAATACTTTTCTTTTCTAGATGGCTTCAACGGCTACAACCAGATCCAAATTGCACCTAAGGACCAGGAGAAAACTACCTTTACCTATCCATGGGAAACATATGCCTACTCAGTACTCCTATTTGGCTTATGCAATGCACTTGCAACTTTTCAGAGGGCAGTCATTAGCATATTTTTAGACATTTCTCATGATTGCATGGAAATTTATATGGATGATTTCACCACCTATGGTGCTGATTTCAATGAAGCATTGGAGAATCTCAAGAGATTCCTACAAAGATGTGAAGATCACAATCTATCTCTAAACAATGAAAAGTGTTTCATGATAATGCATGAAGGTGTAGTTCTTGGACACTACATCTCTCACAAAGGAATTCAAGTAGACCCTACAAAGATTGAGGTGATCACAAATCTTCCCACACCTACAAAACAAAAAGATGTTAGGATTTTCTTGGGACATGTAGGCTATTATAGGCGGTTCATCAAGGATTTCAACAAAATAGCAGCACCATTGTATACTCTTCTCACCAAAGATGCTAAATTTCAATGGAGAGAAGACTGCGACAAAGCATTTTTTGATTTGAAGACAACTTTGACTCATGCTCCTGTACTCAAAGGACCTAATTAGGAGCTTCCTTTTCACATCCATACAGATGCACCAGACTATACCATAGGAGCAGTTTTAGGGAAAAAAGAAGGAGCTATTGAAAATACCATTTATTTTGTTAGCAAAAACTTGCAAGGAGCTGAATTCAACTATACAATGATAAAAAAAGAAATGTTGGCAGTGATCTATGCCCTGAAAAAATTCAGGCACTACATAACAGGCTATCAAATCTTTGTGCACACCGATCATGTAGCCATTAGATATCTTATCTCATGAATAAACCCCTGATCACCAGTAGGTTGGCAAGATGGTTATTGTTGATGCAGGAGTTTGACATAACCATTATGGATAAACTAGGGAAGGCCAATGTTGTTGCAAATTTTCTTTCAAGGATAACTACATCAGAAGATAATCAAACCATAGATGACTCCTTTCCTAGCAAGCATCTATTCTCCATCAGTGTGCAAACACCCTGGTATGCTGACATAGCTAATTATCTAGTCACAGGGAGGGTTCATCCTCACTTCTCTCCAAAAGAGAGAAGGGTGCTCATTGAAAAATCTTTTCCTTTTTTATGGATTGTTGGATGTTTGTTTTATACTGGACTAGACCATGGCATGAGGAGATGTGTGAAAGAAGATGAGACATGTGATATTTTTCATGCATGCCACAATGAACCATGTGGAGGACATTTTACAGCCAAGAGGACAACAATGAAGATTTTGAACACAAGATATTATTGGCCAACACTCCAAAAGGATGCAGGAAGGTATACAAGAAAATTTGATCAATGCTAGAGGATGGGTAGACCAACCAAATCTGATGAGATACCACTTTTCCCTCAGGTAGTAATCACACCATTTGACAAATGGGGACTAGAATTTGTGGGACCCATTGATCCTCCATCAAATGGTAAGTCTTATATCTTACTTTGCATTGATTATGTAACTAAGTGGGTAGAAGTTAAGGCCATGAAACATGCAAGAGACAATAAGGTTGTTGAATTTCTTTATGAGGAGATTTTCACAAGGTATGGAGTTCCAAGAGAGATAGTGACTGATCAAGGGGCTCAATTCACATCAACCCTTGTTGTAGCACTAGTCAATGAGTACAACATAAGACACAGGAAGTCTACTCCTCATCACCCCCAGGCCAATGGCCAAGCTGAGGTGACTAACAGGGAGATTGAAGCCATCTTGACCAAAATAGTGGTTGTTCATAAAAAGGATTGGGCAAATAGGTTGCCAGAATCTGTTTGGGCCTATAGGAAAACCTAGAAGACAACTACAGACTTCACTCCTTTTGAGTTGTTGTATGGAAAGACAGTCATGATGCCCATTGAATTTGAACATAAGACTCTTAGGACTGTAGTAGACTTGGGGATGGATATCTTTGAGGCACAAAGAGAAAGAATCTTGCAGCTGAATGCTTTGGATGAAATGAGGAGAACAACCTTGCATCACATAGAGGTAGTATAGAATCAGATAATCAAGTGGCATGATAAATTCATCAAGGACAAGAAATTTCAACTAGGAGATTGGGCCTTGCTCTATGATTCAAGATATCAAGATAATGCTAGAAAATTGCAGACAAGGTGGCTAGGACCATATGAGGTTGCTGAAGTATACCCCAATGGTGTTATTCAGCTCACTACTATTGACCCAGTCAGATTTAAGCTGCTTGTCAATGGTCATCGCCTTAGATTGTATCACAAGCCAACTTCCAAAGAAGAGTTCCTACAACAATTCACTCAGCATGCAACACCCGAGCTTCCTGCAACCAAGAGAAGTGGACCTAGTGTCCCTCCTTCTGGCTAATTAAGGTATGTACTTGTCATAATAAAGACTTCCACTTCTGTGGGAGTCCACTTCTTCATCCATCCACCCATCCACCCACCCATCTCCACCTTTCTCTCTCTTCCATCACTTCACTTCATTCCACCTCATTTTCATTAGTTGCTCAACTTATTTCATAAAAGGTGATCAATACTTTCTCCACAATATTTGCAATGAATCTTTCATGAATCCAAGTATGTGCGCATTAATTGCTATCTATTAATTGTCTTTAGTGCATTCATTTAATTGTTGTGAATTAATACATACGTTCACCATAACATGTAGTTATTCCCTGTCTCTGTCAAATCATCCTTACCACCTCACATGTGAGGACACATGCTCAAATTTAGGTTGGGGGGAAGATGTGAGTACTTTTCCCACATGTCAATCCATATTGATCTACATCAACTAGTTTAAATCGAGCCAATTTGAATTCTGAGTAAGATGACAACTTGTATGTGTGAGGTGACACCAACCGTCACCGCCATTTTTCTTTATCATAACCTTCCTTTATTCCTCATTTATTTCCATTATTGATCCTGTCATAATCTTAAGTCGCCAAAAGGTAAAACAAAAAGAAAGTAAAGGTAAAACAAAAAGGGAAAATTCAGACGACATTGGCGTTGAAAATTTGGTAGTGTTATAGGAAGGAAAAATTTGCAAAACGATTGTTTGATTGCAGGAAATTGAACAATGGGAGGTGGATTAATTAGGAATGAACCCATGGTTCATGATGTATTATTGCAGGATCCACCTTCACAAGGTCAATTTAGAAACTGTGGCTGGTTAGACTATTTCATGAACCTGAATGGTTTTAATGAAGACATTGCATTACAATTTTCCCAGAAATTATCTAAGGGAAAAGCCATGGTAAAAGGGATGGAAGTATTGGCTACTAAAGAAATAATTGCAGAGGTTACAAGGTTGCCTGCTGACAGTGAAAATTACCCCGCTTCTAGAGACACTAGGTCAACTAGGGCCAAATTTACAAAACCTAGCGACCCTCCATTGAGCGTGGAAAAACAAGGTGCAAAAAGAACCTCTTTGCCCAAGCCATGGAAGCAAGTAGCTATTTATGTCATAAAATATATCACCTGTGAAGGATGCCAGTCAAATCTACATTCCATGCACTTTAAACTCTTGAATCACATGAGGCAGGAGAGGAGGATGAATGTGCCGAACATGCTTTACCACCTTCTTTCAATCATGGCAACCGAGACTCAGAAAGGTAGGGACAATTCCGTTTCCCACCATTGTTTGATTAAATTGTTAGTTGAGAAGTCTCTACATGATGTATCTGAGATGACTTGGGAAGAATTCATAAATATTGATCAAATTAGAATAGAGCATTTGCGACCTAGGGTTTTACCTCAACCCCATAGGTCTAGCAGGAGATTGAGCATGGATGAAGCCACTCCTGGTGCTTCAACCTTTGGCACAGACCCTAGTGCAAACCCTCCTACAACAGAATAGACTATAAAGGTTAGGTCTTCTGAAACAGAGCACTCAGAAAAAGAAAGTTCCTCCCCAAATTTTGATGATGATGTTCCACTTGGCACCCTAATGAAAACTAGGGCACAAAAGAGAGGCAAAAATAAGAAAAGGAAAAGCTAAAAAGCAGCTGACAGAAAAATAAGTACCAAGCTCTAAGAAGCGAAAGGCTAACACTGTTCATCCTGTAGCCAAACAAAAATGTGAAAGCCCTCCGAAGAAATCAAGACTAGCTGGGCCAACCTTTGATATGCCTCCGCAAGAAAGCTCTAAGTCTAGAGAAATATCACAGGGGGACACAGAAGCTCCAATGGGGCAGGTGAATGTCAAGGAAGAGGATATATTTGAGAAAGCAACAAACATAACATTGGAAGATCTTGTTGATATTGCAGAAGTACAAGTTGAGAATCAAGGGTATGAGGAAAATCAGGATTTCCTACAGCAAGAGATCCTGTAGCATGAGCAAGAACAGGAACAAGACGCCCTACAGTCAGAATTGATTGAACAACCTGAATCCCTTCAGCTGGTACTATATGAAGAGCAAGCATCAGTGCCAGGAAAATGCTGGTAGGAATACATAACCCCCCTAATTTTTCAATGCACATGGTAGCTATGCATTTATGGAAAGAGATGCAAAGAAGAGAAGAGGAATGGAAAGAAGAGAAACATAGGCTAAAGAAGGAAATTCAAAAGAAAGATGAGGAGATTGAAAACAAGGATGCAAAAATTGCTACTTTAAAGAAGGTGGACGATATGCCAACCTTGGTACCATAGATAGTAGAATGCAGGGCCCCTCCAATGGTCTATGCTTTGCATTTGAATGAGAAATATCTTTCTTTTAAGCTGGCGAGGATTGTCTCAAGTTTGAACCCTTCCATTGAGACTCCTATTTAATTTTTCAATACCTATCGGATTGCTTCCCGTGAGATGAAGAATTTGTTGTGTGAATTTTATTTGTACAATTATGTTGTGACTCAAGACCATGATTAGAATCCACTATTATCTGTTGGGGATGTCCAATTAAGGGCATTTATGTCCTAGGTACAAAATGAGATCAGTTGGGGACAACAATATGGGGCTTATAAGTAATTGGAATCCAACATCCCACTGCTCATCAGGGCTGAATCATGAAATCCAAGGGACATTTACAGAGAATGACACAAAATACTTCTCAGACCTAGCTATGGTAATAGGATTATGCCTTGGATAGAAGCAATTTACAGTGAATATGAGGTGGTGGCAAAAGCAAAAGAGGAAACTATGAAGAGATACCTGTCACAAAGATGGAACAACCTAACTAATGAGCTAAGGCAATCTAAGCCCCACTCTATACAGAACTATGCTGCAACACTTAAAATAATTGATAGATATATACAAATTGGGAAGAAAAAAGGACGATTTTGGCTTCCACTGAATTTTCAGCCACCCATCCTGATGTGGCCCATGCCAAATTACAAGTTTTACCACTATGATATCGTTGCAGAGAAACAAAGATGGAATAGATTGGACAAACATCAAGGGTTCTATTGGGATCTTGATTCACGAACAACAAATATTGATGTAGGACAGTTGGCGGTTGCAAATTTCAAGGCTTTGACTAAGCAAAAGAACAACCCTTCCCTTGCTAGAGGAGCAACAAAACCTTAGGTTGGGGGGATGATGAGTCTAGTTTATGGTTTAATTTTGGTAGAATTTATGATCTATTTGCTGAAATTGTCATGAACCTTGATGTTTGAATGTTGATATTTCCTCAAAACCATACACATTGGGCCTAATTTTATCTCTGCAAATCTTTAATGGAATTGACATGTTATATGGACTATCTGTGTTAATTCTACATGTGGATTAATGAATGTTCTTTAAGATAGTTACATATATACGATTATTATGCATACTAATATTGCCATGCAGATATGATTTGAGGCCACTAAATTGAGAAGATTCTGTCAACTGGACATTCACCATAATGGCTAACAAAGTGGTCATGCAAAGGTCAACAAAGGGAATCATTTAAAGAGTTTGACAATGGGAGATTCCTCATGCAAATCGAGTTGTAACCACCTTGTAAATGAGCTTTATTGTTGTTGAGAAAATATAGGTGTTATTGTTGTGCTAAATTTGCGTTGAGGCAAGCACATCTGACCAGATTCCATGCATGTGTAACCACCTCTCCACTTTCTTTGCTTTCCCTAAAGTGGCATCCTCCCAATTCGTGGAGTTGACCGCCTTGTTTAGTTAGTCACTTCTTTTCCTATAAATAAGAGTCGGATGCTCCTTCTCAGAAGGTTGCATGATCTAATGATGTACTTGCATTCTTAGTTTTCAGCAATATAGTTACATTGCTCTATTGTACTCATGATTTCCAATGAATAAAATGAAGTTATAAGTTTGTGCATCTGAGTTTACATTAGTTTTAGAGGATACTCATCTAAGGGGGCCTACTTGGTGAGCATTTCGTCCTTTAGTTTAGTTTAGTTTAGTTTAGTTATTACTTTTTGTTCAAGTAATTAGTTAAGAATCTGGCATTGACTATTCTTATAGCCACTAGAACTCCATTCTGTGTTGGTTCCTGCAGCCAAAACAAAAAGAGTAGTTTCTTGTTTGTTTTCTTAGATTTTCATTTCTGTTATGCTTTCCAGCTTAGCATAGTTGTTGGTTGATGTTCAACACTTATGTTATTTCTTTCTAAGAAATTTACCTTCAACATTATGTTTTTCTTAGTTGTAGAATGAGTATGGCTACTTTGGATCCTTAGTGCACATACTGAGCTAACCCATTCAAGTTCATGTCCCTGGGTTGAAAAGTTAAATGCACCTTCATGATGATTGAATGGCTATTCAGTTTAGATGTCCAATCTTTGAATCATAGCTGTAAGGGCTTAGTTGTTAGATCACTGTAGGAGGCCAACAATGCCCTCAATTGCAAGTGTCTTGATGACTAATTCTATGAAGCTTTAAGTCTGCTAAGCAAAGGATAGTTGCAATTGTTCTTAGCAAATGAAAGAACAACACAAATAATACTTTGGTTGACAAGCTTAAAGTCACAAAGCCAAGAAATATTCCAAATATGAACAATTCTCATTTTTATCAAATAGGTTGAACTGCAAGTAGCTCTTTCCAATCTTAATCATGGTTAGTAGAAAAATCGACATTGAAGTTTAAGGTCTGCTGACCAAACTATTATTTGCATTGTTTGCTCATTGGCTTAGGTTGTTTAATGAGGCTGGAATTTGTGTCTCTTGAGAGGGTTTATATCAATTATGTAGCAAACAACAAAAAATGGAATTTGTAAGTTCCTTTGACACTATCATTTTTTGCATTGCTTATACTCTTGATCACATTATGTAATGGAAGTCAAATCCATGTCTATTGGAAGTGTTTGTGTCTATTTTTCTTGAAATGAAGAACAAGGCACTTGTAAGTTGCTATAACCTTTATACTGTCGTTTTATGCTTGTTAATATCTTTGCATTGTATCTACTTGTTCCTACTACTTTTTGATTTGTCCATTTTACCATCTAATGTTTATTCTTCATTGTCTTTGAATGTTTTTATGATTCACTCTATGTTATTCAATTAAACACTAAACACTATGATTCATTAATGGCACCTTCTCTATTGCCCACAATTAAGGCTGGAACTAATATTGTTTCTCAATGCAAAGACACAAAGAACTATAAAAAGAACATTGTAAAAGATACATGAACTTACAAACACGCACAACTAGGTATTTCCATTCTTAATCATGGATAGAAAAGAAATCAACATTAATGAATTATGATGTTCAGTATTTAACTCAACAACAAATACTAACCCACACAAGCAATCAACGCTAGCAAATAATATACATTAACACACAAAATGCAAACATGTAAACCACTATAAAATGACATTGTAAAAGACATAGCAACTTACAAATGCCTTGTTCCAACAAACATAGATTCCTATGGCTTCCTAATAATCTTTCATATACTTGTCCTTTTCCTTCCATTCTTGTTTCCAATGCATAGCATCATAATGACACCCTTATGCATATATAGTAAATCATTTTCATTCTTTCTCAATACGTTGTAATACAATAGCCATTAATGCGTTATGGTATAAATTTTTGACTTTCCTGACCAAATAATGATTTGCAATTTGTTTATTCTTTCCAGTCAACAAAGAAAGAGAACTGTATTTTCGTACGCCTATGAAATCCATCTTTGTTGACAAGGTATAGATCTATGATATTCAAAACCAAAAAGAAACAAAAAAATCACAAATACTATATACAAATGCCATGCATCCCCAAATAGGGTGCATGCAAAGACACAATCATACCAAAAAATGAGAAAACCCATGAAATATTTCCAATAGGAAGATTTGCTCGAATAATTATTAAATAAATTAAAAAATGACAAAATCATGATGGAAATGCCTGCAATGAATGGAAAAATGGAAAAAAAACAATAACTTGTCTGTAATAAATTAATCTTGGTGACATTGGTAAAGCAATATACATACTTTGTTGACATATTCATCAATGGACCATTCTAATCGGCACCATCCTTCCAGAATACAAATTTGCAAATAGTAAATGCAATGTGGTGGTTTATATTGGAAATGTTTAATGGATTTTTGAACCTCTTTGATATGGTTTTGCTCGTGTGCCTGCTCTTGCTATGCATACATAACTCCCTCATAATCAGCCTATGCATATATAGCTTGCCATTTCTGTTTAATGTGAATAGAGTGTAATGCAACTGTCATTAATAGCTCACGGTATAAAGTTCATTGATTTTCAATGTATATTCAATTGATTACAACGGCTCACAAGTATTACATATTTCTCTACTATCACAACCTATATCCATCATAGTTGAGAATGGGGGGAATTGGAAAGAAGTTGATCTACTTTGTCTGCCTTCCCAAATGGATTTCCAAACAACCTAATGAGCTTTGATAGAGATACATGCTTTGACAAAAAACATTGCTATATACCAGTAGTCGCCTTCTTGCATGTGGTGACTCGATATTTGTCCATAAAAGCAATTGTTTTCACTCAATTATCAATGGCTCTTCTCTCCTTTAGCCTATTATTCAAATTCACTCAAGATCATTGTGTCCACATGTAATAGTTGCATTCTCCATTAGAATTCCCATTGCCCTCTCCCAATATATACACAATAAGTGATCCAATTCTTTCATTCTTCATGTACTCATTTGCTCAGCCACTTTGCATCTATCATATTCAAAACAGAAAGCAAGAGATTTGTAAGTTCCTATATCTTTTACATTGTCATTTTTTGGTGTTGCTTACTCAATGACTTGCATTGTTTGATGAAAGAGACATCTGTGTTTGCTGATAGGATCTATGTTTTCCATCTTTGAAATACATGTCCTTGTTTCCTTCTCACAAGCATTTGAAAGGACATTTGTAAGTTTCTTTTCATCTTGTATCTCTTTAATATTTAACAATTTCTCTTTCTAATATTTTCATTATTTATACTTTTAAAAATTTCCTATTGTGGAACCTAATCCCTGCCCACCTCCCGTAGTCGCTGCTAAGAGGGTGCTAATTCCTACGAAGCGCTAGTCCCCTATGGCCAATGTTTCCAACCCCTCAACTCTTGTGTTACATAAGAGTGAGAAAAAAGGAGTTTATGAGATAGAGCTCATTAGGGCTATGCCGAAGAATAGAAAACACTCGCCTTTGCTGCTGGAACTTCCTAAGGCGAAGAAATTCAAAAGAGATATAAACCCTAGGGATGTCATTAATATTTCTAAGGGATGCATAATGAGGAGGTGAAGGAGACTTTGTAGGGGAAAGGGAGCAGAGGGAGTGGTGGTAGAAGGTTTTCCTGCCTAGCAAAAGTTGCCTCAAAGGATAAAAAAGGAAAATAGAAAATGACTGTGTGTGATGAGGAAGACTTGGATTATGAAGAGTTTGAAGCCCAGGAGGAAGAAGATTCTAAAGATATGGATTTTAAGGACTTAGCTTATGATATGGGGGAAGAAGGATCAGAGGAGGATAAGGAAGAGGAAGAGGAGGAAAAAATTGAGCAAATTGAGGAACAAAAGAATGATGTTGAGAATGTGTAGGATGTCGGGAATATGGGTATGGAGATTAAAATAGATGACTCAAGCAATGAATTCTTGAAGAGTAGACTAACTTTTTTGTAGGTTCAGTTTGATGATATGGAAAAGGCATTAGTTATTCTAATGAAGCTAACTAATAGACTGATGAGGAGGGTGATGCTGGGAGCTGCTTCTGGAGAATCCAAAGTTACCAAGAAGCTGAGGAAACATGGGAAGCCAGATGTCTGAAAGATGTTGGACAAGTCTAAGGGACCTCACTGGAGAGAATGCATCTCTCTCATGGGTGAATATGGGGACCTGCTGAAGAAAGCCAATTAATGGGATTTTGTTGCTACTTTGATGACTAAGAAAAGTTTTTTGTCCTTTTGTTTCATAATCTCGGACTGCTATTTTATAATAGCTATGCGGTGGAATACCACTTGGGACACTGTTGACTTAATTAATGGTTTACGTAGTTTTAAGTTTTCTAGTAGAAACTTACTATTTTTTATTATTACTGGTTGGACTATGGTTATTATTTTAAATGATGGCATGTGTGCTAATTTGGGTGTTATTTTTTGGTTCTTGCTGGTGGTGTTGTTTTCCACCTTTTTTCAGCTCCTTTTTGTCTATTGGCTATAACCATGGGATCAGGGCCCTTCCCTACTTATCTAATCAAAAAAAAATTCTTGCATGAACTAATTAGTACTTTAATCTTTGGATGTAGTCACCTAAATCAGTGAAGTTTCAAAAAATGTCTCAGTTGGTGATCATTGATATACATGTAGCTATAGTCACAATGGAATTTTCATTTCCATATGCATCAAATTAAATGATTCTATGTACATAGCACTATTTGGATTTCTATAAATTATATATCTCATAATTCATTGTAATTTATCAAATACCATGTTTGATAGGATCTATGTTTGTTGACAGGATCTATGTCTCCCATCTTTGAAACACCTGCCCTTGCTGCCTTCTCACAAACATTCGAAAGGACATTTTGTAAGTTTCTTTTCATCTTGTCTTTGTTTAATATTTAACAATTTCTCTTTCTAATATTTTCATTCTTTGTGCTTTTAACAATTTCTTGCATCAACTAATTAGTACTTTTAATCTCTGGATGTAGTCACGTGAATTAGTGAAGTTTCAAAAAATGTCTCAGTTGGTTGTCATTGATATACATGCAGTTATAGTCACAATGAAATTGCCATTTCCATATGCATCAAATTGATTGATTCTATGTACATAGCACTATTTGGATTTCTATAAATTATATATCTCATTATTCATTGTAATCTATTAAATACCTTGTTTTTAATTTACACAACTTGATCAAGGATATTTATCCTGGTTTGGATACGACTTATTGAACAAAACTTATGTCAGCACAAATATTTTTAAAATAGTTGTTTATATAAACATTATCTGATTTCATCTCATTTTAGTGTAGCATCACATTTTGCTACACTCATTTATCATTTATCTTATTGCTTTCCTTAAGCACTTTTCATTATGTCTTCATAAAGACTTGGCATGATAGTGTGTTGATCATGACTAAGAATGAAACCAAAATTTCCCATGCACACATGCAATGCAACTACACTTGAATTTATTACATGATAATGAAATTTAGTTATGGGTAATTGGAAAATGTCCTAATGTAAAAATTGTTAAATGTATGTATAATGTTTTGCGAGTGTAAAAGGAGGTGTTTCTAACATCATATGGCATTTACAATACCATTTTAAACTTTTCCCATACTGTGTCATTTTATACTTTTCCCACTCCTTTGTATTTAATCGGTGAATGTCTATTGTTTGTTTTTGTATGCATTTTATGTGCGCATGTGTTCCAATTTCCTTTGAATTTATTAAATGAAAACCTAAATTGCATTTGAATAATTGGGAAATGTCCAGGTCTTAAATCATTCAGTTGGTGTCTTTTCAAACAGTTTGCGATTGTCACTTTGTATCTCTTTTAGACTGTCGTTTTATAGTTGTTTTACATTGTAGCATTTTATGGGTCAATGTTCTTCCTTTGTCATTAAATAAATAAAATAAAATAAATAGCTTCCAAAGACATAATTATAATTATATATATGTCTACATATTACCTATATATACATCAACGCGCATGTGTATCATGAATAATATAGATATAGACATAAAATGCATATAGACATATATATCTACTATCCATAAATCCACTCTTCATGTATGGATATGCATGTAAACATGCATACGTATATGTGTATCTATATATATATACATATATATATACATATATATATATGTATGTATGTATGTATATGTCTATATATATACATCTATATATATGTGTAAGCAATTGCACTACATATAATAATACATACTATATACATATATATATGTATCAATATATATACATACACATAAATATATATATATATATATATATATATATATGTATATAATAATACATACTATATATATCATATTCTATTGTTTAGCTATTTCTAGTATTCCAAATAATAGATAATGTGCATATCTTACAATGTTTAAAGATCATAAATTGTTTTCCAATTGCATGATTAGATATGACTAACCAAGGGCAAAAACAATAACAAGATGAATCATACATCTAACACAAAAATTTCCCTACTCAACATTCACATTCCAAACACGAATTGAAAATGATCGATCAAGTCATCATTGTGATATATATATATCAATCACACACACACACAAACACACACACACACACATATAGAAATGCTCGTGATCAACATCCTATACTATTCTATAGCTACTCCCACTATCCCAAAAGATAGATAATGTACAAACCTCCTGATGTTTAAAGATCATAGATTATTTGCCAGCTGCATGATTAAATATGACTACTCAAGATATAAAATTTACAAGGTGAACCATACAACTTAGTCGAAGATTTTCCTATTCAATGTTCACATTCGAAAGACAAATTGAAAATGATTAATCAATCTCTACAACACAAGAGATGCATAACCAAGATCTACACTAACAAAAAAATTGTTTGATCATTGTCTTTTGTTGTGGACAAACTAACAATGACCATCTTGTTTCCACATCTTCAATACAACAAGTTATGTCTCTTTTCTTGCTATGTGCTTTTGCATTGAAAATTTCAATCAAACGTTGATAATATCTTCTCTTGCCATTGATATGCCTACCTACCCCTGTTTCGATTTGCGTATTGTAACCCCTCTATGTGTTTATGTATATATATCTGTGTATATGTATGTACAAATATAGATATGCACAACCCCCTCAAAAGCCACTAATTTCGTCCTCTACAAACAATCCGAGCAAATCACAAGACAAGCCAAAAATGAAAATGTAGAACATATAGGAACTTACAAACACTAGTTATGTTGCCTTGAACACAGTAGATATAACCCATCTCAATAGACACAGATTACAATAGAACCAAAGAAGATGGCCAATTGGATATGTATATATAGACACATATATAAATATATATGTGTATACTTATATATATGTATATGTTCATACATATAAACACATATACATATATATATATATATATATGTATGTATACATACTTCTATATATACATAAATAATCTTTTGCTTCACACGTTCAAAGTTGAACAACATAATGCATTAATAGTAACCGCACTTCAAACTAATTCACAACAAATGAAAATCATATCAAAATAAATGCAAAATGAAAAACACATACATGTATATAAACACACACACACACACACACACACACACACACACACACACACATATATATAAACATAAACATACAAACGTTGTTTCAAACAATGAAAAATGGCCATACCTTACAATGTTTGAAGTGATAAATTGTTTGTCAACTATATCCAAAAATATGAGTAATTAAAACATTGAACTTACCCAAATTCTAAATGATCAATCAAGCTTTACAAAATGAATGATGTATACCCTAAATTTAAACCAGCAAAATTTATATCTGTCCATTTGCTTATGTTGTGAACAAAGTGATAATGAGCATCTTCTTTCTAACATCACCCTATATTACATTCTCTTGAGATAGAACTGTTCGACATTGTACACACAACTAATATCACAGCTATTTGACATTATATAAACAACTACTATCACAACTACTCAAACAATCTCATAGACCTTACTTCTTTTGTCCGACAGGGACTCTAGCTCTTTCAGAGCTCTTGTTCTTTCATGTAAGGGGTTGATCTTGGGTTGTAATCCTATATTCTATATTCTTTAATAATAAAATAATTATTAAGTAAAGTGAAATTAATTATTGTTCTTCCATGTAAAGGGTTGCTAGAGGGGACTCTCATTTTGAAAAACTAAACAGGGATGGGGCGATTTATATTGCAAGAATGTCTTATTGTAAATGATAAGCAGGATAATTTTATATAAAGTTGAGTTTATTTCTTAGTTTTTTTTAATGTATATCTATATTTATTTATTTTTATGGTTTTGATCTTATTAGCCAATAGGATTTTATTGTGGAATTTCCAGTCCACAAGCCATCGAAATACCTGTCTCACACACTCGACATACGATTTGCTCGCCAGTAAACAAGTTTTAATTTGGATTTTGGAGAAGGTAGTTTCCAACTGCCATTCTGTCTCTTCACTTGGATGCAATGTTTGAAGGTGACAATGACTGATGTGGTGTAGAATTAAATGCCAAGTTGCCTCCACCACATATCGTATCACACTACCTCTAGTCAGTGATAGAAGTAATGAATGCTAAAGATTTGATATGATCGGTCTAGGTATCTCATGGAATCACGTTCACTGCCTCAAGCATCCATAATCTATAGGAAAATACCTTTCTATCTAGCTCCCCTAAAAACCCTATTTGTTTTTGTTTTGAGTTACTGATTATCATGGCGTGAGGCGGTGATGAAAACTAGGGTACGGAGGGTGAGGGCATGAATCCCAGGGCACAGCTAAGGGAGCTACCACTCTCTGCCCTCCTACCTTTTATCAGTGATGCTATGAGTTTTGAGGAACAGTGAGTAGGGTTCTAGTGGCCAGTGAGGGCGTGAGGCAAGCTGGACATGCCTTTGTTAAAATGTTGCCATTTTCTCTTTTGCTTTATTGTATTATATTTTTTTTTCTAGTTTGAAGACCTTCTCCATTGTCGCTATTTTAGTTTCATGGATTATTGTTTAAATTCTTTTTTTTTCTTGACATTTTCTCATGGCCATCGTTGACAACACAACACAATTTGTGCAAAATCTTGAGCTAACCTATCTGTCATGGTGTCTTTTCCTGGAGTTGAAACTAAAAAGACACAAAGAACTTGTTGTGCCCCTCAACATTGTTTTTCTTCAAACTGTACGATCCATACAAGGAGGGAGAAAATTTTGTTCACAGATACCCTTTCAGTCTACGCCATGGGACACTCACTGCTATCTCTCATGCTCTCTGGCTTAACATACCTAACTATGATGCCCCCACTCAGCTCGTTAAGCCCTGGGAGCGTAATAACAGGTATATTTCATCATTAAAATTCATTTTCTTTAAATATTCTAATTGCCCAATTCCCCACTAACATTGATAACACTTTTCAATTGATCCATAGTCAAGTCTCTGATTGATAGTGGTAGTGATGTTTTCACAATCCATTAGATAGAATGAAAATGGCTCATGGAAAAATATTGTGTATTTTTGTTTGTGTTAATTTGGGAACCATAATCCTAGACCCTCATCAAGATATGTGATCCTTGATATTAATGTGAACAAAATTGTGATTTTTTACAGAAGTCACAGAGATCCCGATGGTTTTTCATAAGTGCGATCCAAACTATGATTATTATTTTTGACTATTTCAAAGTCAAATAAATCCTGGTGATGATTCACTAGTATAATCCAAAATATTGATGCAAACAAGACTTGGCCTTTTCCTAACCCAGATCTGTATTTCTAATTCAAGATCAATACTAGGATCACGTTGATGTTAGTTTCTCTTGAGGTCATATGAGTACCTATCAATTTTCATCCAAAAGTATAGATCCCTTCATTATATTGATTGTTCTTTCATTCATTTCTTTTCATTTATAAGTATTAAACATGTAATCATTTTTGTTCCTCTGTAGGTTTGTTGATGCAGTTCTTACAATTCCAAAGGGTACATTGCTCCCTATGTGCGGGATGAATTTGGCCTTCAACTAGGAGTTGACTGGCCTTGCAATGTATTTTGGTCTAATGTGTGATGGTCAGCCTATTGGTCGCTACAATGACATGTGGGCAGGCTGGTGTGTTAAGGTTTTACACTTAACCTTCTCTATAGGCTTGAATGATTTGTTTTCTCCCAATTTTTGGACATGCTTGTGTAGACACTAAATAATGTTCTGAATGATATCATACATTTGAATCACGTATACTAACATAATTTCCACTTGAAACCCATCCTCTTTTCGCTTAATTGATTAAATTAGCCTAGCTATTTAATTAATTGCATCATTTGCATCTATTAACCAAATTCATCAAATCAAGTTAATTCACCCCCTTTCACACTAACATTTCATCTCATTAAATTAAATAAATCAAACTATTTAATTTAATTCCCTAAATCTTCTTATTTAATTAAATAACCCTAAGTTATTTAATTAAATATCATATCACTATCCCCCTTTTCATTAAATCAATTAATTTAATGAATATCATCTAATTCTTCTAATTCCCCTAAATACATGATTAAACCTTTGTTTAATTAGCAATTATCTAATTAATTTAATTCCCCCCCACTTGCAAGGGAATATTCCTCCTTTGCACATTCCTCCAAAAGGGGAATATTCTCATGGAATATTTCCTCCCCTTTTGCACAATTTAATTTAGTTTAATTAACTAAATATCCTTTTTCCTCACCCATGAGAATATTCTAAACAATATTCTCTCCTCCAATCATTTAAAAAGGGAATAGTCTCACATAACTTCAAATGCAAGTTAACTTGTGACTTCTTGTGCAAGTTAACTTTTGACCTAATATATAGGTCAACATTGTGCTTATTTGGAAGGAATTAGAACCCTTGATTAAATATCATCTTGTATTCTCACCCGTTGATGAGAATCCATGATCCATGCCTCCTATTTCCTCCATCCTTGATCATTGATTAGCTTTTTCAATCTCAACCCTCCATTTCTCATTTGCTTTCCTATAAATAGAACACTATTTGGAGACAAATGGATCCATCTTTTTTAGAGAAAACTTATGTTATTGAGATCACTCACACTCACACTCACACTCATCTTTACACACATTTACCATTTTTTTAGTTTAAATTAGTTGCATAATAGCTTAGCTTCCATTAATGGCTTCCATGCATCCATTTAGCTAATTAGATAATTGGGGTTTGAATCTTTTTAGTTTACATCTCATTTAGACTAGTTTAGCCATTACATATCTACATCTTTTAGCATAAAATCATGGTAGATTAACTCTTGCATCATGCTCATTTAGATTAAAATCATGTTTTCAATCACATCTCACAATCGTTTTATTGATTCTCTTCAATAGAATCAATTGAAACAAGCTCACTAATCACGGGATTGGGAAAGGGTCGTTGTTCCACATCAACATGACACCACTCCCAAAATAGGATAAGTTTCAAATAGGTTAGAGTAAACATTTTAATGTTTTCATATTTATAATGCTTCATTTCAATAAATGTTTAGTTTATCTTTCATTTGAATGATCTTGTTTAAGATTGAGTATTAGTGACATGGATATGCTTTGGTTCTTCATGGATCAAGCGTAATCGACCCATACAAACATCCTCAGTCACATTCTAGTGCTAGAAGGAGGGCTAACCGATCAAATTTAATTAATTTCTAGCTTGAATTTATTTCATTTTAACTTTTGTAGGAAAGAGCGATGCCCAACACAATTTCAGCGACACCTTTGTAGGGCATCACCATATAGCGACACTATCGTCATTTCAAACAATGACGCCCTAGAGCGACACCCTAGTTCACTAGAGCAACACTATCGTGAATAGCGACACCCAACTTTGGTAAGAAATTTAATGATGATTTTTTAGCATGTGTTTTAGTTTTTTTGCTTCATCAGAGTACTAACATGCCTCTAGCATTGTTATGGTTTTTAGACTAATGAGGTTTTGCAGGATTGGACGACACAAAGCTAAAGTGAAGAAGCATTTTCATCTTAAGATTTTATGATTGTAACAAGCGTTTGACACTTTGGAGCAATTATAACACAATTTCTTATGCTTTTACTTTATGTTCTAGGACCTCACTAAATTTCATTTGGGTTTAAAACAAACGCTCAAACGGGACTAAAATTGAACCCTCATTCTATCATTGTCTTTTTGGTTTTAAAATTGAACAAGGCAACTTAACATTTCATTTGGTGCATAAAATGAATTCATCTTAGCTTTAGTCAGTAAAATGAATGAGTGTTTGCTTTGTTGTGACACACTTGTAGTGCAAATCCAATCCCCTTGCGCTTCATGCGATCTTGGGTGAAGAGGAACACTCCAAGTGTACTTCATTGTTTGTGTGCACCTATAGTACGTATCCAATCCCCTTGTGCTTTGTGCGATCTTGGGTGAAGATAAATACTTAAGTGCACTTTTATGCTTTGTGTCACCCTTAAGAGAAGACTTACTATGAGACACACCCCGCAATGGGAAACCCATAGGAAAGTTCTTGCAAGCACGTTTACCGATGGGCTATATTAAAGGTTGGGAAATCGTGAGAAGGTACCTTCTATCCTGGATTGTATAACATACTGCACCTAGTACCATGCCTTAATTGGAATGGGAATGGTAGGAAGAGCCTTAAGTGGCAAAGCGGGTGTGTATACGACTAGGTGTTCTCGGTTTGTTACT
The DNA here is from genome assembly GCA_007258455.2 of Sequoia sempervirens. Lineage (NCBI taxonomy): Eukaryota > Viridiplantae > Streptophyta > Pinopsida > Cupressales > Cupressaceae > Sequoia > Sequoia sempervirens. The sequence goes on from VDFB02000017.1 coordinate 451,536,213, forward strand.
AAGAACCAAATTATTTAGTTACTAAAAATCCTTAATGCTTGTTGGTGCAAGAAGGGTCATTTTGAAGCCGTCCCACATTTTTTCTATCCATTGTTGAAATAAAAAAATCCTTAGTATCTTAGGATCTTCAGGATTTTGAGATTTGGTGGTCCCAAGAAGTGTGTGCCATGGAGGGGAGCCAGTGTCGCCAAATCTCTAACTATTTGCATTGTCTTAGTGTTTGGAGAAATCTGAGTGGGGACTCAACAATTATCACCATTTAAAACCTAGGATTGTAAATGATTGTGAGTCAGTTTAATACATTGCTTGGTTCTAAAACGTTATAAACCAACATTCACTATCTTCCTCAAAATTTCAAATAGTTCGACTTAAATATGGATACCTTTTGAAATAGCCTTGATATTACTTCTTGTCCTATGGATTTCTATCCTTAGAGATTTCTAAATATATTGGCTCATATATCAATCCATATTTTCCAAAGACAACATAGGAAATTATGGCTTCAACCTCATGATTCTCACAAAATAGACATTGTGAAAGTTATGATGTTTTTGACATAAACATTTAGTTTGAAAACATAATCAAGAAAAGTGTTTGTGGTAAACTAAATTCACTTAAGCAAGATAAACTTGAAAATTGAATCGCACATGACTATTTGGAGACTGATCGCTCTTGTTGAACAACCTGATCTTGAAGGTGCTATCATTCAACCAAACTTTGAACTCATTAACAGAGAACAAACCAGTATCATTAGTAGTTTGAGTAGCTTCACTTTTGAAACAAAAGAAACACCTACCTAGTGGAGAAACACAACAAACATCTTAGGTGAAGAAGAGCAACAAATCGATATTGAGGCTAGAAGGCCCATATTACCACCACTCATGTGGCAATAAATATATTCCTTTCTTCCATAAACTTGAACATTTCTAATGATCTCATGCAAAATCAGAATCCCCAAAGGAAGGTCTCCAGGTCGTCACTTCAAACTTAGGATTTTAGTTCACAAGCAATAAAAAATCGCATTTCAACACTACCAAAATAGAAACAAGTTGTTAATAAAATTTTATAAATGTGCACTAAGGAAACATCCCAACATGTATATGTTCTTTATGGGTCAAAATCCAAGTATTTTTCATGATAATCAACCTATCTAAAACATTAGGTCCTTAGGATTTGAAAGCTTTTGAGGTCTAGCATTTTTCTCACTACCTTGGTCTTATCAACAAAGGTTCACTTTAAGTCAACATTCGGTCAAACATTTCATCCACCCCTTCATCAAAATTTCATCTTTCACTTCACCAAACTTTGCAAAAGTTTTGAATACACCAATTTTTTTCGACTTAAACATCTATCAATCCAAACCCTAACTTAGCTAATTTGTGTGAGAAATGAATCCTTTTCCATGCACTTAGTTAAGTTATTTATCACCTTTGAACTAGTTCATCTTGAAGGTCACAAGTCTACCCTAAAGATTTATAAGTTCATCAACATCCTTTATCCTAACATCAAAACATCAAACTTAAGTCAAAAGTGTTGTCCCAAAATGTCTACAAATATCTCTCTCTACCTCGCCTACCTTTCATCCCCCATTATCATCATTGCTCCAAAAAGACTTAGAGCATCCCTTTTACCTAGATTTGAGTCAACTAGAGAGTTCAAACATTACAAATCACAACATAACTCTCCTAAAGGTGACCCAAAATTTATGCTAAAGATAAGATCACAACACAAGAGAATCATGGAGAAAACCAAAGTCACATTTACCTCAAGTGATCCAAATCCTCTAGAATTTGATCCAAGAAGTCAAGTTACCCCATCACAACAATCATCATCTCTGTCAGGACCATATGAGATAGAAGACATCATGAACAATCCATTTGAACTTACTAGGGAGGAAATCATGGAACATCAAACCTTTGAAAATGTAGCTCCTATTTCCCCATCATTTGTTACACAAAATGTGACACAAGGATTCACACCTTCATCACTAGGGCTAAATCAAACATCCACTCCCAGTATTGCAACTAGCCTTTCCGAGGACTTTGGTTTAACTCTTCCATTTAAAAGCAACACACTTGTGGGTACCCTTGATACCAATCCTCCATCCCAAAAAACCACTTGGAAACCTACCTTTCATGCTCCTCCTGTTCTTGAAGATCCCAAAAAACCATATAAACCTTTTGAACTTCATTATTCCACAACAACCTCCACATATCGAGGACACCCCTCTCCATCCATACCCATGAGTACCACAAGTGTTCCCACCATCACATAAAGCAGTATAGACCAAATATCTCAAAATAACACACAAGTGCATGTCAATACCATACTGCAGAGTCAACCCTTAATGCGAACGGGGAAATATTTACCGAATCCTCCAATTGGTTCATACATATTGTTAGCTCTCAAAAACGCAGGCTGAATGCCTCAAGAGGCTGCCAATATCTTGATACGCTTTAGGGTAACAGACAAGGCCAAGAGAACTCAACCTTCTACTCTTTAGGTGTTGCTAAACCCAGGCGGGTGTACCTTTCTGAATAGTGCAGACTTAACTTGTGATTATCTTTCTGAAATGCTTTGTCCACAATGGCAGATAACAGTGAACAAATGAAACCAAACTTGATAGCTATCTTCTGATCTAAATCCTAGAATGCTCAATTAACTGATAAAAAGAGATTGAATGAATTCAAATAATGAAATTGCAGAGACCAGTGCCTTATTGGGTATGTGGAGTCAAATGAAACAGAAGTGGGCAACTTATTCTGGCAGAAAATCAAATTGCAGGCATATGAATATTTCATAACTTGTATAAACAATGAAAGATTATGACCACTGAGCTCTTCTTTAATAATCCAGATGAATCTTCCTGATTACTGTGATCAACGAAAAGGATTTAATCTCTACTTGAGAGAACCAGTCAATTAATCACACAAATACAACAAATGTGCATTGATAAACTGAAAGTAAACTTGTTACATCAATTTAAACAACCAGAAAGAATCAACTTGGAGACAGCTTTAGCAATACTTTTCAATAAGTTCAACATACAATTGACACCAAAAATAACCTGCCACACCAGCTGATCTTCATTGAATTCGCCATTTTAAAACATGCACATAGTCTTTGATAAGAGAAAATTATTCTACTGTAGCCATTCCTAACTATATATTTCTAAAATCTGATCCTTTTCAATTACAATCCGGGTGCCATATATATACCAGCATTAGAAAATATATCGCTTCAAATTCATGTCATCCATCGTAGAAATCGGGCAAATCCATGTCAGCCTACAACGGTTATTTAGAATTTCACATGTTAGCCAACAACATTTAATCTCTGTTTTATTCGCCAACCATTCGCCAAGACAGTCCTGAAGGTATGCCGAAGGCAAAATATCACTGTCATCCTACGCTCAATCTGTTTCACCCAGACCCTGTGACGTCAGGGAGACATCTCACAGATTGCATTGCGTTCTGTTGATATGTATTTCCTTAATGTGTTTACCAGTCGCTGAGACACGAGCATATCTCTCACCGATGCATTCCTCTTGTTTTATTCACTGTTGCCGTAGCTTAGTGATGTCAGGAAAACCTCTCGCAGACTTCACATTGCTTCACCGAAAATCCCTATCTATCTTGAATGTCGCGTGACATTATGTATCTCCCACCGATGAGTGCCCATCATGAATGTCGCCATAACATCCAACGATCAGGGAGACCTTACGTAGAGAGCTCTTTGCTTTACCGAAAGTCACCATGCACTCTGAGTCGCCGAGATAAGATCACACTCCTGCTGATAAGAATCCTCCAAACCTTCCATCGGCAAGACCGAAGGTCACTCGTTGAGACCTTACGGCGATCGGCCCAACCTATACCGATATGCATCCCAAACTTGCGATCGGCGAGACAAAACGAAATCACCAAGACCTTCCGCCGATAACCCAACTCTCGCCGAAGACTACCATATGCACAAGTCGAGGAGACAGATTGAGTTCGATAAGACACTGCCTCGACAACGAAACCTCTGCCGAAAGATGCCTCCACTGTCGCCGGAACAACATGGATGTTACGCTGATAGCCAACCACAGACAAATGCCAGTCGCCGTGACAATGAGAGAGTCCTGTCGACCACCTCAAACAGAAGATTTTAGCAGAAAAATATAATGGGTTAGGGAGACAGTCATGGACCTACGCCGATAGGAACTAAAATGCAGAAAATGCAAGACCCAATGGAACATATGATGCAACATGGTAAAATATGGGCATAAAGTGTTCAAGAAGGCACCTATTTGGAAAATTACGAATGAAATCATATGTAAAAACATCAGATTTTTATAGTTCTAATAGTGGCTCCATCTGGGGATGAATGATAGTCAGATCATTGCAAGGATCCAGAATCTTTGGGTGAGCAGACTAGACACAAAATGATGAGCAGTGAGCAGAAATGGAAAGAATGGCAATGGAAAAGGATGCATAATGGAGATGAACCACAACCCTAAACTATTGTGCATGGAAAATAATTTTAAAGAGGATAAGTAAGAGTTGTCCATGCACTGGCAACCCTCAATCCTCTGTATGTTAACTTCTGTCTTGAGCTGTTACAATTTGAAACTCAAATCATACTTTCCCCTGTCAAATACCTGGTTTTGTTTTGAGTTCATTAGATTTCTCTTGAAGACACTGATACAATCTTTCCTGTCACTGAAAGTTTTTAGAGAATCACTATGCTCAGCTTGGCCCAAAATCCATTCACCATTCTGTAATTTATATTCTTCATCATCAGACAAATCTCTGCCAACATACAAAATGCATACATATTTAATGCAAAATTTTGTATTATCTCTCTCACTGTTATGTATTATGAAACACTCTCTTAGCTGTATAAAAATTTCACAATCAAAGTGATTCTCTTGAAAAATAAAAAACTCTGTCATATCATTACTGTTTGAGGAAAACAAGTTAGAAACCTTCTGCACCTCTTCAGTATCTCTATTTGGAGACAATACTGGATCATGACTCATATCCTCCATATCATGCATATGTGAACCAATAAAATCTGGACTTCTATCATCCTTGGTATGCAAACAAATGTCTTCTTCACACGAATTAGAAATTTCAAAATCACATACCTCATCCAGAATGGAAGCAGAATTTTGATCAACACCAAAAGTATCACCATCATTCCAAGAAATACACAGGGAGTCATAAGAATTTTTACACAAAGATTCTTCACTGTCAAAACAAAAGTAAGCTGGAGACAAAACTTCAAGATCATCTTTATGTGCACATCCCTGGTATTTAGAAGTAAACAAATCTGCAATCTGTTCACTGACAAGTGAACAAGTCTCAATATTTTCATCACTACAATTATACTCCTCACTTTTGTCATCATCAAAAAGAAATCCAATACCATCAGAGAATGGGAAATCAAAAACATCATCAATGCAGCTATTTATTCCATCATTTTGCCTGTCTGAAATTATTTCCTCCTTTTCATAGAATGGATTTGAAAATATCTGAAACTTACTCATTGACACACCTTGGCAAAAAATCCTCTGATCTTCATTTAACTCTTCATCATACAACGAGTTTGAAAAAAATTGGAAATCACTTTCAAATGTACAAACCTCATCATGATAAAATGTATCTTCATAAATTTCAACTGCAACCAGAGGTATAGTATACTTACTATCTGATGAATCAACATCTCCCATTTCCTCTTCATCCAAATTTTCTTAAGAGGTAGAAGAATCCCTTGTCTGTAGATCAAAATCCTCATGTTCATCATCAGCATCAAAATATTCACTGGATTCCTCACAACAAACGCTGCTCTCTCTGTGACAATCTATTGTGCAAGGAAGATGCCCTGCACCTTCATCTTCCTCAACCTAGTGAAAAGTATCTGAAGCCAGATATACTGTGTGATCTTCTTTATTGTTTTCCATCTGCATTCCCTCTTCTTGCATTTTTTGGGCTACAACACAATAATTTGGGGAATGTGGCATATCACAAAATTCACAAAAGTAATTGTTACTTACCATATAGGTTCCCTTTGTCAATGGATCAAGAGCCTCCTTGTTTCCAGGCCTAGCTGTTATAGGTTTGTTGTCCTTCCAGTTTGTATTATAAGGCATGTCATGCAACCTCGGCCTTTCATTCTTGTATGCGTTGCTTTGCAAAGAAACCCTAGGAATGTCTCTTTTACTGATTATCCTAGCAGCCTTCCTATTGTTTTCAATTGTTTGTGCCGTCTTCTGTGCTTCAGCCAAATCTCTTGGGAATTTATTTCTCAGCTCATACCCTGTCTTGGGATCAAATGCATTCAAATAAATACTCAGTGCTACAGAATCTGGCAACTTTGATCTAGGAGGTATCTTATTCTGCAACTTATTGAATCTCCGATTGAAATCATAAATTGTATCACTTTGATCTTTCTGAATGTGTATTAATTCACGAAGAGAAAAATCTGGTGCACTTAGATTCCCAAATTGCTCAAGGAATTGATCCTGAAATCCTTGGAGAGAATCAATTGAGACAGCTGGTAGGCTATTGAACCAATCCCTAGCGTCTTCAATAAGTGATATCATGAATAGCCTCATGTGTAAATCTTCATATGGCACACCCAAATCTTGGATGAAAGAATTGAAACTTCTTAAATGCTCTTCAGCAGTGATTGCATCACTCCCTGTAAAGTTTGGAACAAGACCTCTCCAACTGCCATCCATTGGATAAGGGGATAATTGAATCCCTGCCAAATCAAACTGTCTGATCATTGTTGTGTACTGGTGAGGGGGGACGCCAGGTGGGTATTGATGCTAGTACATTAGACCATTGCAGTGTGTATGATCATACGACACATACTACTGTCCATGAGGAGCTCCAACATGACCTCCCCAGAACTGAGATTCTCCTCCATTCATGTTTGAACAAATGCAATGTTTCTTTCAGAGTCGCCACCTACTTTTCCAAAAGTAGGAAAATCATTATTTCTGATCTTTTTTCCCAGCGGAATCACCTTTTCTGAAACTTCTCAAATTACAACTTTTCCTCCAATGACTCTATAATGTGGTCTTCAACAAAATTTTCTGATGTATTCCCCAGTAGAACTATAAAAATCTGATGTTTTTACATATGATTTCATTCGTAATTTTCCAAATAGGTGCCTTCTTGAACACTTTATGCCCATATTTTACCATGTTGCATCATATGTTCCATTGGGTCTTGCATTTTGTGCATTCTGGTTCCTATCGGCGTAGTTCTGTGACTGTCTCCCCGACCCATTATATTTTTCTACTAAAATCTTATGTTTCAAGTGGTTAGCAGGACTCTCTCATTGTCACGGTGACTGGAATTTGTTTGTGGTTGGCTATCGGCGTAACATGCATGTTGTTCCGACGATAGTGGAGGCATCTTTCGGCAGAGGTTTCGTTGTCGGGGCAGTGTCTTATCGAACTCAATCTGTCTCCCCGACTTGTGCATATGGTAGTCTTCGGCGAGAGTTGGGTTATCGGCAGAAGGTCTTGGCGATTTTGTTTTGTCTTGCTGACTGGAATGTTTGGGATGCATATCGGTATAGGTTGGGCCGATTGCCGTAAGGTCTCGGCAAGTGACCTTTGGTCTCACTGATGGAAGGTTTGGAGGATTCTTATCAGCAGGAGTGTGATCTTATCTCGGTGACTCAGAGTGCATGGTGACTTTCGGTAAAGCAAAGAGCTCTCTACATAAGGTCTCCCCGATCGTTGGATGTTATGGCGACATTCATGATGGGCACTCATCGGTGGGAGATACATAATGTTACGGCGACATTCAAGATAGATAGGGATTTTCAGTGAAGCAATGTGAAGTCTGCGAGAGGTTTTCCCGACATCACTAAGCTACGACGACAGTGAATAAAACAAGAGGAATGCATCGGTGAGAGATATGCTCGTGTCTCAGCGACTGGTAAACACATTAAGGAAATACATATCAACAAAACACAATGCAATCTGTGAGATGTCTCCCCGATGTCACAGGGTCTAGGAAAAATAGATTGAGCGCAGGATGACAACGATATTTTGCCTTCGGCATACCTTCAAGACTGTCTTGGCGAATGGTTGGCGAATAAAACAGAGATTAAATGCTATTGGCCGACATGTGAAATTCTAAATAACTGTTGCAGGTCGACATGGATTTGCCCGATTTCTACGATGGACAACATGAATTTGAAGTGATATATTTTCTAATGCTGGTATATATATGGCACCTGGATTGTAATTGAAAAGGATCAGATTTTAGAAATATATAGTTAGGAATGGCTATAGTAGAATAATTTTCTCTTATCAAAGACTATGTGCATGTTTTAAAATGGCGAATTCAATGAAGATCAGCTGGTGTGGCAGGTTATTTTTGGTGTCAATTGTATGTTGAACTTATTGAAAAGTATTGCTGAAGCTGTCTCCAAGTTGATTCTTTCTGGTTGTTTAAATTGATGTAACAAGTTTACTTTCGATTTATCAATGCACATTTGCTGTATTTGTGTGATTAATTGACTGGTTCTCTCAAGTAGAGATTAAATCCTTTTCGTTGATCACAGTAATCAGGAAGATTCATTTGGATTATTAAAGAAGAGCTCAGTGGTCACAATCTTGCATTGTTTATACAAGTTATGAACAGATCATATGCCTACAATTTGATTTTCTACCAGAATAAGTTGCCCACTTCTGTTTCATTTGACTCCGCATACCCAATAAGGCACTGGTCTCTGCAATTTTATTATTTGAATTCATTCAATCTCTTTTTATCAGTTAATTGAGCATTCTAGGATTTAGATCAGAAGATAGCTATCAAGTTTGGTTTCATTTGTTCACTGTTATCTGCCATTGTGGACAAAGCATTTCAGAAAGATAATCACAAGTTAAGTCTGCACTATTCAGAAAGGTACACCCGCCTAGGTTTAGCAGCACCTAAAGAGTAGAAGGTTGAGTTCTCTTGGCATTGTCTGTTACCCTAAAGCATATCAAGATATTGGCAGCCTCTTGAGGCATTCAACCTGAATTTTTGAGAGCTAACACATACCATTGGTTTCACAAAACACATCCATCCCATCCATTATCAACCCATCTCAAAACAACCCCTTGGTCATGAAACCCATCAACCTGGGTAATGCCTTGTTTACATCTTTAACACAAGGAAATCCTCAAGGAAAGGGACAAGGGAATCTTTTTAATCAATGGACTCAAGGTCCTAATGTGTCAGTACCATCACAAAATCTAATGACAACATCCTCATCATTTCCCATGGTCCCCTTTACCATGCAAAATCAATTGGGACCTCAAACTTACATTCCTCCACCTCAATCCACCATCTTACAAGGGATGTTAAACCAAGGGAACCCCCAACTTTTCATCAACAACCCGCTACCTGATCAAATGATCAACACCTCCAATCCATCGCAGATGTCCCAACAACCAACTAATCCTATATTGAAAGCACATGCCTTAGCTTTACATCAATCACCACAAGCTTATCAACAAGCCATCCAACATCAACAACAACATCAAGCAACTGTAGCAGCACCACAACAACAACAACAACAATAGCATGCAGCCCTAGCAACACAACAACAACAATAGCAAGCAGCCCTAGTAGCACAACAACAACAACAACAAGTAGCCTTAGTGGCACAACAAGCAGCCCAACAACAACAACAACAACAAGCATCCTTAGCAGCACAACAAGTTGCCATCGAACAGTAGCAACAACAACAAGCAACCTTAGCACAACAACAACATCAAGCTCATCAAACAACCTTAGCATCGCAACAAAAATATCAAGCTGAACAACAATCCCTCATGGCACAACAACAACAGCAAGCCCGACAACAAGCCTTATTAGCTCTGCAATATGCACAACAACAACAAAAACAACCAAGTTCCTACTATAATCCTCAACAGAACATCATCAATACAAATGCGTTAGGAACATACACATCAACACCTCAATCACCTTCACAAAGTCTCACATCACCATACACCCCATACAACACCTTATCATATCAAAACACATCCGTCATCACACCGTATGTTCCTCCACCAAACCTGCAAGATGATCTAGCATCACAGTTTAAGGCATTATCTCAAGAAATGCAGGACCTTCGAATGGGCAAGACAAAGAAGCCTCCATTTGACCTAAACATAGCAATGGTACCATTCCCTCCTAGCTTTGAAATCCCCAAATTTGACAAATACAAAGGGAGAGGAAGTCCTATGGACCATGTCAAAGAGTTTAACATCATGTGTATGGAGGTGGCCTACAATGATTTTTATTTAATGTGCCTCTTCCCTCAAAGTTTAACAAGTCCTACCATGGATTGGTTTTCTCATCTACCTCCCAACATTAAAACTTTCCAAGAAATTACTGATAAATTCATTGATCACTTCTCCTTTAATCTTGACATGTATGTAAGTCTAGAAGAATTATACACTCTTAGACAAAACAAAGGAGAATATTTCGCTATTTTTTACAAAGGTGAAGACAAGCCAATAAGAGCAAATGGCCTCTTCCCAATGAACAAAAAGTGGGAATCATCATAGAAAATCTAGATCCAGATCTATCCTTCCACTTAAAAATGTAGTGCATCACATCTTATGACAAGCTCGTCCCTAGAGCCCTTAACATTGAGAGAGCTCTAATCTCATAGGGAAATACTCAAGCTTACAAAGACAACTGACCATCAACTATTTCAAATGACAAGCCTTGTTTCTAGGCTAAGAAAAAGAATGCAACAAATGATGGTGTAATAGATGCTAAGGTGGTCCTAAGTGCTCCTAGACCAAACAACAATCAAGTTGCTAACATTCAACCAACAGTGCAACAAACAACACCTCCTTAGAAAAATCAAATCAATAACACTGAAATAAAACAAAGGCGAACCACTAACAAGAACAACTATCCTAAACACAAGTACAAACAGTTATCAAAACCCATCAAAACCATTATGAAGTTGGTAGAGTCAAACTTGATAACACTTCCCAACTTTGAAAACTACCAAGAACCCCAAGAGAAACCATCCTGGTACAACGAGAACAACCTCTATGACTTTCACAAAATCAAAGGACAAAAAATAGCAAATTGCATGAGGCTCAATAACATTATCCAAGATCTCATAGAAAATCATACCATATCTATTGAGGTACTAGCTGGGAATTGGGATCTTAAGATATATAAGAAACCTATGCCAAATCATAACAAAGTGAAAAACAATGAAAAAGATAAAGATTACACGAATGTGCAACATACCTATTCCAACATGGTCGCTTCCTATGATAGCATCACTATTGTCATCACCATCAAAGGACCTAGTGCAGAGTGTGGAGTCACCACGCGACGTGGAAAAATTACCATCCAAGGAGTTCCATCTCAATCTAGGACACAACCTACTTTGCCAACATCAAATCCCAACAAGTACAATCTCTTAGATTAGCTTAAGAAGACCTTGCACAGATATCCATCTTAGAGCTATTGAGGCTATCACTCGCACATAGGGAAATCTTAGGGAAAGCTTTTTCAGAATCATTTGTCCTTGAGGATATTGATACAAATCAGTTTCAAGCTATGGTAGGGTATATTGCTAATCACCTTCTCACCTTCTCAGAACAAGACTTACCATCACAACCATCTCATAACCGTGCTTTACACCTCGAGGTTTTCATTCATAAGAACAAGGCCAAAAGAGTCTTAGTAGATGGAGGTGTTAGTTTGAATATTTGTACCCTTCAATTGATCAAGAACCTGGGCTATTCAGAGGATACGATTGAGAAAGCAAAGAGTACCACCATCAAAGCATATAACGATCAAGAACGGGTATCACAAGGCATCATTGCATTACCCATCCAAGTAGGACCTATTATTACAGAAACTACATGCCAAGTGTTAGACCTTGATCTTCCCTACAACATCTTACTTGGCCGACCATGGATCTATGCCCTAAAAGTTATAGCCTCGACCAATCATCGATGTGTAAAGTTTCCTTTCGAGGGCAGAGAAATTACTTTCCATGGAGATCCTGAGCCTTTTTACTATTGTAAAAATCTTGAGGCCAAGTTCTATAAAATCCCCTAGATACCCAAGAATGATGAAGGGCCTACACCTTCCCCCTCATTTGTTGACCCATCATCCCTTGCATGTACCTCTGAAATGAAAACACCCATTATGGATAACATTCCTGATATCAAAGCGGTGATCCAAGATGATGGTTGTGGGAACTATAAGCTAATGAAGAACACCTTTGTCTTAGGAGAGCTACCTATTTCTCCTCAATCTCATGGGAACCCACATCTAGCAGCAAAGAGCTTGAAACTATCAAGATGGTAGCTACTACCTTCACCAAGTGGGGGGATTTGAATCAAGAAGATGTCAATGAGGAAAATATCTCTAAACTCCTCTATCAAGATGAACAACCTATCCCCGCCCTTCCCATTGAAGATGATAAAAAGGCTTACAACTAATGAAGGGAATGGGTTACAACAAGAATGAGAAGCTAGGACAAAATGATAATGGTTTTCTAGAACCCATCATTCCTGAGAAACGACTAAAGAATCTTGGTCTAGGTTGTACTACTAGCAAGGTCACCCTTATTGGCAAAGGTACTTTTGCTAAACAGGTTGAGGCTTCCTCTTGGTTACCTCCATCACCTGATACCACCTTAGATGACTTCTCCCTTGATGTTGCTGACCTATTTGAGAAAAACTCCCCCTTCATGATATCCATAACATCCTTTACTCCGAACGACCAAATCACTGAAATACGCCTAGCCTACCCATAACTCATTGGCATGGACCAACAAGGACCACCAATTCTTTATTTATTTGAAAATGATGAAGCGATCTCAAAATTCATGGGACTCCATGACAACTTACCATGGGTAGATCACAAAGCAAGTTTTGAAATAGAACTAGACACAAGGGTGTACTATGGGGAGACAATTGAATCCTTTAGTCACAAAATTGATGAAATGCACCTAACATGCAAATCTTTGAGTGAAAACCACACTGTGGCACTCTTTGATCCTAAAATAGTAAAAACAAAGGATGTATCTGAGGGTGAAAACCTCTCTGAGGCACCCAAGGATGAGGGATTCAATCTTCCCCTTAGTGCAATGCATCTAGAGAAGTCAACAGTGCTAACAAAAAAGGCCACTCAAGTCAATGTGGGAACAAAAGAGGCACCTAAGATCACTTTCTATGTTGAATCCTTGTTGGATGAAGAACAAAAGAACCTAGCAGCATTCCTGAAAGAGCAAAGAGCCAACTTTGCATGGTCATACATAGATATGCTAGGGCTTGATCCAAAAGTAGTCGTGCATCACTTAGCAGTCTATCTTGAAGCCAATCCAGTAAAGCAGAAATTAAGGAAGATGCACCCTTAGATAGCACTCTCGGTAAAACTAGAGTTACAAAAGCTTCTTGATGTTGGATTCATCCAATTGATAGATTATCCTGAGTGGGTTTCAAATATAGTACCAGTCTCAAAACCCATTGGGGGCATCAAAATATGCACTGATTTCTGAGACTTGAACAAAGCATGCCCGAAGGATTATTTACCTCTTCTTAACATCAACATCATAGTAGACATAACAACTAGGCATGAAATGTTGTCACCCATGGACGGTTTTTCAGGCTATAATCAAATCATGATCACCCAAGACGATCAACACAAAACTGAATTCACTTTTCCATGGAGAACCTATTGCTAGAATGTGATGCCATTCAAGTTAAAGAATGTAGGAGCAACCTATCAAAGAGAAATGACCCTCATCTTTCATGACATGATCCACAAAATAGTTGAAGACTATGTGGATGATATTTTGGCTAAATCAAAGAAAAGGAATGATCACATGCATGTCTTAGGACCCATCTTTGATAGGCTTGAAGAGTACAAGGTACGATTGAATCCAAAAAAGTGTGTCTTTGGGGTTACATTAGGGAAAATTCTTGGCTTTATCATCTCACAAAGAGGGATAGAAATTGATCCAGCAAAGGTAAAATCCATCCTAGACATGGAACCACCACAAACACTAAAATAGATGAGAGGGTTACAAGGAAGATTGTAGTCCATCAGAAGGTTCATAGTGCAACTACCAAACAAAATCCACCCTTTTTCACATCTTCTTCATAAAGGAATAACTTACAAGTGGGATGAGAAATGTGATAAAGTTTTCCATCAAATCAAAGACTATCTATTAACACCTCCAGTGCTCATGTTGTCGATACCAAACAAAGCATTAATCTCATATATCTCATCTTAGCAACATCAGTAACACTAGGAGCTCTTCTAGCCCAACATGATGAAAGCGGAAAGGAACGAGCTATCTACTACATCAACAAGACTTTGGTGGGCTATGAAATGAACTATTCGCCCATTGAGAAAGCATTCTTAGTAGTAGTTTTTGCTTCACAAAAATTTAGACACTACATGTTGTCACATCAAATCAAACTTATTGCAAAGATCAACCCATTGAAATACCTATTATGCAAAGCAACTGTCACTAGGCGAATGGCTAAATGGGTAATGATCTTAACTGAATTTGACATAGGGTATGTGGAGCACAAAGCAATAAAAGGACAAGTGATCACAAATCAACTGGTAGATGCACCTATCTATACTGAGAAAACATTGATATCTGAATTCCTTGATGAATCAATATTCTTTATCAATCTTACAAGTCAGTGGAAGATGTACTTTGATGGATTGTACACCGAACATAGTTTAGGAGCAGGTATTATTTTCATCACTCCTCAAGGTGATTGCATCCCAAAGTCATACAGGTTATCATTCCCATGCACTAACAACATTATTGAATACAAATCCCTAATCACAGGTTTAAGGATAGCAGTTCAGTGGCAGATACAAGAGATGGAAGTCTATGGAGACTCATAGCTGGTTATCAATCAAGTCAATGACAACTATCAAACCAAGGATGACAAGATCACTCCTTACAAAAAAAATGGTGGAAAGTCTCAAAGATATTTTCATTGATATTACTTTTGAGTAGATTCCTTGCATGAACAATAGAGCAGTAGACTCAATGGAAACAATCAAATCACTGTTAGACATGTCGAACAACATCCTCCAATGCGAATTCTTGGTAGAAAAACTTCTCGTACCCTTTTGAAATACCTGAATCTAAATTCATGTGTGTCATTGTTGGCCTTGGATACCCATGGTATCATGAAATATTCACCTACCTAAGCATAGGAACCCTCCCATCTGATATTTCCTCCAACCTTAAAAATACCTTTGTCAAAAAGGCATCCCGATTCATGATCCTAGGTGATACCCTTTACTGTCGAAGCATCAAAGGGACATTACTACAATGTCTTAACCAAGAGGAAGCCTTAACCACTTTAACAAAAGTACACGATGGAATATGTGGATCCCATTCTAGTGGTATGACATTAACTAATAAACTATTGAGGATGGGGTACTATTGGCCAACCATGGAAAGAGAAGCTCACCAATATGTGCAGAAATGTGTCCAGTGTCAACAACATGGAGATCTGATTCATGCTCCAACTAAGGAATTGTAACCAATTGTCACACCCTGGCCTTTCTCACAGTGGGGACTCGGCCTCATAGGAAAAATCACTCCAACCTCATCTAATGGCCACAATTTTATCATAATAGCCACTGAGTACTTTACCAAGTGGGTCGAAGCCATTCCTATGACCTACATAATGGGGAAGCAAATTGCTAAATTTGTCCTGAATTACCTAATCTACCATTATGGTGTTCCACAAACCATAATATTAGACAATAGAACCCCCTTTAAGAATCAAAATGTGAAAGAGCTATGTCAAAGATTCAACATCCAACATCGATTCTCTACCCTATATTATCCCCAGGGAAATGGCCAAGCTAAGGCTACAAACAAGACCATTCTAAATATCCCAAAGAAAATGGTTAATGAAGCTGGCCGTGACTGGAATCTACAGTTAAATCTTGCTCTTTGGGCTTATTGAACTATTATCTATACACCAACAATTGTAACCCCTTTCTCCTTGGTCTACAGATCATAAGCTATCCTACCTATTGAGGTTGAGCTCCCATCATTGCAAGTGTCACTACATAACTTGATCACTGATGAAGAATACATAGTATCTTGGTTGAATGAGCTAGAATTCCTGAATGAGCATCGTCTTGACGCCCTCAATCACTTGCAAGTATACCAAAATCGACTGAAACAAAACTATAAAAAGAAGATCAAATGTCAGTCTTTCTAGGCAGGGGATCTTGATCTCAAATGGAATCAATTTTTTTTTCCAGATTAGGATAGTAAAGGAAAGTTTGAGCCTAACTGGTTGGGTCCCTTTGTCATCACAACAAGCTATGGATTGGTAGCATACCAATTATCCAAACCTGAAGGGGAACCCTTGTAGGATCCAACCAACAACTTGCATCTTAAAAAGTTTCATGCCTAGTCTTGAAGGGTGTAAAAATCTGAAAATACGAAAAAAAATAAAAAAAGATCAAAATCCAAAAAAATGAGAAAAATGATTGAAAAAGTAAAGAAAAACAATTGTCCTCTAGTGAAAACCACTTCAGTGGTGCTTTGGGCAAGTACCTTGGTGAAAACCTGGCAAACAAGCACCTCGCGTAAATAAAGCACCTCCATCTATTCTTTGGCTCTTTATCCTACCATTCTTTGCATCACCATCCATCCATCACCTCATTCATCCTATTTATTCCATCACCCATCCATGTCTTTATCATAGCTTGATGTTGTGAAGTATCGTATCCCCTTTAGTGCTACTGGGCATATTCCAAAGGTCAGTTTGTCCTACCTATATCGAGGTAGTCTATCATATCACACTGGGGCCAATTCGTTATGGATCATATCAAGTTCTTGTATATCCTAAGGTTATCAAAAATCTCATCAAAAAAATTCATAAAACGTTCATTGAGAAAATAGAAAAAAATTGCAAAATCCTATACAACTAAAATCCAAAAATATTCATAAAATTGTAAAGTCAAAAACTCCAAAACATCCAAAACACATCAAAATACCTAAAAAGGTCAAACATCAAAAATCAAAAAATAGTGTCATGTTGTCAAACTACGTCATCTCTAAGCTTGAACATAGGTAAGGCCATCATGTTGGAAATATGTGCCTCAATCTCACAGGCTGAAACCTTTGAAAGGGAAAATTCGGTGTGACATCTTTTGTGTCTGGCCGACTAGCAGTTGAAACCTTGTTGAAATTGTTCAGGTCGCTGTGACCTTGCTTTAGTCTCACCGAAGGAGCCTATTGCTGTGACATTGTGTTCGGTGTAACCTCTCACCGCCCGTGGAGATCTTTGGCCAACAGGCCATTCTATCATATATCGGGGAGACCCTTGGCTGAAAGGCTTAGTTCGGGGTGAAGTCCCAGCGATAGCTAAAGTCTCGTCGACAATGTTTTATGTTGAAGCCTTCGGGGAAAGTCTTGGGTGTTTGGTAAGAAGTCTTACTGATAGTAATGTCTCATCGACAATATTCACTCAGAGTAACCCAAAGGTCTCGGGGAGAAGTCTCAGCGAGAATAGAATGTCACGCCGACAGGGATACAACTGAAGTCATCAGAGTAGCTCAAGGTGATCATTATGAATTCTTGGTGACTCGTGGGGTCTTGTCGATAGTAGTATGGCTTCAGAGTAACATAAGAGAGCTCAGTGAAACCTCTTGGCGACAGTTGAATGTCTTAGCGATAGATGGGTGCCGATGGAAATGCTAATGTTTTGGTATGACTTAGGACCTCAATATGAAGTCCTGACGAAAGCAATGAGTCTCGCCGACTGGTGGATGCACTCAGATTAACATGAAGTATTCGCTATGATGTCTTGGCGATAGCAATATGTCTTGCCAACTGTTGGATGCTTCGGTGTAACTTAAGAAGTCTCAGTGCAACATCTTGGCGAGCGGTAATTCTTTTCGATAGCAATGTTGAGGTCAGTGTGACTTGTGAATAGCGATATGAGTCTTGCCGATGAGGAAACTCTTGGCGATATTGGATGCTAAGCTGTATGGCATCGAGGAGACACAGTCAGTGTCTCACCAACATGCCAACATAGACTGAATTTTTTTGACCGAGTGAAGACCATCCTATGTGGCGTCTCGTGGACCAATTAGAGAAGTCGAATGGGAACCGTTGGAAGACAGTTTGTTGTGGCAGTTCTGAGAGGAAGCTCGACAGACAGGTGCCACATGGTTATACTCTGTGATTGCAGATGATGTCCAGTTAGATGGTTCAATGGATCGATGGATTGCTGTGTGACTGTATGATCAGTGGATGAATTCTATTCTGTAAAGACTGTAACTTGAAGGTTCCTGTAAAATATTGATCATTGTGAAAGCTACTGAAATATGACATCAAAAAGATAAGTTTGATATTTGTATGTAATCTCCATTACTGTAATACAAAGTGATTTCTCTTGGTGTGGTGGGTTTTTCTCCCGTAAGGGTTTTCCCACGTAAATCTGGTGTCCATATGTGTGTGTCAAATACTCTTTTTTAGTAATCTCTTTCATGTGCATCTTAATTGGACTATAATTATAATTTTAAAAGGTATCTCTGCATTCTTCCCTGAGGTTTTGACATTAGGAGAGTTGTTTCCGCATCTAATTTTCCTTACAAGTGGTATCAGAGCTTGGCCAGTTGTGTTATCCTTGTGGGTACGTTGGGTTTTTTGTGTCATTTCTATTAAGTGGGAGTCTTGTAGAAGTTTGTCAATTTCTAATTACAGATTGAGATGGCTAGCACGTCAGGAAAGATTGAAATAGAGAAATTCAATGGTAGCAATTTTGAGTTGTGGAAACTTAAGATGGAGGATCTCTTAGTGGATCATGATCTTTGGATTGTTGTGTCTGGAGTGAAACCTACAGGAATGAAGCAAGAAGATCTGGACCTTGCATATAGAAAGTCTAAGGGGCTAATAAGGCTTTGTTTGGCAGACTCTGTTCTTCTCAATGTGCATGAAGAGAAGACTGCATCTTCCTTGTGGAAGAGACTGGCATCTATTTATCAAGGGAAGTCCTTGGTGAATAAAATTTTCTTGAGGAAGAAGTTGTACACTTTGAGAATGCAGGAAGGAGGTTCTATAGTTGATCATTTGAACGCATTCAATATGTTGATTACACAGTTAACATCTGTTGGTGTGAAGATTGATGAAGAGGATCGTTGTATGCTGATATTGTGTTCTTTGCCAGATTCATGGGATCACCTAGTGATGGCTATTGGGAGTACAACATCCAGTTTCAAGATGGAAGATGTTGTTGCTTCTTTGTTATTAGAAGAAATGAGAAGGAAATCTTCTGAGATGGCGAAGGAGGCCCTTGCTATTAGAGGAAGGTCAAAAGAGAAAGGCAAGAAGAAGGACAAGAAGTCCAAATCGAAATTAGAGGAGAGATCAAAGTCTCCTAGCAAGAAGTCCAAAGTGAAGTGTTGGAACTGTGGGAAACCTGGTCATGTCCGAAAGGATTGTAAAGAGGAGAAGAAGAAGAAGAAGAAGAAGTATTCTTCCGACAATGATTCTTCTCACAGTGATGGAGACGCCTTCATTGCAACCTTGGCTACACAGGCATCAGATGATGTCTGGCTAATTGATTATGGAGCATCTTTCTACATGACATCTCATAGAGACTGGTTCACGAAGTATGAAGAATACGATGGTGGAAAGGTGTACTTAGCAAGTGATTCAACTTTAGAGATTGTTGGCCATGGAAGAGTAAGAATCCAGTTCCCTGATGGTAGAGTGAAAGGAATTAATAATGTAATGCATATACCAGGTCTGGCTCGAAACTTACTTTTTGTAAGTATGCTAAATGATATTGGAGTGCAAGTCACATTCTTTGGAAATGACTGCAAGATGACTAGAGGCTCAATGGTGCTAGCAAGGGGTGCTTGAATTGGTACCTTGTACAAGCTGGATGTACATGTTGTTCAATGTAACAATGTCTCTGTAAAGTCACAGAAAGCTACTCATGGAGGAAAAGAGGGAAATGTTCATAATTGTGTAAACTCTATGGAAGTTAAACTTCCAATAGAAAAGACTATGCTCTGGCATCATAGGCTAGGCCACATTGGAGAGAAAGGTTTAAAAACCTTGAAGAACAAAAATCTAGTTGAGGGGCTTGAAGATTGTAACCTTGAATTTGAATTCTGTGAACATTGTATATATGGAAAACAACACCGTGTTTCGTTTTATTCTAGTCCTCATAAATCTTTTTGTTTGCTAGATTATATTCATTCTGATATATTTGGTCCAGTGAATGTTCCTTCCTTGTCTAATGTCAAGGTACTATGTATCGTTCATTAATGATTATTCGAGAAGAACATTTGTTTATTTTTTGAAAAGTAAATCAGAAGTGTTCAATCGGTTTAAGGAATTTAAGAACCTTATAGAAAATCAGACTGGAAGAAAAATAAAATGTTTAAGGACTGATAATGGTGGTGAATTTTGTTTTGATGATTTCGAGAGGTATTGTAAAGACCATGGAATTAAAAGGCATAAGACTACACCTTATACTCCACAGCAAAATGGAGTTGCAGAAAGGTTCAATAGGACAGTGATGGAGAGAGCACGAAGTATGCTGAGTAGTGTTGGCTTGGAGGAGAAGTTCTGGGCTGAGGCTGTTGCTACTGCATGTTACTTGATTAATCATTCTCCAAATTCTACTCTTGTTGAGAAAACACCTTTGGAAGCGTGGTATGGTAAGAAGCCCTCTTTAAGACATATTTGTGTTTTTGGATGTGAGGCATATGCTCATGTGCCGTATGAGAAAAGATCTAAGTTGGAGAACAAGGCTGTCAAATGTATTTTTATTGGCTATAGTGCTGGCATAAAAGGATACAAGCTTTAGAATCCTGATACAGAGAAGGTTGTATACAGTAGAAGTGTAATATTTCGTGAGCTGAAGCCTTCTACCTTGGATCTGCAGTCAGAGACAAAGTCAGGAAACAATAAGGATGTAGTTGAAATTCCTCCTACACCAGAGAAAGAGGAATTGAAAATTTAAAATGTACCTGGAACTAAGGAGAGCTCAAGCAGTTCTGAAAGTTCTGAAGAAGAAGAAGAACCTCAGCCTCAGCAAGTGAGGAGGTCAACTCGTGAAAGAAAACAACTTGATAGGTATGGGTTTTCTTTGATAGATTCTACTTGTGCCTATGCTTTGATTTCTAGCACTGATGAGCTTAGGACTGTAAAAGAGGCATTTAAAATGTGATTCAGACTCTTGGTTGGAAGCCATGAATGAGGAAATGGCATCATTAGAAAAGAATGATACCTGGAGTTTGGTGCCATTGCCTAAAGGCAAAAAAGCTGTGGGCTACAAATGGGTATTTAAAAAGAAGATTGGTCTGGATGGCAGTGTGGAAAAGTACAAGGCAAGATTGGTTGCAAAGGGTTATTCCCAGGTAGAAGGAATTGATTATGGGGAGATTTTTCTCCTGTAGCTAAGCTGATGTCTATCAGATTTCTTTTGTCACTTGCAGCAGCGTATGACTTAGAGGTTGAATAGATGGATGTGAAGACAACATTTCTTCATGGTGATCTTGAAGAAGAAATCTACATGTCCCAGCCTGAGCACTTTGTTGAAAAAGGTAAAGAAAAACTGGTTTGCAAGTTAAAGAAGTCTATGTATGGGTTAAAGCAGTCACCTAGAATGTGGTACCATAAATTTGATACTTTTGTATTGTCTTTGGAATTTGTAAGATCAAAATCTGATCATTGTGTCTATTACAAAGCTGAAAGTGATCAAGTTCTTATTATTGCTCTCTATGTTGATGATATGCTGTTCATAGGCAATAGTAAGCTAATGATTTCTGATCTTAAGTCTCAGTTGTCTGCTAAGTTTGAAATGAAAGATATTGGTGCAGCAAGGTATATTCTGGGGATGGAGATAACCAGGGACATGAATAGTAGAAAACTTTGGCTCAGTCAGAGTAAGTATATCAAGACTGTTCTAGAGAGATTTTGCATGAATGATTGCAAGCAGCTAGTTGTTCCAGTCTTGCAGGGAACGAAGCTATTTGTTGAAGATTGTCCAAAATCTCCTACTGGGATGGAGGACATGACCAGTGTACCCTATGCTAGTGCGGTTGGTAGTCTCATGTATGCAATGGTCTGTACAAGGCCAGACATTGCCCAAGCAGTGGGACTACTTAGTCGGTTTATGGCTAATCCTGGAAGGACACATTGGGATGTTGTAAAGAGAGTTTTTAGATATTTGAAGGGCACTTTAGATTTTGCTTTGTGTTACCATGGGAACTTGGTTGAATCATAAAGGACTCTCAGTATTCGAGGCTATGTGGATTCTGATTGGACAGGGGACATTGACAGCAGGAGGTCCACCAGTGGATATACTTTCATGTTGAATGGTGGTGCAGTGAGTTGGATGAGTAAGCGGCAGGCTGTAGTCACTTTGTCCACTACAGAGGCTGAATACATGGCAGCTACTCATGCTTGTAAAGAAGCAGTTTGGTTAAAATGTTTGTGTTCTAACATTGGTTTTGATGTAGGGCATATAACTATTTTTTGTGATAGTCAGAGTGTAATTTGTTTGGCAAAGAACCCTACTTTCCATGCCAGGACGAAACATATAGATGTACAGTACCACTTTGTACGAGATATGGTGGAGGATGGAAAGGTCAGTTTGGAAAAAGTTGATACTCTGGAGAATGTTGTAGATGCATTGACGAAGCCAGTGAGCACAGACAAGTTCAGGTGGTGTGCCAGTTCAATGGGCCTCAGTGCCCATGATTTTCAGTAAGTTTTGTTGTGCTCTGGATGTGCCTGTGTGATCTTCATCAAGTGGGAGATTGTTGGAAATGTGTGCCTCAATCTCACAGGCTGAAACCTCTAAAAGGGAAAAGTTGGTGTGACATCTTTTGTGTCTGGTCGACTAGCAGTTGAAACCTTGTTGAAATTGTTCAAGTTGTTGTGACCTTGCTTTAGTCTCACCAAAGGAGCCTATCGCTGTGACATTGTGTTGGTGTAACCTCTCACTGCCCGTGGAGATCTTTGGCCGACAAGCCATTCTATCATATATCAGGGAGACCCTTGGCCGAAAGGCTTAGTTCGGGGTGAAGTCCCAGCGATAGCTAAAGTCTCACCACAGTGTTTTATGTTGAAGCCTTCGGGGAAAGTCTTGGGTGTTCGGTAAGAAGTCTTACTGATAGTAATGTCTCACCGACAGTATTCACTCAGAGTAACCCAAAGGTCTCGGGGAGAAGTCTCAGCGAGAATGGAATGTCACGCCGACGGAGATACAACTGAAGTCATCGGAGTAGCTCAAGGCGATCGTTATGAAGTCTTGGCGACTCGTGGGGTCTTGCCGATAGTAGTATGGCTTCGGAGTAACATAAGAGATCTCGGTGAAACCTCTTGGTGATAGTTGAATGTCTTAGCGATAGATGGGTGCCAATGGAAATGCTAATGTTTCGGTATGACTTAGGACCTCAGTATGAAGTCCTGGCGAAAGCGATGAGTCTCGCCGACTGGTGGATGCACTCGAATTAACATGAAGTATTCGCTGTGATGTCTTGGCGATAGCAGTATGTCTTGCTGACTGTTGGATGCTTCGGTATAACTTAAGAAGTCTCGGTGTAACCTCTTGGCGAGCAGTAAGTCTTGCCGATAGCAATGTTGAGGTCGGTGTGACTTGTGAATAGCAATATGAGTCTTGCTGATGAGGAAACTCTTGGCGATATTGGATGCTAAGCTGTGTGGCATCGGGAAGACACGGTCAGTGTCTCACCGACATGCCAACACAGACTGAAGTTTTTTGACCGAGTGAAGACCATCCTATGTGGCGTCTCGTGGACCAATTAGAGAAACCGAATGGGAACCGTTGGAAGACAGTTCGTTGTGGCAGTTCTGAGAGGAAGCTCGACAGACAGGGGCAACATGGTTATACTTTGTGATTGCAGATGATGTATGGTTAGATGGTTCGATGGATCGATGGATTGCTGTGTGACTGTATGATCAGTGGATGAATTCTATTCTGTAAAGATTGTAACTTGAAGGTTCCTGTAAAAGATTGATCATTGTGAAAGCTGCTAAAATATGACATCATAAAGATAAGTCTGATATTTGTATGTAATCTCCATTACTGTAATACAAAGTGATTTCTCTTGGTGTGGTGGGTTTTTCTCCCGTAAGGGTTTTCCCACGTAAATCTGGTGTCCATATGTGTGTGTCAAATACTCTGTTTCAGTAATCTCTTTCATTTGCATCTTAATTGGACTGTAATTGTAATTTTAAAAGGTATCTCTGCATTCTTCCCTGAGGTTTTGATGTTAGGAGAGTTGTTTCCGCATCTAATTTTCCTTACACATCATTGATGTTCCCTCGAGACACCCTAGGTCAGTCCTTTAGGATTATGTCACAATAAACTAACATTCTCTCAACTCTTCATCTTCGTCTTCAATAAGTCGAGTCAGTTGAACTACGTGGTCTATGCATGTATAACATAGGAAATACTTATCTTTGATCAGTTCCCGAGGCCCCTAGGATAGGTCTTTTAGGTTAGGTTCTTGGTTGAAATTCAGAAAATCCCAAAACATTCAAATACCAAAAAATCAAAAACATCCATATATCTCAAAAAACCCCTAAGCATTCGAATATCGAAAAATCCAAAAACATCTAAAAATTGAAAACACAAAAAACAATAGAAAAAATTTAAAAGACTTAAACAACATAAAAAATATTCAAAAAAAAAAAACCCTAAACAACCTCAAATAACCGAAAACATAAGCATTCACATAAACTTTCAAAAAGATCAAAAAAAACCTTAAAACATTCTCAAAATACCCCAGAAAAATCCAAAATCACCCATCCCATTTCACTTTCACCCGCAATAAAATTTCACCCATAATAAATCGATCATCACCTTCAACCATTGGCAAAACAAGTAGAAAACAAGTGTTGCAAGTCGTAAAGTGAAAAATTAAGTGTCAAAATCTAAAGTCTAAATCATAGGTAAATGTGTCAATGAAGTTTATATCAACGGTTTATCATAAAGCTCATCATCATCCTACATCAAACAACCATCTGATCAACATTTCCTAGGATGTATCCTTCCTAGGATGGACATCAGTACCATGAATCACCTTAGCTAAAATAAACTAGCAAGATATATATATATATATAACACTGACTATTTGTCTTTGATCTTTTCTTGTGATTTATCTTAATGACCCATTTCGAGGACCTCTTGATGATTTCTATCAAAACAATTTAGAGAGAAAGGAATGGGGCATCAATCATTATCTTTCGTTTGTTGTGTTTGTGGATACTCTTGTAAAGTAACCTTGGCACATACTTTCTTAGTTGTGTGTAGGAAGGTTGTTTGGGGTATGTTGTTGACTATTGCATATTCTTTGGTCCAATATATTCTAAACTTCTAACTTACATTCCGACGAGGCTTCCGTATGTCAAGGTGTGAAAAAAAACTATCTTATATGTTTGCAGAGTCAAAGTCCATTACACTAGATACAACACCATCTCGGTTATCAATACCTTGATGCATCATGTCTATGCATTATATCAAACAATAAGGAACGACAGAAAATCCCAATCCCAAGATTTGAGCAATTCATTATCATGCATTTCTCATCACCATCTCTAATAAAGTCTTGGTGGATCATAGACTTGTTGGATCTTTTGGATCAATCATCAAAATCAATGGTCAATCATCTTGTTTCTTCTCTCCGTGCTTACTTGGTATCATGACAGTCAACAAAAACATCATCAATGCATCCACCCTACATCCACAAATCATCAGCATGCATACATCTCACATCATCACAACATAATCATAAGCAAATAAAAAATCATACATCCTGCATCATCATTACCATTTAAGTTGTGACAAATAATATAGATATTTTATTCTAAGCATCTTAAATTATTGCATCACATATCATAAACATGCATAACATTATCATATAATAAGTATTAACATCTGCATTATCCATCCATACATCCATAACATTTGCATATCATAATCAAAGCATAACATCTACATATCATATCATCTGTCCCATAACATATCATGAAAAGATACCGAAAAAGAATATAATATTGCATCCATTCATATCATCGCATATCACATAAGCATAAAAGAATTCCATCCATACATGATCAAAATATAATCATATCGCATCATCATCATATCCAGTGCATCCACACATTCAAAGCATGAAATAAGATGAACACATCATATCATATCGAATTTGTATCATATATATATATGATTGTCATGATACAAAATTTGAATTAGTGTATGTCTATCGATCATAAATACAATATTCATGAGGCTATAAAAAAGGAGCCCATGAATGTATATCTGTATAAAAGAATCGAGTAATGATCAAAAAGTGTCTATACAATGAGCTAGCCTTGATGGTTGCTCCCCTCTCCAGCTTGTCTCTCTGGTTGATCCTCTGATCTAGGATGTGCCCCACTCCTCTGTGAATAATAAGGTTTTCTGAGTGCCTGTGGGACATCCCTATGGTAGTTCATCTTGTAGCAGGTTGCCTTAGTCACAACCTCTCTATATAACCTGGCATACACTGTCTGCCCCTGAGATGTAGCTGTCATCGACTCAAGTTGCTGGTGTTGCCCGAACTCCTGCACTAACTACATCTTGAAAGTCTATCTGAGCTACTGCTTGTGGTCTTGCTTTGTCATCAAAGGTTGTACCTGATGTTGTGCCTGATCCCTATCAGTAGTAATCACCAAAAATTTTCTTCGGGCCTGATCTTGCTCACCTGTAATGACCTGAACTTGCTACTGCAGTTGCTCAATTTGCAAATCTCGGGGATCTGGCCCTAATGGTGGTGGCTGCACTGGTTGCTATTAAATAAGAGGTTGCTTCCCCATTGGAGGTGCTCCTAGAATCTTCTAATCCTGGGCATCCTAGGCATCCTAGGCATCCTGTCCCCTGCCTCTACCTACACCCCTCCGTCATGGTATCCCTCATGGAGGTGCACCCATCGGATATGTCAACTTGCGAGGGGGTGTGAACTATGTGTCGTACGCAGGCATCATCTGAGTGTTTTTGTATCCTTATTTATATGCCCATAGAGTTGCGGTTGTCGGCCCCTATGTAGGCACCTCTTGTGCTAATCTGACAAAGATGGTTGTATATTGATCATCTGGCCTATCCTACCTCTCTCCAAACATCTGAGCCACATTTTCTGATAGATATCTCTCAATAATCATGTGCTTCCAACCTTGCATATATTGGGTCTATCTAGCAAAGAAGAGCTCCTGAACATCATCATACCACACTGGCATATGAAGCTAGGGTCACCATATGAAGACTGTCATATCATCGAACACCTGGTGCCAGTATGGAATCCCAAGCTACCCAGTGTGCTATAAAGTAATGGCACCTCTGTATCACCAAACCATTGGATCATTCAGCTCTACATCAACCATTTGAACTATCGGTCAGAGCACAACTATGTGCTCCTAAGCCCAACTATGTAGTAAGGTAACTCTTGTCCCGATCTATCTACCATCACAATAAATAAAGTCGTGCATATCATGATATAATGAGGCTAGCATCACTGGCCCCCATGCAAACAATGTCCTCCTGTAGAGTATCTTGTGCCAAACAAGGCCCCATCTTGGGATGAATCCTTTGTAATGCCCCGCCGTGAAACCCCAAAGGAAAACACTTCTAACTAACAATTATGAGACAATTTTTTTTAAAAAAGAAGCTAACATGAAATGTAAATCACACAACACTAACATATAATGCATCTAAACATACATATAAGTTCTAACAATTTCTTTTAGGGTATCATGGCTATATTACAAACTAATCCCATAATGATGATAAGATAACTACAAGTGTTCATTTTAAAACCATAGCATAGGGTAAATGGACATCATACATACATCCATAACATCAAATATACTTCCATCAATGATCACATAATAATACCAAGGTGTACATCCATCACTTTTATTACATAAATATACATTGTTCCATAATTAAATAATTACATCAATACTCCCCAACATACAATGGGAAGGATACATCAAAACATGATATGATACAACTGAAATGATTACATCAGATAACATCAATGTTGCCATGTGAGATCTGGTGCAAGATTTGGAACCACTACATAAGGTACAACTCCATGCTCATGATCATCAACTAGGAACCCAATGGAGTGCATAACATGTTCCACTCGAACATGTGGAACCCTAAGGTCCACCCCCCATGCTAGGAGATGACAATAAGGACTCACTACACAATTAGTCAAGCAAACAAGGGCTAACATGAATCCAACATACAAGATGCAACAAGAAAACTCACAACAAAGACACCGCTTCCAGGGGCATGCAAACAACAAGGGGAAACACAAGTCAAGGGCATGCTAGGTTACATTAGGGAGGAGTGTCATCACATAGCTTTATATGGGTTATCCAATGCGGATCTTCCTAGGCCCTAGCCCCCATCCTGGGTTATCCTGTTGACCTTTACCGATCCCCAACCCCCATACAAACTCATGTGGGATCAACATACCTTTCGAGGAGATAAGATAGTTGATCTTGCCAAATTCCAGGCCTTCCCACTCATCTCAAGCCTAAACGAGCACTTGATCCATGAGTGAGGCTTACCATTATCTTGATTAATGTGAGAATCTACCCAAACCCCCTAATACATTATTTAGGTTATTACTGGATTACGAAACTCCCAATGGGTTATCTTGGTCAACCACTTTGGGTTCTGGCCCCCATTGAGAGCCACTCCCCCTACATGCAACTAGAAACCCAAACACATCCAATAGGGTAAGCCATCTTGCACAAAATACAAACCATAAGAACAAACACATAGAGCGAGGCATGAACCCTCTCGCACACCAAAACCAACCATGATAATGAATAAGCAACTTGCGTGGATTAAAACCCTCATGAACACAATTCAAATACATAATCAACCACTTTCAAAAGAGAGCAACATAAAATTCAATCAATAGGATACTCCCCTAGGCCTCTGGAAGACTTCCTTAACCACTTAGCACAAAATAACTCCCACATAGAACAATAACCATAACCACCCCATTTAGAAATAATACTTCAAAAACATCTCACTTTTTAATATTGTCACAATGCATGAACACCAATTAAACACATAAAGGACCTACTAGTACAGAGTACGAGAGGGAATACATCATTTAAAGTTTCCCCAAGTTCATTCATTTAATCTAATTCTATATATATCTAAATACACATTTATTCAATAACTCAAATCTCTTATAATTCAATATTTCCAAATTCATTCACAATATAATCTTTTAATTAAAGGCGAAAATATTCTTTTCTATCATTTAAATACAAAATTGGTTATTCATTAGCTACAACCATGATATTTTATACTTACATATATACATATAAATCAGAACACAAAATTCAATATTCCAATTTATGAGGTAGCTACAACATATATATCCAATTGTATATATATATATATATATACGTACATATACATATAAATATAAATGTAAATTATATATATATACATATAAATTCCAATTATATCTAGCTCTGTCAACAAATAGTAAATTAGTAAGTATAAAAGAAATACACTTATATTTAAACTTAGGCATTTATACAAACATATATATATATATATACACACAAGTAAAATGAATTCTTAGAAGACCATAGGCATCTAAATTAACATTCAAATGAAGTATACTTATTGATTATTGATCTCTTACAAAGAGAAGCCATATGCATGGTTTACTAACACTTAGATATGGCAACGAACTAAGGGAGAGACATGGCTAAGAACATAATTTGTATGCTAAAACAAAAAATTTCATCGACCATTGCCTTTTCTACGACGCCACACCTACCATGCAATGCAACCAAAAATAAAGAAGCAATCAAATTTCAACTAAGATTGAAGTCTACAAGGATCGAACGCCTTGCACAATTCTGCCTACCCAACAATAAATTTAAGCAAAGCCACAACATCGAATAAATAAGTACAGAAGAGGATGCACACTTTGCAAACAACAAGAATATATTTCATTAAATCGAATCTCCAACCATTCAATATCTTGCATAAAGCAAATAGTGATCTTCTACATGGTTCACCCCATAGAAACAAAAGGGTGATCTTACTAAAAGAGATAGAACTCTCTAAAATGTAGATGGAAGATAAGTAAGAAGGATGTTGCTAAAGTAACTTCATTAAAATTGTTTCCAACAAGGATGGCCAATGACTAAGAACTACCGAATTTTGCAAGAGATAATACATCAAACCACAAGTCTCTCAAAGGAACCATGAAATGAGGGAAGTGAATCCACAGAGATTAGCAGGAACGCCCCAAACTCCACTCAGGGGATACAACGAACTTTCCCTCAAACATTGCAAAGGCAACCAGTGCGTTGGGGAAGGAGGGATACCCAACTACCACAAGGAGATGACATCTCAAGGAATGAGATGATTGCACGATATGCACAAAATGGATTAGATGACACATTCAAGTTAGGGTATATGGTATGTGAAAACTATGTAATTTGATAAATGCAAGCAAAAATAAGAAGCATAGAGAGGACGCCAAATTTACTTGACAAAAGAGAAAATGACGCACATTCAAATTGTTGAAATGGGCTTAGAACCTTTCGATCAATAGCAATTTTTGGTAGGTGTAAGCCGATTTCCTCAACCTTTCAACCAAGTGTATGAAGGGAAAGCTATTGGCCAACTGGTTTTGGCTGATCCAAAGGTTTTAAGTACAAACACAAATGCAAAATGCATGGAATAAACGATTGCCAAGGTAAGGTTCACGGCTTAGCACTCAAAAATAATTTTCAATGATATCCCATTGAATGGATGTATGCAGTTAAGTTTTATAAATCAAGCAATAATTTTAATCGCCATAGCATGTAAATCAAATAGTATACCGCATTAAGAAAGAGGGCATTGTTTGGAGGAGGATTTGAGATGAGCGACATCAAACAACCCAAAGAGGCTTCTACCAACGAAGCCATATTAGAGCCGACTAAGGTATGGTAGATTTGTAGAAATATAGCCAACACCAGAAATAATACAGAGTGTGCCAAAAACAACGACCGCCAAAGCAGAGCATTATAAACGAATTAAAGAGCAGAAACGATACTAACTTGGAATCTTACACAAGTTGAGACGAGGTAGATGCTGAGTTCACGCTTCTGTAGCAAAACCACACCTTCGAAATTCCTCGATCAACTTAATATCAATTTTTTTTAATTCTCAATTTTTTTTTAAAACAATCAACCCAAAATACCATAATTCACAAATTATTCTTGCAAAACCTAGTTCCTTCTTCCAAAACCCCAAAAATCCATCCTCATAACAATCCCTAAAATGATAATTATAACCAAGGAAATCTCGAGTTTTTTGAAAGAAAAAATCAAGCAATAATTACTTAATACGACAAGTTTCTATTTCACAACCAGTTTAGAGCCATGCATGGGCTCGAACTCACTTTTTCCATCTTTTAATTTGATTTAACAACTTGTTCAAAAATCTCCTTCAATTTATTTATTTAAAATTATATTATTTTCACATTTGAATAGTTAAGTTCCAATGATAATGAAATTAACAATTATCAAATAATCAACTAGGGATTGCCAAAAATGTCAAAATTTGTAATACTGCTGAATGTTCATTGCCCTACTGTCGAGGATGCGAAGCATGGTGTGAGCTCCCCTGTGGTTGCCATGGTCAGGGATGGTAATGCGTCAACTGTATGTGGTGTGGGTTCATGGGGTTGTGTCGGTTTGTAGGGAAATTTGGGTGTTTCGGCGAGTGCGCTGGCCTCCACCAAGACCTCTACTGAGAACCTCGATGTTCCTTCTGATGAGATGAAGTTTAGGGCATCAAATACTTTGCATGAATGTGACGGGATATTGCATAGTTTTAGCCAATTAGGGTCAGACATTTCAACTCCCAGGGATCCTTTGCATTCTGCTCCAACATTTAGAGATTTGCCTCCTAGATATAGGGATCAACAACTTCCAAATCATCCTTTTTGGATGCGGCCAAGTCTGGCTCTTCTTCCCCTCTTGGCTCAACGAATAACCCAATGAATAACACAGATAATCAGCGAATTATTCAGTGCTCTGCCAAACCCTTGACACTGGATTTCGATAACAATTTGACAAAGGAGCTGCAGGAAAATCAAGATTTCTTTTCAGAGAATGGTTTAATTGGAAGATTTTGCCATGTCTGGCCCAGTCTTCCTGATTTACATGATTGGATTTCAAAACACTGGCTTCCACTATTGGATGGCGGTTTGGAAATTTACCCCAGTGGAAGGGGTTTTTCCACAGTGGTGTTTGACTGTAAGAAAGACAAAAATATCATTCTTAACTATGTCTGGCTGTGGGAAGAAAATTTACTGCAACTGAAATCTTGGCATCCAGAATTTGATCTGTTATTTGAAACATTATCAATTCTGCCGATTTGGGTTCTGTTGACGGTCCTTTTGGCAAAGCAACATGCAAATAGAATATTGCTACTCTGTTTCTCTTGAAAGAGAAAGATGATCACATGGATATCTTAACTCCCAAGGTCTATGTAGTTGGTTCTCAACTATGTTGATGTCCCTCAGTGGTCAATGTAACAGTAATGTTCAAGGGGCCTGCTGGTGTGAGCTTCTGGATTGTTCTAAGATCAAGCATGAATTAAAACCTAATCTAACTAGGAGTTTTAAAGAAACAACAAAAGATAGGTCAGGGTTTTGGAACATAAAAGAACAATGATTTATCCAACACTAACCAGACTTGTTAGCTTCAAGGAACTATAAACTAAAACCGAAGAACAAGATTAACTTGTGACTAACACACATAGTTGTATTCATTCCCAGTGCTGATTTGATAGCAGATTGCAATTCATCTATTTAAACAAAACATAAAATAACATTTTCATTCCTTGAAGACTTCACAAATCAAATGATTAATTCAAGACAAACACTATTATGAAACACAACATGAAATAGATTTTAATTTGGTTGCTTCTACTATTGATGAAACAGATAAGCAACATTTACAAAGCTGGCACAATCACCAGTGTACAGATAATCTGTGATTCCAGATTGTTTTCATTTACCCTAAGGAAACTGAAAGGTACATTAGTCTATTCTAAATCTAAATCTAAATCCCAACCAAGAAGACAGAAGAAACTCCTATTACAAAGAATCAAGATGCAACTCTATCTCCTTCTGCTAACTGACTAAGAAGTTCTCTATCTACCACTTTTCTAACTATAGAAGTTCCAACCTTTACAAAGAGGCAAGAATGCCTTATATACAGAATGTACCGAAAGAATGTGCTGTCCCCGTATTAGGGTTTTCAAAAATATCTCCTAACTGCAAGAGAGTTGGCTCTTGGATCTTTCTGAGGAGGGTCCAAGCTACATTCAATGTGAAGCCCTGCTGTCCATGCTGATGAAGGATTTCTATCCTCAGGAGAAGCCTTTTAGATCTTTTTGGTAGCCGCAGCATTAACTCTTCTGTCTTCGTGTCCACCTTCGAACTCTGTTGGAGTCACCTTGAATGCTCAGAATATCTCCATCAATACTGATCTACCTCCTTACCAATAGTCACTACAACTGTCCCTATGAGTCATAGTTTCTTCTTCCCTTTGGCTTCCTTTCTGTTATGGACTTCTCTGTACGTTGACCGTCCTCTGGAAGCACCATCGAGTCTCCTTGTAGATCTAAATACTGTTGCCCGAGCCAATCCATTGTCATCTGTTCTTAGAAGGAATCTATCTTGCTTGCATTCTATTTTCCTTCTCCCAAGGGGTGGTCAATCGGTCAATGGGTCATCTTCTTCTGATTGGAGGAACAGAGGCCACACAGGATTCCTTGGCGGTCAAAAGTGGTTCGTATTGAATCGCATGTTGGTGAGACACTCATCGTGTCTCCCCGATGAGATTATCGCTCTTATCAACCATCGGCATAACACTTAGACAGTCGGTGAGACCTTTTGGCGAGCTGCAGAAATCATACCGAGCTCACAAAGACCATCGGCATGACAATCGCTAGTCGATGGGATATCATAGCAAGGCCAGATCTTTTGCCCCGAGCTCATTTTTCATGTCGGGGAGACTATCGCTGGTCACTGTGACCTCATGGAGAAATCTTCTTTTCTCCTCGAGCTCTTTCTTCTTCTTCGGGCTCGAGCTCATTTTCCCTTTCGGTAAGACACTGGCATAGTCGCCCAGACCTCCTAGCGACTTCCTCTTTCCTTCCTGCTCGCTCATTCTTCTGTCGGGGAGACTTCATCACTTCGAGGAGATCTTACCCTGAACTCCTCTTTGTTTCGGTGTGACCTTCTTTCTTCACCAAGACCTTTTAGCGAGCTCAAATTGCTATGTCGATGCCGCCTACTCTTCGGCGGGCTCCTGCATGTCAGTGAGACATCCTTTTTTTTCGCCCAGACCTCACACCGAGGTCTTCTCCTTGGCCGAGTTGTTCACTGGTCGGCAAGACTTCCCGAGGTTGGGGAGACATCATAGCTGCCCTTTTGTTTTCTCCTCGAGCCCTTTTTGTTTTGCCGATACCACTTTACTTCGGTAAGAGTGCACCCCATCGGCGAAACATCTCGCCGAAGTCACCTTTCTCTCGGCGAGCTTCCTTTCTCTGTCGCCGATACTTCCTCCGGTCGGTGAGACTTTACACCGATCGAGGCCTCCTTTTACCAAGCGCTAACTTTCTCCGGGTTCCCCCTTTTTCCTTGTCCGCGTGACCAAGTGCATTCACCGAGACCTCCCGGCGAAGGAAAGTCTTTCGCCAAAGGGCACACCTTTTATCGGTGGTCGGTGAGACATTGCGGACTCACCGAGACTTCATACCGACAAACAAACCTCTCTGCGATGGGCAATCTTCACCGCCAGTCGGCAAGA
>VDFB02000017.1:451571250-451897358 GCA_007258455.2 Sequoia sempervirens
GTAAGGGTTTTCCCACGTAAATCTGGTGTCCATATGTGTGTGTCAAATACTCTTTTTTAGTAATCTCTTTCATGTGCATCTTAATTGGACTATAATTATAATTTTAAAAGGTATCTCTGCATTCTTCCCTGAGGTTTTGACATTAGGAGAGTTGTTTCCGCATCTAATTTTCCTTACAAGTGGTATCAGAGCTTGGCCAGTTGTGTTATCCTTGTGGGTACGTTGGGTTTTTTGTGTCATTTCTATTAAGTGGGAGTCTTGTAGAAGTTTGTCAATTTCTAATTACAGATTGAGATGGCTAGCACGTCAGGAAAGATTGAAATAGAGAAATTCAATGGTAGCAATTTTGAGTTGTGGAAACTTAAGATGGAGGATCTCTTAGTGGATCATGATCTTTGGATTGTTGTGTCTGGAGTGAAACCTACAGGAATGAAGCAAGAAGATCTGGACCTTGCATATAGAAAGTCTAAGGGGCTAATAAGGCTTTGTTTGGCAGACTCTGTTCTTCTCAATGTGCATGAAGAGAAGACTGCATCTTCCTTGTGGAAGAGACTGGCATCTATTTATCAAGGGAAGTCCTTGGTGAATAAAATTTTCTTGAGGAAGAAGTTGTACACTTTGAGAATGCAGGAAGGAGGTTCTATAGTTGATCATTTGAATGCATTCAATATGTTGATTACATAGTTAACATCTGTTGGTGTGAAGATTGATGAAGAGGATCGTTGTATGTAGATATTGTGTTCTTTGCCAGATTCATGGGATCACCTAGTGATGGCTATTGGGAGTACAACATCTAGTTTCAAGATGGAAGATGTTGTTGCTTCTTTGTTATTAGAAGAAATGAGAAGGAAATCTTCTGAGATGGCGAAGGAGGCCCTTGCTATTAGAGGAAGGTCAAAAGAGAAAGGCAAGAAGAAGGACAAGAAGTCCAAATCGAAATTAGAGGAGAGATCAAAGTCTCCTAGCAAGAAGTCCAAAGTGAAGTGTTGGAACTGTGGGAAACCTGGTCATGTCCGAAAGGATTGTAAAGAGGAGAAGAAGAAGAAGAAGAAGAAGTATTCTTCCGACAATGATTCTTCTCACAGTGATGGAGACGCCTTCATTGCAACCTTGGCTACACAGGCATCAGATGATGTCTGGCTAATTGATTATGGAGCATCTTTCTACATGACATCTCATAGAGACTGGTTCACGAAGTATGAAGAATACGATGGTGGAAAGGTGTACTTAGCAAGTGATTCAACTTTAGAGATTGTTGGCCATGGAAGAGTAAGAATCCAGTTCCCTGATGGTAGAGTGAAAGGAATTAATAATGTAATGCATATACCAGGTCTGGCTCGAAACTTACTTTTTGTAAGTATGCTAAATGATATTGGAGTGCAAGTCACATTCTTTGGAAATGACTGCAAGATGACTAGAGGCTCAATGGTGCTAGCAAGGGGTGCTTGAATTGGTACCTTGTACAAGCTGGATGTACATGTTGTTCAATGTAACAATGTCTCTGTAAAGTCACAGAAAGCTACTCATGGAGGAAAAGAGGGAAATGTTCATAATTGTGTAAACTCTATGGAAGTTAAACTTCCAATAGAAAAGACTATGCTCTGGCATCATAGGCTAGGCCACATTGGAGAGAAAGGTTTAAAAACCTTGAAGAACAAAAATCTAGTTGAGGGGCTTGAAGATTGTAACCTTGAATTTGAATTCTGTGAACATTGTATATATGGAAAACAACACCGTGTTTCGTTTTATTCTAGTCCTCATAAATCTTTTTGTTTGCTAGATTATATTCATTCTGATATATTTGGTCCAGTGAATGTTCCTTCCTTGTCTATGTCAAGGTACTATGTATCGTTCATTAATGATTATTCGAGAAGAACATTTGTTTATTTTTTGAAAAGTAAATCAGAAGTGTTCAATCGGTTTAAGGAATTTAAGAACCTTATAGAAAATCAGACTGGAAGAAAAATAAAATGTTTAAGGACTGATAATGGTGGTGAATTTTGTTTTGATGATTTCGAGAGGTATTGTAAAGACCATGGAATTAAAAGGCATAAGACTACACCTTATACTCCACAGCAAAATGGAGTTGCAGAAAGGTTCAATAGGACAGTGATGGAGAGAGCACGAAGTATGCTGAGTAGTGTTGGCTTGGAGGAGAAGTTCTGGGCTGAGGCTGTTGCTACTACATGTTACTTGATTAATCATTCTCCAAATTCTACTCTTGTTGAGAAAACACCTTTGGAAGCGTGGTATGGTAAGAAGCCCTCTTTAAGACATATTTGTGTTTTTGGATGTGAGGCATATGCTCATGTGCCGTATGAGAAAAGATCTAAGTTGGAGAACAAGGCTGTCAAATGTATTTTTATTGGCTATAGTGCTGGCATAAAAGGATACAAGCTTTAGAATCCGATACAGAGAAGGTTGTATACAGTAGAAGTGTAATATTTCGTGGCTGAAGCCTTCTACCTTGGATCTGCAGTCAGAGACAAAGTCAGGAAACAATAAGGATGTAGTTGAAATTCCTCCTACACCAGAGAAAGAGGAATTGAAAATTTAAAATGTACCTGGAACTAAGGAGAGCTCAAGCAGTTCTGAAAGTTCTGAAGAAGAAGAAGAACCTCAGCCTCAGCAAGTGAGGAGGTCAACTCGTGAAAGAAAACAACTTGATAGGTATGGGTTTTCTTTGATAGATTCTACTTGTGCCTATGCTTTGATTTCTAGCACTGATGAGCTTAGGACTGTAAAAGAGGCATTTAAAATGTCCGGTCCAGACTCTTGGTTGGAAGCCATGAATGAGGAAATGGCATCATTAGAAAAGAATGATACCTAGAGTTTGGTGCCATTGCCTAAAGGAAAAAAGCTGTGGGCTACAAATGGGTATTTAAAAAGAAGATTGGTCTGGATGGCAGTGTGGAAAAGTACAAGGCAAGATTGGTTGCAAAGGGTTATTCCCAGGTAGAAGGAATTGATTATGGGGAGATTTTCTCTCCTGTAGCTAAGCTGATGTCTATCAGATTTCTTTTGTCACTTGCAGCGTATGAATTAGAGGTTGAATAGATGGATGTGAAGACAACATTTCTTCATGGTGATCTTGAAGAAGAAATCTACATGTCCCAGCCTGAGCACTTTGTTGAAAAAGGTAAAGAAAAACTGGTTTGCAAGTTAAAGAAGTCTATGTATGGGTTAAAGCAGTCACCTAGAATGTGGTACCATAAATTTGATACTTTTGTATTGTCTTTGGAATTTGTAAGATCAAAATCTGATCATTGTGTCTATTACAAACCTGAAAGTGATCAAGTTCTTATTATTGCTCTCTATGTTGATGATATGCTGTTCATAGGCAATAGTAAGCTAATGATTTCTAATCTTAAGTCTCAGTTGTCTGCTAAGTTTGAAATGAAAGATATTGGTGCAGCAAGGTATATTCTGGGGATGGAGATAACCAGGGACATGAATAGTAGAAAACTTTGGCTCAGTCAGAGTAAGTATATCAAGACTGTTCTAGAGAGATTTTGCATAAATGATTGCAAGCAGCTAGTTGTTCCAGTCTTGCAGGGAACGAAGCTATTTGTTGAATATTGTCCAAAATCTCCTACTGGGATGGAGGACATGACCAGTGTACCCTATGCTAGTGCGGTTGGTAGTCTCATGTATGCAATGGTCTATACAAGGCCAGACATTGCCCAAGCAGTGGGACTACTTAGTCGGTTTATGGCTAATCCTGGAAGGACACATTGGGATGCTGTAAAGAGAGTTTTTAGATATTTGAAGGGCACTTTAGATTTTGCTTTGTGTTACCATGGGAACTTGGTTGAATCATAAAGGACTCTCAGTATTCGAGGCTATGTGGATTCTGATTGGACAGGGGACATTGACTGCAGGAGGTCCACCAGTGGATATACTTTCATGTTGAATGGTGGTGTAGTGAGTTGGATGAGTAAGCAGCAGGCTGTAGTCACTTTGTCCACTACAGAGGCTGAATACATGGCAGCTACTCATGCTTGTAAAGAAGCAGTTTGGTTAAAATGTTTGTGTTCTAACATTGGTTTTGATGTAGGGCATATAACTATTTTTTGTGATAGTCAGAGTGTAATTTGTTTGGCAAAGAACCCTACTTTCCATGCCAGGACGAAACATATAGATGTACAGTACCACTTTGTACGAGATATGGTGGAGGATGGAAAGGTTAGTTTGGAAAAAGTTGATACTCCGGAGAATGTTGTAGATGCATTGACGAAGCCAGTGAGCACAGACAAGTTCAGGTGGTGTGCCAGTTCAATGGGCCTCAATGCCCATGATTTTCAGTAAGTTTTGTTGTGCTCTGGATGTGCCTGTGTGATCTTCATCAAGTGGGAGATTGTTGGAAATGTGTGCCTCAATCTCATAGGCTGAAACCTCAGAAAGGGAAAAGTTGGTGTGACATCTTTTGTGTCTGGTCGACTAGCAGTTGAAACCTTGTTGAAATTGTTCAAGTCGTTGTGACCTTGCTTTAGTCTCACCAAAGGAGCCTATCACTGTGACATTGTGTTTGGTGTAACCTCTCACTGCCCGTGGAGATCTTTGGCCGACAAGCCATTCTATCATATATCAGGGAGACCCTTGGCCGAAAGGCTTAGTTCGGGGTGAAGTCCCAGCGATAGCTAAAGTCTCACCATAGTGTTTTATGTTGAAGCCTTCGGGGAAAGTCTTGGGTGTTCGGTAAGAAGTCTTACTGATAGTAATGTCTCACCGACAGTATTCACTCAAAGTAACCCAAAGGTCTCGGGGAGAAGTCTCAGCGAGAATGGAATGTCACGCCGACGGAGATACAACTGAAGTCATCGGAGTAGCTCAAGGCGATCGTTATGAAGTCTTGGCGACTCGTGGGGTCTTGCCGATAGTAGTATGGCTTCGGAGTAACATAAGAGATCTCGGTGAAACCTCTTGGTGATAGTTGAATGTCTTAGCGATAGATGGGTGCCGATGGAAATGCTAATGTTTCGGTATGACTTAGGACCTCAGTATGAAGTCTTGGCGAAAGTGATGAGTCTCGCCGACTGGTGGATGCACTCGAATTAACATGAAGTATTCGTTGTGATGTCTTGGCGATAGCAGTATGTCTTGTTGACTGTTGGATGCTTCGGTATAACTTAAGAAGTCTCGGTGTAACCTCTTGGTGAGCAGTAAGTCTTGCCGATAGCAATGTTGAGGTCGGTGTGACTTGTGAATAGCAATATGAGTCTTGCTGATGAGGAAACTCTTGGCGATATTGGATGCTAAGCTGTGTGGCATCGGGAAGACACGGTCAGTGTCTCACCGACATGCCAACATAGACTGAAGTTTTTTGACCGAGTGAAGACCATCCTATGTGGCGTCTCATGGACCAATTAGAGAAACCGAATGGGAACCGTTGGAAGACAGTTCGTTGTGGCAGTTCTGAGAGGAAGCTTGACAGACAGGGGCAACATGGTTATACTTTGTGATTGCAGATGATGTATGGTTAGATGGTTCGATGGATCGATGGATTGCTGTGTGACTGTATGATCAGTGGATGAATTCTATTCTGTAAAGATTGTAACTTGAAGGTTCCTGTAAAAGATTGATCATTGTGAAAGCTGCTAAAATATGACATCATAAAGATAAGTCTGATATTTGTATGTAATCTCCATTACTGTAATACAAAGTGATTTCTCTTGGTGTGGTGGGTTTTTCTCCCATAAGGGTTTTCCCACGTAAATCTGGTGTCCATATGTGTGTGTCAAATACTCTGTTTCAGTAATCTCTTTCATTTGCATCTTAATTGGACTGTAATTGTAATTTTAAAAGGTATCTCTGCATTCTTCCCTGAGGTTTTGATGTTAGGAGAGTTGTTTCCGCATCTAATTTTCCTTACATATCATTGATGTTCCCTCGAGACACCCTAGGTCAGTCCTTTAGGATTATGTCACAATAAACTAACATTCTCTCAACTCTTCATCTTCGTCTTCAATAAGTCGAGTCAGTTGAACTACGTGGTCTATGCATGTATAACATAGGAAATACTTATCTTTGATCAGTTCCCGAGGCCCCTAGGATAGGTCTTTTAGGTTAGGTTCTTGGTTGAAATTCAGAAAATCCCAAAACATTCAAATACCAAAAAATCAAAACATCCATATATCTCAAAAAACCCCTAAGCATTCGAATATCGAAAAATCCAAAAACATCTAAAAATTGAAAACACAAAAAACAATAGAAAAAATTTAAAAGACTTAAACAACATAAAAAATATTCAAAAAAAACCCTAAACAACCTCAAATAACCGAAAACATAAGCATTCACATAAACTTTCAAAAAGACCAAAAACAACCTTAAAACATTCTCAAAATACCCCAGAAAAATCCAAAATCACCCATCCCATTTCACTTTCACCCGCAATAAAATTTCACCCATAATAAATCGATCATCACCTTCAACCATTGGCAAAACAAGTAGAAAACAAGTGTTGCAAGTCGTAAAGTGAAAAATTAAGTGTCAAAATCTAAAGTCTAAATCATAGGTAAATGTGTCAGTGAAGTTTATATCAACGGTTTATCATAAAGCTCATCATCATCCTACATCAAACAACCATCTGATCAACATTTCCTAGGATGTATCCTTCCTAGGATGGACATCAGTACCATGAATCACCTTAGCTAAAATAAACTAGCAAGATATATATATATATATAACACTGACTATTTGTCTTTGATCTTTTCTTGTGATTTATCTTAATGACCCATTTCGAGGACCTCTTGATGATTTCTATCAAAACAATTTAGAGAGAAAGGAATGGGGCATCAATCATTATCTTTCGTTTGTTGTGTTTGTGGATACTCTTGTAAAGTAACCTTGGCACATACTTTCTTAGTTGTGTGTAGGAAGGTTGTTTTGGGTATGTTGTTGACTATTGCATATTCTTTGGTCCAATATATTCTAAACTTCTAACTTACATTCCGACGAGGCTTCCGTATGTCAAGGTGTGAAAAAAACTATCTTATATATTTGCAGAGTCAAAGTCCATTACACTAGATACAACACCATCTCGGTTATCAATACCTTGATGCATCATGTCTATGCATTATATCAAACAATAAGGAACGACAGAAAATCCCAATCCCAAGATTTGAGCAATTCATTATCATGCATTTCTCATCACCATCTCTAATAAAGTCTTGGTGGATCATAGACTTGTTGGATCTTTTGGATCAATCATCAAAATCAATGGTCAATCATCTTGTTTCTTCTCTCCGTGCTTACTTGGTATCATGACAGTCAACAAAAACATCATCAATGCATCCACCCTACATCCACAAATCATCAGCATGCATACATCTCACATCATCACAACATAATCATAAGCAAATAAAAAATCATACATCCTGCATCATCATTACCATTTAAGTTGTGACAAATAATATAGATATTTTATTCTAAGCATCTTAAATTATTGCATCACATATCATAAACATGCATAACATTATCATATAATAAGTATTAACATCTGCATTATCCATCCATACATCCATAACATTTGCATATTATAATCAAAGCATAACATCTACATATCATATCATCTGTCCCATAACATATCATGAAAAGATACCGAAAAAGAATATAATATTGCATCCATTCATATCATCGCATATCACATAAGCATAAAATAATTCCATCCATACATGATCAAAATATAATCATATCGCATCATCATCATATCCAGTGCATCCACACATTCAAAGCATGAAATAAGATGAACACATCATATCATATCGAATTTGTATCATATATATATATATGATTGTCATGATACAAAATTTGAATTAGTGTATGTCTATCGATCATAAATACAATATCCATGAGGCTATAAAAAAGGAGCCCATGAATGTATATCTGTATAAAAGAATCGAGTAATGATCAAAAAGTGTTTATACAATGAGCTAGACTTGATGGTTGCTCCCCTCTCCAGCCTGTCTCTCTGGTTGATCCTCTGATCTAGGATGTGCCCCACTCCTCTGTGAATAATAAGGTTGTCTGAGTGCCTGTGGGACATCCCTATGGTAGTTCATCTTGTAGCAGGTTGCCTTAGTCACAACCTCTCTATATAACATGGCATACACTGTCTGCCCCTGAGATGCAGCTTTCATCGACTCAAGTTGCTGGTGTTGCCCGAACTCCTGCGCTAACTACATCTTGAAAGTCTATCTGAGCTGCTACTTGTGGTCTTGCTCTATCATCAAAGGTTGTACCTGATGTTGTGCCTGATCCCTCTCAGCAGTAATCACCAAAAAAATTCTTCGGGCCTGATCCTGCTCACCTGTAATGACCTGAACTTGCTACTGCAGTTGCTCAATTTGCAAATCTCAGGGATCTGGCCCTAATGGTGGTGGCTGCACTGGTTGCTATTGAATAAGAGGTTGCTTCCCCATTGGAGGTGCTCCTAGAATCTTCTAATCCTGGGCATCCTAGGCATCCTAGGCATCCTGTCCCCTGCCTCTACCTACACCCCTCCCTCATGGTATCCCTCATGGAGGTGCACCCATCGGATATGTCAACTTGCGAGGGGGTGTGAACTATGTGTCGTACGCAGGCATCATCTGAGTGTTTTCCTATCCTTATTTATATGCCCATAGAGTTGCGGTTGTCAGCCCCTATGTAGGCACCTCTTGTGCTAATCTGACAAAGATGGTTGTATATTGATCATCTGGCCTATCCTACCTCTCTCCAAACATCCGAGCCACATTTTCTGATAGATATCTCTCAATAATCATGTGCTTCCAACCTTGCATATATTGGGTCTATCTAGCAAAGAAGAGCTCCTGAACATCATCATACCACACTGGCATATGAAGCTAGGGTCACCATATGAAGACTATCATATCATCGAACACCTGGTGCCAGTATGGAATCCCAAGCTACCCAGTGTGCTATAAAGTAATGGCACCTCTGTATCACCAAACCATTGGATCATTCAGCTCTACATCAACCATTTGAACTATCGGTCAGAGCACAACTATGTGCTCCTAAGCCCAACTATGTAGTAAGGTAACTCTTGTCCCGATCTATCTACCATCACAATAAATAAAGTCGTGCATATCATGATATAATGAGGCTAGCATCACTGGCCCCCATGCAAACAATGTCCTCCTGTAGAGTATCTTGTGCCAAACAAGGCCCCATCTTGGGATGAATCCTCTGTAATGCCCCGCCGTGAAACCCCAAAGGAAAACACTTCTAACTAACAATTATGAGACAATTTTTTTTAAAAAGAAGCTAACATGAAATGTAAATCACACAACACTAACATATAATGCATCTAAACATACATATAAGTTCTAACAATTTCTTTTAGGGTATCATGGCTATATTACAAACTAATCCCATAATGATGATAAGATAACTACAAGTGTTCATTTTAAAACCATAGCATAGGGTAAATGGACATCATACATACATCCATAACATCAAATATACTTCCATCAATGATCACATAATAATACCAAGGTGTACATCCATCACTTTTATTACATAAATATACATTGTTCCATAATTAAATAATTACATCAATACTCCCCAACATACAATGGGAAGGATACATCAAAACATGATATGATACAACTGAAATGATTACATCAGATAACATCAATGTTGCCATGTGAGATCTGGTGCAAGATTTGGAACCACTACATAAGGTACAACTCCATGCTCATGATCATCAACTAGGAACCCAATGGAGTGCATAACATGTTCCACTCGAACATGTGGAACCCTAAGGTCCACCCCCCATGCTAGGAGATGACAATAAGGACTCACTACACAATTAGTCAAGCAAACAAGGGCTAACATGAATCCAACATACAAGATGCAACAAGAAAAC
Source organism: Sequoia sempervirens (assembly GCA_007258455.2). Lineage (NCBI taxonomy): Eukaryota > Viridiplantae > Streptophyta > Pinopsida > Cupressales > Cupressaceae > Sequoia > Sequoia sempervirens. Next base: position 451,581,119 of record VDFB02000017.1, read on the forward strand.
TCACAACAAAGACACCGCTTCCAGAGGCATGCAAACAACAAGGGGAAACACAAGTCAAGGGCATGCTAGGTTACATTAGGGAGGAGTGTCATCACATAGCTTTATATGGGTTATCCAATGCGGATCTTCCTAGGCCCTAGCCCCCATCCTGGGTTATCCTGTTGACCTTTACCGATCCCCAACCCCCATACAAACTCATGTGGGATCAACATACCTTTCGAGGAGATAAGATAGTTGATCTTGCCAAATTCCAGGCCTTCCCACTCATCTCAAGCCTAAACGAGCACTTGATCCATGAGTGAGGCTTACCATTATCTTGATTAATGTGAGAATCTACCCAAACCCCCTAATACATTATTTAGGTTATTACTGGATTACGAAACTCCCAATGGGTTATCCTGGTCAACCACTTTGGGTTCTGGCCCCCATTGAGAGCCACTCCCCCTACATGCAACTAGAAACCCAAACACATCCAATAGGGTAAGCCATCTTGCACAAAATACAAACCATAAGAACAAACACATAGAGCGAGGCATGAACCCTCTCGCACACCAAAACCAACCATGATAATGAATAAGCAACTTGCGTGGATTAAAACCCTCATGAACACAATTCAAATACATAATCAACCACTTTCAAAAGAGAGCAACCTAAAATTCAATCAATAGGATACTCCCCTAGGCCTCTGGAAGACTTCCTTAACCACTTAGCACAAAATAACTCCCACATAGAACAATAACCATAACCACCCCATTTAGAAATAATACTTCAAAAACATCTCACTTTTTAATATTGTCACAATGCATGAACACCAATTAAACACATAAAGGACCTACTAGTACAGAGTACGAGAGGGAATACATCATTTAAAGTTTCCCCAAGTTCATTCATTTAATCTAATTCTATATATATCTAAATACACATTTATTCAATAACTCAAATCTCTTATAATTCAATATTTCCAAATTCATTCACAATATAATCTTTTAATTAAAGGCGAAAATATTCTTTTCTATCATTTAAATACAAAATTGGTTATTCATTAGCTACAACCATGATATTTTATACTTACATATATACATATAAATCAGAAAACAAAATTCAATATTCCAATTTATGAGGTAGCTACAACATATATATCCAATTGTATATATATATATATATATATATACGTACATATACATATAAATATAAATGTAAATTATATATATATGCATATAAATTCCAATTATATCTAGCTCTGTCAACAAATAGTAAATTAGTAAGTATAAAAGAAATACACATATATTTAAACTTAGGCATTTATACAAACATATATATATATATATATACACACAAGTAAATTGAATTCTTAGAAGACCATAGGCATCTAAATTAACATTCAAATGAAGTATACTTATTGATTATTGATCTCTTACAAAGAGAAGCCATATGCATGGTTTACTAACACTTAGATATGGCAACGAACTAAGGGAGAGACATGGCTAAGAACATAATTTGTATGCTAAAACAAAAAAATTCATCGACCATTGCCTTTTCTACGACGCCACACCTACCATGCAATGCAACCAAAAATAAAGAAGCAATCAAATTTCAACTAAGATTGAAGTCTACAAGGATCGAACGCCTTGCACAATTCTGCCTACCCAACAATAAATTTAAGCAAAGCCACAACATCGAATAAATAAGTACAGAAGAGGATGCACACTTTGCAAACAACAAGAATATATTTCATTAAATCGAATCTCCAACCATTCAATATCTTGCATAAAGCAAATAGTGATCTTCTACATGGTTCGCCCCATAGAAACAAAAGGGTGATCTTACTAAAAGAGATAGAACTCTCTAAAATGTAGATGGAAGATAAGTAAGAAGGATGTTGCTAAAGTAACTTCATTAAAATTGTTTCCAACAAGGATGGCCAATGACTAAGAACTACCGAATTTTGCAAGAGATAATACATCAAACCACAAGTCTCTCAAAGGAACCATGAAATGAGGGAAGTGAATCCACAGAGATTAGCAGGAACGCCCCAAACTCCACTCAGGGGATACAACGAACTTTCCCTCAAACATTGCAAAGGCAACCAGTGCGTTGGGGAAGGAGGGATACCCAACTACCACAAGGAGATGACATCTCAAGGAATGAGATGATTGCACGATATGCACAAAATGGATTAGATGACACATTCAAGTTAGGGTATATGGTATGTGAAAACTATGTAATTTGATAAAGTGCAAGCAAAAATAAGAAGCATAGAGAGGACGCCAAATTTACTTGACAAAAGAGAAAATGACGCACATTCAAATTGTTGAAATGGGCTTAGAACCTTTCGATCAATAGCAATTTTTGGTAGGTGTAAGCCGATTTCCTCAACCTTTCAACCAAGTGTATGAAGGGAAAGCTATTGGCCAACTGGTTTTGGCTGATCCAAAGGTTTTAAGTACAAACACAAATGCAAAATGCATGGAATAAACGATTGCCAAGGTAAGGTTCACGGCTTAGCACTCAAAAATAATTTTCAATGATATCCCATTGAATGGATGTATGCAGTTAAGTTTTATAAATCAAGCAATAATTTTAATCGCCATAGCATGTAAATCAAATATTATACCGCATTAAGAAAGAGGGCATTGTTTGGAGGAGGATTTGAGATGAGCGACATCAAACAACCCAAAGAGGCTTCTACCAACGAAGCCAGATTAGAGCCGACTAAGGTATGGTAGATTTGTAGAAATATAGCCAACACCAGAAATAATACAGAGTGTGCCAAAAACAACGACCGCCAAAGCAGAGCATTATAAACGAATTAAAGAGCAGAAACGATACTAACTTGGAATCTTACACAAGTTGAGACGAGGTAGATGCTGAGTTCACGCTTCTGTAGCAAAACCACACCTTCGAAATTCCTCGATCAACTTAATATCAATTTTTTTTAATTCTCATTTTTTTTTTAAAACAATCAACCCAAAATACCATAATTCACAAATTATTCTTGCGAAACCTAGTTCCTTCTTCCAAAACCCCAAAAATCCATCCTCATAACAATCCCTAAAATGATAATTATAACCAAGGAAATCTCGAGTTTTTTGAAAGAAAAAATAAGCAATAATTACTTAATACGACAAGTTTCTATTTCACAACCAGTTTAGAGCCATGCATGGGCTTGAACTCAATTTTTCCATCTTTTAATTTGATTTAACAACTTGTTCAAAAATCTCCTTCAATTTATTTATTTAAAATTATATTATTTTCACATTTGAATAGTTAAGTTCCAATGATAATGAAATTAACAATTATCAAATAATCAACTAGGGATTGCCGAAAATGTCAAAATTTGCAATACTGCTGAATGTTCATTGCCCTACTGTCGAGGATGCGAAGCATGGTGCGAGCTCCCCTGTGGTTGCCATGGTCAGGGATGGTAAGGCGTCAGCTATATGTGGTGTGGGTTCATGGGGTTGCGTCGGTTTGTAGGGAAATTTGGGTGTTTTGGCGAGTGCGCTGGCCTCCACCAAGACCTCTGCTGAGAACCTCGATGTTCCTTTTGATGAGATGAAGTTTAGGGAATCAAATACTTTGCATGAATGTGACGGGATATTGCATAGTTTTAGCCAATTAGGGTCAGACATTTCAACTCCCAGGGATCCTTTGCATTCTACTCCAACATTTAGAGATTTGCCTCCTAGATAGGGATCAACGACTTCCAAATCATCCTTTTTGGATGCGGCCAAGTCTGGCTCTTCTTCCCCTCTTGGCTCAACGAATAACCCAATGAATAACACAGATAATCGGCGAATTATTCAGTGCTCTGCCAAACCCTTGACACTGGATTTTGATAACAATTTGACAAAGGAGCTGCGGGAAAATCAAGATTTCTTTTCAGAGAATGGTTTAATTGGAAGATTTTTCCATGTCTGGCCCAGTCTTCCTAATTTACATGACTGGATTTCAAAACACTGGCTTCCACTATTGGATGGCGGTTTGGAAATTTACCCCAGTGGAAGGGGTTTTTCCACAGTGGTGTTTGACTGTAAGAAAGACAAAAATATCATTCTTAACTATGTCTGGCTGTGGGAAGAAAATTTACTGCAACTAAAATCTTGGCATCCAAAATTTGATCTGTTATTTGAAACATTATCAATTCTGCCAATTTGGGTTCTGTTGACGGTCCTTTTGGCACAGCAACATGCAAACAGAATATTGCTACTCTGTTTCTCTTGAAAGAGAAAGATGATCACATGGATATCTTAACTCCCAAGGTCTATGTAGTTGGTTCTCAACTATGTTGATGTCCCTCAGTGGTCAATGTAACAGTAATGTTCAAGGGGCCTGCTGGTGTGAGCTTCTGGATTGTTCTAAGATCAAGCATGAATTAAAACCTAATCTAACCAGGGGTTTTAAAGAAACAACAAAAGATAGGTCAGGGTTTTGGAACATAAAAGAACAATGATTTATCCAACACTAACCAGACTTGTTAGCTTCAAGGAACTGTAAACTAAAACCGAAGAACAAGATTAACTTGTGACTAACACACATAGTTGTATTCATTCCCAGTGCTGATTTGATAGCAGATTGCAATTCATCTATTTAAACAAAACATAAAATAACATTTTCATTCCTTGAAGACTTCACAAATCAAATGATTAATTCAAGACAAACACTATTATGAAACACAACATGAAATAGATTTTAATTTGGTTGCTTCTACTATTGATGAAACAGATAAGCAACATTTACAAAGCTGGCACAATCACCAGTGTACAGATAATCTGTGATTCCAGATTGTTTTCATTTACACTAAGGAAACTGAAAGGTACATTAGTCTATTCTAAATCTAAATCTAAATCCCAACCAAGAAGACAGAAGAAACTCCTATTACAAAGAATCAAGATGCAACTCTATCTCCTTCTGCTAACTGACTAAGAAGTTCTCTATCTACCACTTTTCTAACTGTAGAAGTTCCAACCTTTACAAAGAGGCAAGAATGCCTTATATACAGAATGTACCGAAAGAATGTGCTGTCCCCGTATTAGGGTTTTCAAAAATATCTCCTAACTGCAAGAGAGTTGGCTCTTGGATCTTTCTGAGGAGGGTCCAAGCTACATTCAATGTGAAGCCCTGCTGTCCATGCTGATGAAGGATTTCTATCCTCAGGAGAAGCCTTTTAGATCTTTTTGGTAGCCGCAGCATTAACTCTTCTGTCTTCGTGTCCACCTTCGAACTCTGTTGGAGTCACCTTGAATGCTCAGAATATCTCCATCAATACTGATCTACCTCCTTACCAATAGTCACTACAACTGTCCCTATGAGTCATAGTTTCTTCTTCCCTTCGGCTTCCTTTCTGTTATGGACTTCTCTGTACGTTGACCGTCCTCTGGAAGCACCATCGAGTCTCCTTGCAGATCTAAATACTGTCGCCCGAGCCAATCCATCGTCATCTGTTCTCAAGAAGGAATCTATCTTGCTTGCATTCTGTTTTCCTTCTCCCAAGGGGTGGTCAATCGGTCAATGGGTCATCTTCTTCTGATTGGAGGAACAGAGGCCACACAGGATTCCTTGGCGGTCAAAAGTGGTTCGTATTGAATCGCATGTTGGTGAGACACTCATCGTGTCTCCCCGATGAGATTATCGCTCTTATCAACCATCGGCATAACACTTAGACAGTCGGTGAGACCTTTTGGCGAGCTGCAGAAATCATACCGAGCTCACAAAGACCATCGGCATGACAATCGCTAGTCGATGGGATATCATAGCAAGGCCAGATCTTTTGCCCCGAGCTCATTTTTCATGTCGGGGAGACTATCGCTGGTCGCTGTGACCTCATGGAGAAATCTTCTTTTCTCCCCGAGCTCTTTCTTCTTCTTCGGGCTCGAGCTCATTTTCCCTTTCGGTAAGACACTGGCATAGTCGCCCAGACCTCCTAGCGACTTCCTCTTTCCTTCCTGCTCGCTCATTCTTCTGTCGGGGAGACTTCATCACTTCGAGGAGATCTTACCCCGAACTCCTCTTTGTTTCGGTGTGACCTTCTTTCTTCGCCAAGACCTTTTAGCGAGCTCAAATTGCTATGTCGATGCCGCCTACTCTTCGGCGGGCTCCTGCATGTCAGTGAGACATCCTTTTTTTTCGCCCAGACCTCACACCGAGGTCTTCTCCTTGGCCGAGTTGTTCACTGGTCGGCAAGACTTCTTGAGGTTGGGGAGACATCATAGCCGCCCTTTTGTTTTCTCCCCGAGCCCTTTTTGTTTTGCCGATACCACTTTACTTCGGTAAGAGTGCACCCCATCGGCGAAACATCTCGCCGAAGTCACCTTTCTCTCGGCGAGCTTCCTTTCTCTATCGCCGAGACTTCCTCCGGTCGGTGAGACTTTACACCGATCGAGGCCTCCTTTTACCGAGCGCTAACTTTCTCCGGGTTCCCCCTTTTTCCTTGTCCGCGTGACCAAGTGCATTCACCGAGACCTCCCGGCGAAGGAAAGTCTTTCGCCAAAGGGCACACCTTTTATCGGTGGTCGGTGAGACATTGCGGACTCACCGAGACTTCATACCGACAAACAAACCTCTCTGCGATGGGCAATCTTCACCGCCAGTCGGCAAGACTGAAAGACTTCGCCAAGACCATATGCCGAATGCTGATTGTTTGGCCGAGGCGTTCACTTATGAACCGATCGGTGAGATGGAAAATACTCGGGGAGACCCTCCACCGAAAGGATAACTCTTGCCGAAGTGTTACCCCAGTCCTTGCTAGTCGGTGAGACTTCGTGAAGTCGCCGAGACTTCACCCCGAAGTCAAAATCTCCCGCCAGTATGTACTCTCTCTGTTGTTGATCAGTGAAACATTTAGATCTCGTTGAGACTTTTCTCCGAGAGAAAATTTCATGCCGAAGGGAAGCTCCTAGTCGCCGGGACTTTGACTGATGTCTTGCCGATAGTTGACTGCACATGAATTTCACTCGCTGTGACATCTCTGGGGTCTTGCCGACTTTTGCCTTAACTAATTTTTAGGACCAACTAGATTGAGGGATGCCTTCCAACTGAGCTCCCATAGAAAATATCATCATGCGTAGGATTTAATCCTACAAAAGAAAGGCCTGCATTAGTCCTCAGAAGCAAATAAAACATATTATAATAAATCCACCATTGCTTATAATTATTTTACTGAATTCCTAGCAAGAAGAAAACCAACTTAGGCTGAGATAGAACCAAGATTAAATCAGATAGATCAAAAGTCAAAATTAGGAGGAAAACAAAAGAATTCCAAAGAGGAAAGCAAGTAACCAAAAGCAGAAAGAAACCAGAAAGAGAAAGGGGGACCCATTTTGTTCCAGCTCAAAATGGGGTGGTTATGCAAGGCATAACAGGTTCGTCTCCCAAATCTCCCCCTCCACTACTGGTTCGACTCATGTTTTGCACGATTGGTGATTCCATGGGCAATTTTTTATATTCGGATGACAACTCAAGAAATTTTATCGACACAACTTATGCCAAGATTTTGGTAGAATTGGATATCTCCAAGGATCTTCCAACGGAAATTATTTTGAAGTCCAATGGTCAAAGCTTGAAACAACCTTTGGATTATGAAGGTTTAATTTGTAGATGCAGGAGATGTTATCAAACTGGGCACATTGCTGCTGAATGTTCAGTTGTCAAGTCCTAGCCAAATCATAAGGCTTCTTGGTGGAAGGATTCTTCCCCCAAACATTATTTTGTTATGAACTTTTCAAAGCATAATAACTCTCCTTCAATGGTGGCTTCTAGGAAGCATATTGTGGAGGAGGTCAACATGTCTTCTCCAAAGAAAAATTCACTTCCAAATTTTCCCTAAGATGGTTATAATGTTGTTATCTCTCAAGGTTCTAGTGCAGTAGGCAAGGGCTCTATTACCACAACATCCTTCTCTTAGGCTTCACCGCATGATCTAAAGGATACAAATGGTGGGAATGGGGACAATGAATGACAAACAGTAAGGAAAAATAAGAGGTACACCAGTCAAAATGGGGTTTTCTGTAATAAATTGTAGCCTCAGCTTCACACCAAACCAGTTTCAGTGGAATTGAAGAATGGGGGAGAACAGAAAAACTTAGAGCGCAAAAAATGGAAAATCTTATCCACAAATTAGAGGAAATTAGAAATAAGTTTGGTCCTCATGCTAAAACGGGTGGCAACTTGCAATAGGCAATGTTTTCCTGATTGCGTCACATAAAATGGCCTATTTGGGTCACTTGTGTAGATGAGTTGGAAATTTTGGCTATTTGTGTTTCTAGCTTTTTCTTTAGGTAGAGTGAGTTCTTGGATGTGGCACTAGGAACGAGTAGGTAGAAATTTGTTGGATACAGGGTGAATCTGGTTGAATAAAATAGATGTAATTTCAAATCTATGAGGATGAGATCCCTCTTCTGTGATCTCACCTGGTGCTGGCCAGGCCAAATTCCAACATTCTAATTAGACTTTCCTCTTACGAATCAATTTTTTTTTTTAACAATTATCATTAAATTTAATTATAATAATACTTTATACAAAATAATTTAATTTAATTAATCATTAATAAACCATATACTATCCATTTTTGACATTGATTTATTTAATTATTTATTTTAAATTCCAAATTAATTTAAACAACCTTATAACCAATTTAATTTAATTTAATCGATTAAACAAGGAAACACAATAAAAATTTCACCTCAATATTACAATTAATAGAATATTTAAACCTAATCAATAATTTAAACAACATAATTAACGAACAACTACATAACATGACAAATCATCCAAACAACAATAAACACAAAATGAAACAACTGACCAAGAGTACAAACCAAACTGATGGGGTAACAAAACGAGTACTCATCCTCGTTGAGGATGATGGCAAGGGTAGGGGTCCTTTTGTCAACTTCATTTTCAACAACATATTCATTGGGTTTTTGAGGCACACTCAAACCTGACAATCCAGGTGGAATCGATGCCTAGTACTTGCAATCTGCATCAAACAAACTATCGAACAATGTATATATCTATCATTTGACAACAAACACACTGTGAGAGTAAATCGTAGCGTAGCAGGGTACTTGCGAATGAGTAATGCTACACTGTCCCTTCCACCAAGACCTCAAACAATAACCACATCAAAAATCAATAATAATTACATTGTAAACAACATATCTAGATCAATCATTAACTAAACGCAAAATAAGCATAATCATATGTCCACATGAAACACATAGTCAAATTAATCCGAACACATAATAAATCCATATATCCATCATAACATAAGCATAATTCAATAGTATCATGAACACCAAAGTCTAATCAACTGTCATCCAAAACCAATCCAAAATGGTAAAACAAACATCAACAGGGTATCATAGAGTATAACCTAACATAATGAGTATCAGTCTAATGAAGGCAACGTGAGAGGCACTACATCCTCTGCTTCGACGATTAGGAGTGACCAAACCAGAGATAATAGCTGTAAAGTTATCAATCTGAAAGTGGGCACTCGACCTTTGTACATCTCGAGGTTGATCTATGAAGTAACTAGAATGATGTCCTCAATCTCCATCACCTTGTAGTAGGCATCATAACCGACATCAGAGTCATAAATCACACGCTCGCCATGTATTGACAAATGCAATATCCACCATACATCCTCTAATGTCACTGTTGCCTCGCCCATGGGAAGGTGGAATGACGAAGTCTCACTGTGCCATCCCTCACACAATGCGGTCATCATAGCCAAATGCATTTGGATGATGGGAATGTATGTGATGTACCATAGACCAATCTCCCCTAGGTGCTCATGTTGCAACTTAGATAAATCACCAAGTCTCTCCAAAACTATGGGCCGGTGCTTAAGGGACATCAAAGGTGGGATCACCTCCTGCACCCACGAAGCACATGATGTCAAAATTCAATTTTTTTTGGCTAAGTTTGGAATTTTTAGCTCCAAAATGACAATAGTGTTGCTATTTAGAATAGCGTCACTATACTACAAATTTTAAACTACGACGCCCAAGGAATTCAAATTGCAAATCACAAATCATGTCGCCAGAAACATATGCATCACGATTTAAACTTTGGAAACCCTAACCCTAATTTTCAAATTGAGAAGTGCGTCACCATAAACATATGTGTCACAATTTAAAATTGGAAACCCTAATTCTAAATTGTGAACTGCATCGCAATACACATATGCATCACTAAAATTCAATTTAGCGTCACTGATTCTCAATTTAGCACTGCTATACAATGACGTCACCAACGTTTAAATTTCAAAACACAATAAATGCATCAAAAAGTCAAATTTCAAATCAAGTTTCGAATCAAATACCAGTGGTCTTGCGCCTGGAAGCCTCTAATTCTCTCGAACTCGATCAAAAATATGTCATGGGAGCACACATTGCGCCATCTCTCAGAGGGTCAAAGCTCAATTTGCAAGAATTTCTTGAGGTGTAAATGCACAAATGAATTGAAAGTGACCCTTCTTGGCTTATTTATGCTAGAAAATTAGGGTTTTTTGCCCTAATTTAACCATGAAGCTAGGTTTTATCATCATTTTCACCAATTTTGCCAAATTGGAGTTTATTTTGCATCGTTTTTCACATTTTTTGACATGTGTTTTGCATCTCGGAGCCTTTCTAGACCCTTGGGGCAACTTTTCACCTTTGTCGAGAAATCAACCCAAAATTCAAAATTTCTGCCTGATTTCTTGAGGGGGTAGGGAATCTGCTTAATCCTTCAGCAATGGGGCATCTAAAAATCAGAATTTTTTTATTTTTTGATTTAAGTAGTTGTTTTTCATCCGAAGGGCATCAGTCTTTGAACCGAAGCAGCATGTACCTTGCTTCAAAGAGGGGCAAAATGTAGACACTGAAAAATGTCTTGTATGATATGATACACTCGAATCAGGTATACTAACATAATTTCCTCTTGAAATCCATCATGTTTTTGCTTAATTGATTAAATTAGACTAGCTATTTAATTAATTGTATCATTTGCATCTATTAACCTAATTCATCAAATCAGGTTAATTCACCCCCTTTCACGCTAACATTTCATCTCATTAAATTAAATAAATCAAACTATTTAATTTAATTCCTTAAGTCTTCTTATTTAATTAAATAACGATAAGTTATTTAATTAAATATTATATCACTATCCCCCTTTTCATTAAATCAATTAATTTAATGAATATCATCTAATTCTTCTAATTCCCCTAATTGCATGATTAAACCTTTATCTAATTAGCAATTATCTAATTAATCTAATTCCCCCCACTTGCAAAGGAATATTCCAAGGGAATATTCCTCATTTGCACATTCCTCCAAAAGGGGAATATTCTCATGGAATATGCCCTCCCCTTTTGCACAATTTAATTTAGTTTTAATTAACTAAATATCCTTTTTCCTCTCACCTATGAGAATATTCCAAAGAATATTCTCTCTCCTCCAACCATTTAAAAAAGGGAATATTCTCACAAAACTTCAAATGCAAGTTAACTTGTGACTTCTTGTGCAAGTTAACTTTTGACCTCTTGTACAAGTCAAAAGTGTGCTTGTTTGGAAGGAATGAGAACCCTTGATTAAATCTTATCTTGTATTCTCACCCGTTGATGAGAATCCATGATCCACCCCTCCTATTTCCTCCATCCTTGACCGTTGATTAGTTTTTTCAATCTCATAGCTTTTTCAATCTCAACCCCATTTCTCATTTGCTTTCCTATAAATAGAACACTATTTGGAGACAAATGGATCCATTTTTTTCAGAGCAAACTTATGTTGTTGAAATCATTCAAACTCACACTCATCTTTACACACATTTACCATTTTTTTAGTTTAAATTAGTTGCATAATAGCTTAGCTTCCATCAATGGCTTCCATGCATCCATTTAGCTAATTAGATAATTAGGGTTTGAATATTTTTAGTTTAAATCTCATTTAGACTAGTTTAGCCATTGCATATCTACATCTTTTAGCACAAAATCATGGTAGATAAACTCTTGCATCATGCTCATTTAAATTAAAATCATGTTTTCAATCACATCTCACAACCGTTTTATTGATTCTCTTCAATAGAATCGATTGAAACAAGCTCACTAATCACAGGATTGGAAAAGGGTCATTGTTCCACATCAACACGACACCACTCCCAAAACGGGATAAGTTTCAGATGGGTTAGAGTAAACATTTTAATATTTTCATATTTAGAATGTGTCATTTCAATAAATGTTTAGTTTATCTTTCATTTGAATGATCTTGTTTAAGATTGAGTATTAGTGGTATGAATATGCTTCGATTCTTCATGGATCAAATGTAATCGGCCCATACAAACATCCTCAATCACAACTTGTTTCCACCTTTTCCCTTTGTTTGTGATTTTGCGGCTTAAAAGCTTTTGGTTTTTTGTAGGTGATATGTGACCATTAGGGTTTGGGTGAAGATAGGATTGCCATTCATTTCACATAGCAAGGTGAGTAACCCATTCTTTAATTTGAAGAAAGAGTACAAGAGAATATTTTGGCAAGAGGAGATAATTCCTTTTTCCCAATCAGCTACCCTTCCCAAAGAATGTACATCTATGTAGCAATGCTATATTGAGTTGTCAAAGCAAGTCAAAGATAAGTTTGCAAAGTTGATCCATTCTTTCAGAAGCTAGGAGATGCAATGGTCACATGGATTGAGGCTTGGGATGAGCTTAACCCTCCTAAAAAGGAGGAAAATGGAGTTACCAATGGTCTAGCTACCTCATCTAAGTAGGAAGGAATGTGCCTATAAGTTTTAATGGAGGTTATTATTTTGTTGGGAAGTGCGATGAGATGATCACATTTTTTCACTTCTTTTGTTGTAGTTAGATTTCCTCAATTTAGTAAAATAGAGCGTAGTTTTGACAATGCTAGGCTCATTGGATGACAGAGTTTGCCAAATTATTATTTTCCAATTTTTATGAAGGTCCATGCTTTGGATGCCTGGATACATTTCTCTTGTTGAGATTATGTATGTTTTTTTTTTTTTTGTTACATCAGTAGTATTTTAGTGCTCGGATCTTGCATAAATGCCAGTAAATGAGTTTGAATGGTTGCAATCAAAAAGCACCTCCACCTCATTCAAATTACAACAGGAGTTAGGATTTAATGCGTACTCCTCTAAAAAAATAGTAGATCAGTAAATGAATGCTAAGGTAGGAGTAGTTATACTATGTACTTGTATAAACAAATGGCACATCAATAAATAAATATTGAATTGACAGTTATTGCTACATACTTGCATCTAACTTAGGAAAAATTAAAATTTGTTCAACACTAAGAAAAGTACTTTGTTTTCATTGGTTTAATATTGATAGATTAATCACGAGATAAAGAAAACTGATTACAATAGTACTGTCAAAGGCGGGTACTAACTAGTATTATAACTATAGAACTAGATTATGATAGGATATATATATATGATTTAGTAATATTAGTGTATGGATAATTAATTAATTATATATTTGTATCTAACTTTTAAATAAAAGGTTAATTTATTTGTGGCATCTTATATTTAATTAAATATTTAATGTTAATATTTTCTCGTAAAATTAGTAAATATGAATTTTAAAAATTGAATAATAATAATTTAAACAAACTCTTGAAAAATCCGCCCTTAAGAGGTCAAATTTTTAGCCAATCACAATCACGATAAATAATTTTCACATTAATTTTGGTTAAAATTTCCTTATATCTAACTTCGGAAAAATTAAAATTTGTTCAACACTGAGAAAAATACTTTGTTTTCATTGGTTTAATGTTGATGGATTGATCACGAGATAAAAAATACGGATTACAATAGTACTGCCTTGCAAAATTTAGAAGAGGATAAATGAGAATGCTTACTTGAATGATTTACTTGACGACTTGGACATCAGTCCTACTTTTAACATTGTTAACTAGGTGAATGATGAGCAAAATGAGAAGAGCAACAACTGGAACAAGCACTTGCCAAAGAAGAAAAGAGAGCAAGTTGAATGAGTGTTAGATACCAAATTGACTACTACATGGTCCAGGGCATATAAGTTATATTTTGCTAGATGGGAAGCCCTACCAGATTCTACAACTCTTGGATCATAGATTGGGAAAGGAAAGGAAAAGTTGGAGCTTTCCAAGTATATATGTGAACTCTATTGTAATTTGTTGGGTCATTTGGTTATTTTCCCACAACATACTTTCTGTTGTATACTATGGAAAGTTATGTAATACTTTGTTGAAAGTTCCTGTTAAATAAGCTTTATATTATTTGTTGTATACTGTGGAAAGTTATTTAGAAACAGGTTGTTGGTCTGAGATATAGGTTGCAGGTTTGAGATAAGGAGTGTTTGCATTAGGAGTAGGGGTTAATTTTTATACACCAAACAAACTGAATTAAAGACTACGATATTATTTTTATGACTTGTGCCTAAAATGGTGACAAAAAAAAGTGTAAAAGTGCAAGGTATGGTATATGCATTTTTTATCCCTTAACATCCCTTACATAATTCTTTTTCATAGTTGCTCACAAGCCAAGTGTAAAATTAATGATTTAAACACAAATTGACATTGAGAAAGTACCCTTTTGTGCACTCTCCTTTATCAAGGCTTCTTCTATCTATCTCCTTAACATCTCTCCACAATTTTGCCCTATTTGGAGGCTTAATGGTGAAATGTGTATAATATGGTCAAGTTTCTAGAAATCCTTTATATGGTGAAATAAGATTTCAGGAAAAAAGAAACAGTCCATTATATATAAAATTAGTCATCATTGTACTCAGAATGGTCAAATTCTTTGAAAACCTTTGACCTCAAAAGACAAATGGAAGAAGAAAGAATAAAGCATTATATAAAAAATATTAGTCTTCATTATTTTCAAAATGGTCAAGTTCTTTCAAAACCTTTTGACCTCAAATTCGGCATATCAGATAATGCTCACATGAGAGTTCAACAGTAAAATGGCGTTTAAGTCCACATTTCAACAAAGGAACGAGTTCTTTTAAGCAAGAAGAACCATTTTGCACTAGCTATTTACTTAATAATATAATATGAATGGAAGAAGATATAATGCATCTACACTGTTAGATTCTCAAATTATGAGTTGCTGGAGCTGCTGCTATCAGCTGGAGGCAAGCTCACACGATTTAGAAGTGCAACAGAGCCAAAGAAAGGACTTGAATACTTCTTATGTACAACTTTCAGCTTACTTTCTCCTGCATTGCGGTAGAACATAACAATCTAGTGTGCACATTCCCTACAAAAGTACATAAATGTAATTACCAAACCTTAAGCACAAATTTTGAAAAATCAAGAATTCAGATTAAATGACTCTGTATTTATCATTCGAGAAACATTTTACAATCAGTCAAAATTTATAAGGTTTTAGTTAGATTAATCAAATGGGTCATGCCTTACTTCAGATCTGCTTCAGAGTAACCTGTGTGAAGGGTGAATGGTTTAGACCAACATGGATCCTTTTTCAGAGTGCACTTGGCAGTGTATACAGAAGCAACGACAAGCATAGATGGGCTATATTTGATCATAACATAATGAAGCAAACAAAGCTCGGAAAAGAAGAATACCAGGTTTTCCATCTGAACATTGAAAAATAAATATGATCAGTACACAGAGGATCATATTGGGAGATCTAATGCCAGAAATGAGACCTTTACCTCTTTGTCAGAATCAACTACCTTCATAAATCTAATTAGGAAAACATAGGGAGTTGGAACAGTGAAATTGAATTTCAAGCGATTTAACATTGTATGCTCCTGTCCAAAATACCATAAATAGTTAGAAACTGTATTTATAAAGACAATTTAAATTGAATATCATATCTGTTACTTTACATTACCATGGCCATTATATGCTCCCTCGTATAGTATTTAGCTGATATACTAACGAAGTCCTTAATCTGTCACCAGTTCAAAATAAAAAAGCTGATTTACTTTACTGTTTGTGACCAGAGAATTCGAAGTTCTTGATCACATTATTGATCTTGTAATTTCTCTGAACAAGGATCTTGAAGAAGACTTAAATATGAGAGATTTAAAAAAATTACACAGTGGTAGCCATATCCATGATATTATGTTTGACTGAAAATTTAAATCTTCAATTAGAAGTTATCTATAGGACAGAGGCTCTCTACATTTATCAACCAGTTCCTCCTCTATCCTAGTTGCCATACCTCTGGTGTCCAAATTTCTTCATATTTACAAGCTATGAACATTGCAGTGAGTCCCACTAATTGTAATTTTCTCCTTGTAACAGTTTCAATAGAAAGATATATATCAATCACATTCACAGTGAGATATAATGTCTCAGGCATTGGTTCAAACTTCAGATGCACCTGCAGATTACAAGTTTTACAAAATCAAACCTCAAATAGTCTGCTGAATGAGAGTCCATTTTAAGTTCAATGGTAAATAAAGCTAGAGTTCTTTACAGGTCTATCAACCAATCTATCAGAATTGCCCTCATCTTATCATTTATTTCTGCCTGCCTTGACATATGATCTGGAGGTACGTAGCTCAAGTTCTGAAAACATAATGCCAACCAATCCATAATTATTGAATCAAGGAATTTTACCTTTGAAATCATAGAAAAATATAAAGTTATATAGATTTATACTTCAGTCTTCCAGTAGAATTTGTATATATCTTCGACATACTCAACAACAGCCAATTGGTTTTGGAGGTCTCCATCATCAATGTTAGGAGGAAGATCTTCTAATTCCTTGCAGACACTCTGAATACGATCATAAAATATTTTTATTTCAGTGGTACTATATAAAAATAGACCATGGAAACCACCAGTATTGCAGTTTGCATAAGTAATAAATAAGCAGAACTAGTTTAGGGAAGAAGAAGCAATAGTGCATACCTCACTTCTAGCTGTTAGATATTTCGTCATTGATAGTCCTCTGGATTTCCCTGAAGCTGTATTAAATACTTCATTTGTGGCAATTGAGTCCATGCTGCTACACATACCATTACTCTCTTCTGCAACTGTGGCATATTGTCTCCTCCTCCTGTGAGTACGCTTCTGTTTGTTTCCCCAAACTGCTCCTGCCTCTACTTTTACTTCTGCCTTGACAGCAACAAACTATACTTGGGACATTAGTAAAGGGGAAAATATAAGGTGAGGAATAAGCTGAAAGTAGGTAGCTGGCATGTTGACCTTCAAAATCCCAAATTAAGAACAACGTGCACGCTGTTAAACTCTTCTGAGAAAGATGTAGAGGCACAAAACATGAAACAAGAATTAAGTCCTAGAAATTATCATGGGTGTGGGGTAGACCTTGGGTGCATCTTTTGTCCTGAGGGCCTACCTCCACTCAAGAGGCATGAGCTGGACATCAAATCATTCAACTAACCTAAGTGCTGGAATTTGCTTGTTTGTTGGCATTCGCAATCAAATTTGCTCCAAACCTCCTGAAAATGAACCCCAAACACCAAGGTAACCAAAAGCATTTTAGGTGTTTGAACAAAGATCATGACACAGAGCAACAACATTAACAGGGAAAGCAAAACCCCAAGTGATTAAACAATCAGAAATTTTGTTGCCTTTGTTTTTCTGACAGCAGATAACCGAGTGTGAGCACAAAGTTGTTTCAAAAACATCTACATTGTTTGCTCCAAAAGCTCTGCAACCTCACTAAAATGGACCGTGAAAACTTATTACTCCTAATTTAGTACATATTGAAACCCTGAAACTAAGAAAAGTACATACTCTGCCCCTCCATCTTTGCTGATGATGCATCTAGTATTCAAAGCTCCCACCAAATTGCCAATGTCTCCTAAGGCCCTCCTATTGTTATTGGCTACCACTGCCTTCTGGTTAGCTGCTGCCATTGCTGGACCTGCAATTTGTAAACCCATTAGAAATCAAAACACCCAAGAACGAAATCTATGATCTGAGTTTGTGAGCCACAATTTACTTTATGATGCTGCTGCTGTTTCTGGCCGCAAAACGCTATGCCTGTTCTTGTTCAAGCGGCCAACCTGCACAAATTTCAAATAAACCTTATAATCTCAGAGCAAACCCTGTAAATTCAAACGAAAAATCAACAAAACTTACCCTAGCACGCATATTCATAGGAAGCGACAGGCACTGCACTGATCCTCGGTATGGAATGCGGATTTTGTGCCACAATCTTTCTTCCCATATAGAACGATCACCCACTACATATTGCAAACCAGAATGATCAATTATTTTATCATTTCAACTACAAACCCAATAAAATCAATCAATCTTAACCCAACGATTACCACATTCAATTGCTAATAAATGCTAGAAACCCTCAGTGTTTAAAACCAAATGCCAAAATAACTTTAGCTTACTACATTCTAGTAGAAACCCTCTAATCTTTAAACCCAAATACCAAAACAACTTTAGATTCATCTCCAGACTCACCAACTCAGAGTGTCACCACAAAACAAAGCTAAGAGCTCCAGAAATTCTGTGCGCATTTAGGTTGTGAAACTTCTATCCAGATTGGCATTGGGTTTGACCTCGCAGATTTAAGATTTAATGAATTTGAATTGGGAACCCCAACTGTAAAAATTGATGTTCTAGCTTTTCAATCCAACGTCTATTTCACAACCGCTTTCTCCACATGCGTTCAGTGTAATGAAACTTTTCAGCTGACCAATTGTTTAATTGGGGTAGCGCTGCTTATAATTGTTATACTAGCAGTTGCACAGTATATGTGTGCAACAGATATGTCGATAGGCTTTCTGAAGTGGATTTTTTTTTAAGTTAAATTATTGGTTTGTATTTTCATCTAATCCATATTATTTTGAAAATGAAGATATATTAAATTCACATACAACTTCAGCTGCAATGGTCAATTAACAAAACATCCATTTGTGGGATTCTGATTTTGTTTCAAATTAGATTAACCCTAATTGGAAGTCAATTTTAGATGGTAATACCATGATACCTTGATTTTTGTAAATGTTTCTGCCTAGAGTATATTGAAAGTAGGTGCTTGCCAAAATTTGAAACAAAATCTAAATCTGATATAATGAGGAATTTTCATTGACAGGCAAACTTACTGTTTTGTCACAAGTCTCTCCTCTCTTAATTTTGTAATATGATATAATACAACCTTTTTTATTTCCTCTTAGTAAATGTTATTCACATGCTTTTCACTCTGTTGCTGTGGCCGTCTTCATAAAATTTTGCTTTATAAAATGATTCACCTTTACATTTACTTGTCGGGCCATACAATGGGTTCAATTTCTTCGCCTTTATGTCAGCTTTACATTGTTTAAGAAGTGCGTTTCTAGTAATAACGGAGGCGAACCGACACAAATCGGGCCGAGTGGAGCATTATGTTTTCTGAAACTTCAAAGAACTTTTAAATATTTTCCCTCCTTTCAGAAAACACCAAGTAATCCACCTGTTCCCTTGAGTTCTCACCCATTCTTAATATTTCATAATGGTTGTTCATCAATCACAAATCACAAGGAAATTCAGAATAAAAAGCCTAGAAAACCCGCTGCATTTCTACGGTCTAATACGTTAGTTTGAAACCTGACTTGCTAATCTTTTTTGAGTTGTCTGCCATTAAATTAGCACATGAAAAAAAGGTTTGCTGTAGTAATGCATAACATTCCACCTACTCAGATTTCGTTGAAAATATTAGTGAAGCATCTCCATCAAGAAAGTAGCTTCCAAGAGGCACGGTAGCTTGGAAAATACACCTGGAAGCTAGCTAAACGTGGCATGAAATTTTGGAAGAATAAAATTTATGAGAAAGAAGTTTGGGTAATCATCAAAATAAAAGTGGACAAAGAAAAACAAAATATTGTTACTCGAATCCTGTAGCGCTGCAGGTGCTTTTGGATTTGTAATTTAAATTAAGATCAAATCCGATCCATAGACTGCATTGAAACGGATAAGTTTGGCTAAGGTGGTGAAGAAAATTGGGAAAAAACTATATAACATGGCCCCACAAAATTAGTTGCTATGTTCAGCTGTGGCGGTGGTTCATTCATAGACGTATTTGATCTGGGCTGGTAGTGATTCATTTCAGAAGCATGAAATACCTTTCACGTGCAGCCACATATAATGGCTTCCATTTGGGATGGCGCTCTCCTACTCTCTATCTCTTCATTGGAGTGGCGGGTATGCTGGCCCTTATTGGCTTTGCCTCACTCATTCTGGTGTGTACTTGGTGCAGGTTGGTCACTGCTAATTCAGAGAAAATAACCATCATCGCAGCCCTGACTTATGGGATTTTTTTTCTCTGTCATTTGATATGAATGGACACTATTGCATCGCTACCCTCAACACCGTTTTTCTTCAAACTGTACGATCCATACAGGGAGGGAGCAAATTTTGTTCATAGATACCCTTTCAGTCTACGCCATGGGACGCCCACTACTGTCTCTCATGCTCTCTGGCTTAACATACCTGACTACGATGCTCCCACTCAGCTCGTTAAGCCCCGGGAGCGTACTACCAGGTATATTTCATCATTCAAATTTATTTTCTTTAAATATTCTAATTGCCCAATTCCCCACTAACATTGACAACACTTTCCAATTGATCCATAGTCAGGTCTCTCATTGATAGTGGTAGTGACGTTTTCACAGTCCATTAGATAGAATGAAAAGGGCTCGTGGAAAAATATTGTGTATTTTTGTTTCTGTTAATTTGGGAACCATAATCGGCTTTCTGGGGGTTTATTCACTGGTTGGAAAAACTCTAGTGTGGCTCTGGTTGATTCTATTGTCTTGGGTAATTGCATTGGTACTAGACTCCTTTCTAAGGATTTGGGCTTTACCCTTACTGTGGCT
Organism: Sequoia sempervirens; assembly: GCA_007258455.2. Classification (NCBI taxonomy): domain Eukaryota; kingdom Viridiplantae; phylum Streptophyta; class Pinopsida; order Cupressales; family Cupressaceae; genus Sequoia; species Sequoia sempervirens. Next base: position 451,601,921 of record VDFB02000017.1, read on the forward strand.
AATATATACGGCCCCACATCAAACAAAAAGTCTTTTTGGGAAAGTATTTTTGATAATGCTTTCTTAAAATCTGAAAACCTCATTTTGGGTGGAGATTTAAATTTTACTATCTCCAATGAAGAAGTCTCGGGTGATTTTGCTAGAGTTGACTCTCTTGATGGTTTTTTTCAACATAAATTGGAGGTCTCTAAGTTGATTGATCTATCCCTAATTGTGATTGTTCCTACTTGGAGAAATATGCGCATTGGCGCTGAACGTGTGGCAAAAAGACTTGATAGATTTTTGGTACATGATTCTCTTTTCCATAAATCTGACAAGATCCGTTCTTGGGTGGCCTCAGGTGGTGATTCTGATCATCTCCCCATTTTACTGCAAGTTGCTAAAGCTGACTCTAAACCTGCTTCCCCTTTCAAATTTAATCCCTCTTGGCTTTTGGATGCTGACTTCATTAACTTGGTTAAAAATGTTTGGACTCTCTTTGATGAATCTTCAAATATCTCAGCTAGTCTACAACTGACTAAAAACCTTAAAAATATCAAGGAGGCTACTATTATCTAGCACATAAAAAACGTTTGGAAAAGGAAAGGTCTCTTTCTTTGGTGGAGCGGGAACTGGATGTGTTTTATGCTTCTGATTTCCAAACTACCTTTGATGAGGCTTCTAGATTAAGGTTGGTGGAGTTGGAACAAAAAAAGAAAAAGATATTGGCTGATCTAGAGGCTCAATGGAGATTAAAAAGTCGGGCTCTTTGGTTGGAAAATGGTGATGAAAATACCAAGTATTTCCATAACTTTGCAAATTATCGTAAAAAGAAAAACACTATTTGGGAAATGTCAAAGGCATATGGTACTATGGCTAACACATTCAATGAGATTGCTGATATGGGAGTCACTCATTTCTACCAGTTGTATAAGGAACCAGACAGGGCAAATATTGCTGACATAGTTAGTATTGCTGCACATTTTCCGAGCTTTGTTGATGGGGCAGCTAATGAGGAACTTATGAAAGAAATTTTGAGGGATGAATTGAAAACTATTATGGGCACTTTACATAAAGACAAAAGTCCAGGCCCAGATGGCTGGACTATTGAATTCTTCCTTGGGTTTTTTATTTTCTAGGTTTTGATATCCTTCGTGTAGTTGAACAATCTCGACAATCTGGGAAAATACTTGGGGCTTTCAACTCAACATTCATAGCCCTAATTTCTAAGAAGGACAAGCCCTGGACTCCTTTGATGACTTTCGCCCTATCTCTCTTTGTAATTGCATATACAAGATTGTTGCTAAAGTCATCGCTATTAGAATCAAGCATGTGCTATCAAATTCTATCTCATGTGAACAATTTGGTTTCTTACATGGGAGACATATTCATGAGGCTATTGGGGTTGTTCAAGAGGGTATCCATACTATAAAAACCAAGAAATTGCCGGCAGCGGTTATGAAGCTTGATTTGTCGAAGGCATATGATAGAGTGAATTGGCTATATATTCGGTTATTGCTGATACATCTTGGTTTTTGCTTACAGTTGGTTAATTGGATTATGGGTTGTATCACCTCTGTTTCTTATGCCATTCTCATAAATGGCTTTTCCTCAAAGTTCTTTAGACCTACTCATGGTTTGAGACAAGGTTGCCCTCTATCACCTCTTATATTCCTATTGGTTGTTGTGGGATTAAGTCGTGCTATGTTGGTTGCTAAACAAAATGGTTCTATAAGTGGTATTTTGGTTGGCGACACCATCACCCTTACACATCTTCTCTTTATGGATGATATTTTGTTGTTCAACAACGGCTCCATAGCGGAACTGATCAAGGTTAAAGAGATACTTGACTTATTTTGTGCTACCACAAGTATGGTGATCAATATACTTAAGTCCACTATCTCTCTTAGCAGAATTCAGATGGACCTTCATAATTGGATTCTTCTTATGTTTCCCTATCAACATTTTGATCTACAAGTTGGTTTTAAATACTTGGGCTTTCTCTTGAAACTAAATGGTTATGGCAAAAATGATTGGTTATGGCTGATTGACAAGGTTCAAAATCGTATCAATTTGTGGTGCAATAGATGGCTATCCATTGGGGGAAGACTTACTTTGATCAAATCTGTTTTGGAAGCTATACCTATTTTTTGGCTTTCTTTAGCTCACATTCCCAAATGTGTGTTGGAAACAATAAGGAAAAATTGTTTCACATTTCTATGGAAAGGAAAAAAGGACAAATTCAGTATTCCACTTGCAAATTGGATATCCATATCTAAGCCAAAGGATGACGGGGGTTGGGGACTAAAAAATATTCATTATTTTGGAGTTGCTCTTGTTGCCAAGAGTGTTTGGAGACTCATCTCAACAAGGGGTTTGTGGTATAAAAATTTTCACCAAAAGTACATTGCTCTTAATTCTATTGTTTATTGGATTAGATGCCCGATTAAAACTTCTTGAAATGCATCTATTGTCTGGAAGGCTGTTGTTTCTTCTTTCCCTATTATTGGTAAATGGTTGTCTTGGAAGGTGGGGAATGGTGTTAATGTCGGAGTGGGTGTTGATCCTTGGGTTGGTTGTGGTGAAGCTTACCTTCTCCTTGGGGATCTAATAAATCTGTTGTCCGAGAAAGGTATTAGTACTCTTACACAAGTTGTTGATCCTAATACCACCAATTTTTGGAAGCAAGGGTGGAAACCTGTTGGTAGGCTTGGTTTGACTGGTGTGGATTATGAAATATGGAGTGATTATGTTAACAGGCTTAAGTGGAGTCATGTCAGAATAAACAATGAGGAAGATCTTTTGGTTTGGTCTAAGAATTCTGCGCAAGGGGTGTATAATGTCAGTTTGGGATATAAGACTTTGTATCCTCCTAGGATTCATGATGCTGGAAGTTGGTGGTGGAAGTGTATTTGGAAGATCCATGCTCCTCATAAGACCAAATTTTTTGTGTGGCTTGCACTCCAAAACAAAGTTTTGACTTGGGATGTGCTGCAAAAAAGAAGTTGGCAGGGTTTAGGATGTTGTTCTTTGTGCTTGAGGGACTTGGAAACTATGACCACCTTTTTATCAATTGTCCTTACACTATCCAAGTTTGGTTTGATTTGGGAAGATTGATTGGTCAAAGGAATGTTTGGGCTGGAAATACTCTATTGAATTGTTTTGAGAATTGGTATTATCAGAGGTTGTTGCATTCCTTTAGGAATCTACCTCTTCTTGTTGCTTGGGGTATTTGGCTGGCTAGAAATGCTACAATCTTTCAAAATAAGTTGATTCCTACCTTTCAATGCACTTCACAGATTTAGTCCATTTTTGTACACTTTCAGACTATCCCTAAGGTGAATATTCTGAGGCCCATAACTCCTCCATTGATCGATAAATCTCATCCTTGGGGTTACTTTGATGGGGCTTGTCAAGGTAACTCTGCTCTCTATGGGGCAGGTGGCATAATATTTTACAATCCAAATCATTATATCACTTTTAGTGCTGGTTTGGGCTGCGGTACAAATAATTTTGCGGAGATTATGGCTTTGAAAATTTTGTTGACTGTGGCCAAGGATAGAAGGATGGATCAATTACAAGTTTTTGGTGATTCTGAGGTCATCATTAAATGGATAAAGGGGCTCTATCATATTGAAAATATCATCCTCATGCCTATAAAAGCTTTGATTGATAGGCCGAGTCTTAGCTTTGTCCATATATCCTTCACACATGTTTATAGGGAATTCAATTTGGAGGCAGATACACTTTCAAAGGAGGGTTTACTTTTGATTGTGGATAGATGGGAACTAATTGAACACTTGGCAGATTCTATCTCACAGTGTTATAACCTCTCTATGACCAATCATTCATGATGCTCTTGTCCACATTTTCCTTTGTGGCTTTGCTCTTTCTTCCTGATCACTGTTTTTCTTTCCTGCTTCCTGCTTGCTTTCACCATTCTTTGGTGAGCTCTCTTTTTTCTTTGGTGGTTGCTTTTTGTTTCTTTCTCTTGGTTGCTGCCTTTTTTTGGCAGCACCTTTGTATTCGCTTACTTCCTATTTTTTCTCCTGTAAAGCTTTCTTCAGCTTCTACAATATGTAATATCTTATTTTAATATGATATTATGCATTTTTTCCAGGGGAAAAAGCCTCAACCCTCATCAAGATATGTGATCCTTGATATTAATGTGAACAAAATTATGATTTTTTACGAAAGTCATAGAGATTCTGATGGTTGTTCACAAGTGTGATCCAAACTATGATGATTAGTTTTGATTATTTCCAAGTTGAATAAATCCTAGTGATGATTCATCGATATAATCTGAAATATTGATGCAAACAAGACTTGGCCTATTCCCAACCCATATCTGTATTTCTAATTCAAGATCAATACTAGGATCACGTTGATTTTAGTTGTTCTCGAGGTCATATGAGCAACTATCAATTTTCATCCAAAAGTACAAATCCCTTCGTTATATTGACTGTTCTTTCATTCATTTCTTTTCATTTATAAGTATTAAACATGTAATCATTTTTGTTCCTTTGTAGGTTTGTCAATGCAGTTCTTACAATTCCAAAGGGTACATTGTTCCCTATGTGCGGGATGAATTTGGCCTTCGACAACAAGTTGATTGGCCTTGCAATGTATTTTGGTCTAATGTGTGATGGTCAACCCATTGGTCACTACGATGACATGTGGGCAAGCTGGTGTGTTAAGGTTTTACACTTAACCTTCTCTATATGTTTCAATGATTTGTTTTCTCCCAATAATTTGGACATGCTTGTTTCCACCTTTTCCTTTTGTTTGTGATTTTGTGGCTTAAAGCTTTTGGTTTTTTGTAGGTGATATATGACCATTAGGGTTTGGGTGAAGACAAGATTGCCATTCATTTCGCACAGTAAGGTGAGTAACCCATTCTTCAATTTGAAGAAAGAGTACAAGAGAATATTTTGGCAAGAGGGGATAATTCCTTTTTCCCAATCATCTACCCTTCCTAAAGAATGCACATTTGTGCAACAATGTTATATTAAGTTGTCAAAGCAAGTCAAAGATAAGTTTGCAAAATTTGATCCATACTTTTAGAAGTTAGGAGATGCAATGGTCACATGGATTGAGGCTTGGGATGAGCTTAACCCTCCTAAAAAAGAGGAAAATGGAGTTACCAATGGTCTAGCTACCTCATCTAAGTAGGAACGAATGGGCCTATACGTTTTAATGGAGGCTATTATTTTTTTGAGAAGTGCGATGAGATGATCACATTTTTTTCACTTCTTTTTTGTAGTTAGATTTCTTCAATTTAGAAAAATAGAGTGTAGTTTTGACAATGTTAGGCTCATTGGATGGTAGAGTCTGCCAAATTATTACTTTCCAATTTTTATGAAGGTCCATGCTTTGGATGCCTGGATACGTTTCTCTTGTTGAGATTATGTATGTTTTATTTTTGGTTACATTAGTAGTATTTTAGTGCTTGGATCTTGCATAAATGCCAGTAAATGAGTTTGAATGCTTGCAATTAAAAAACACCTCCACCTCATTCAAATTATAGTACCTGAGTTAGGATTTAATGTGTACTCCTCTAAAAAAATAGTAGATTAGTAAATGAATGTTGAGGTGGGAGTAGTTATACTATGTACTTGTATAAACAAATGGTATATTAACAAATAAATGTTGAATTCACAGTTATTGCTACGTACTTGTATTTAGAGGGTAGACTAGTAAATAAATGTTGAACTACCAGTAGGTTTTAGAGCCATTGCAATGTGTAAATAGTGAAACAGATTAAGTGTTTGGTAACTTTATGTTCGAGTTTGTTTGTTTCGTAGTTTTATCCCTTTGAATATGCTAAATTCAATTAGATGGTGTTCAAGGCTACAATTCATATTTATAGCTTAAAAGTTTTAACTTTGATCACTTTGCAAGAGTGAAATTATAAGAGTTATATTTTTAGCTCAAGAATTTAAGTTGTAACTACCCATGCTTTAGTAGTAGAGAGTCTGGTATTTGTATTCTACATGGGCGATTTAACTATGATTAGAAATTGCATTTTAGAAATCTCAAATCTATTATTTACATCTATAGTTGAACAAATTTTACTTTATTTGATCATTGGAAGAGTAAAAATTCACATTTCTAGCTCTAGAATTTTAACTATAATTGGGATTCATTGTTCTATTATTTGAATTTGCTTTGTAACTTTTGGCCCTTGATATTTCCACTCTCATAACTAGCTTATAATATTGTGGAATTTAACTACAATCATGTGTTGGAGAGTTAAAACCTAAGACTCATTTATTTGGTTTGAAAATTTGAATTTTTATTCAAATAATTTTGTTGTAATTATGCTTCAAAAGCGTTCATGTGCAATATAGAATTGAAGAATATGATTGTAGTTGTGCATTGGAAAGTGGAAACATAAAGATTGACATAGCATCTTCCATGTTTTTCTTGTTGATGTTATTGCATTGGTCAAGATAATTTTGCAAATACTTTACAAAATAGGGGCTATGAACTAAGGTGAGCGTGCAGTATGGAGTTTATATAGAGAGGAAATTTGAGCAAATGTATCACAACACGATAGTGGAAAGTCGTCTCATGCTAGGAAAAACAACTTTCAGTTACTTGAAACATTCCTTGCCTCATGCCTTAAAATACATTTGAACTCACAACTAATATTTTCATTTCAAAGGTTGTAAAAAACTTGTCTCGAGCTCAAGAATATAGTAGCTCTAAAACCCTTGTTTATTGTGAATAGTGAGATGGTTTTGGTTCATATCAATTTTTTATTAATTTTTCTTGCAAACTTTGTCCTTTTTTCCTTGTTGGAATCATTGACAATACACCACAATTTGTAGAAAATTTTGAGGTAAATCACCTATTATGGTTTCACTGATCTTTTCTGTTGTTGTGTTCTATTTCATTCTAAAATAATTATGTTATCTATTAAATGAATTTGTTGGTTCTGTGGTTTTATCTATGGTTGTTTTAAAAAAAAATTATTTTGTTTTCTTTGTTCTTGTGGTTGTTGTAAACGCAATAGAGATATTTTCACATAGAGTGATTAATCAAGATCAAACCCTTTTCAAATTCTAAACTTATTATATTATTTTCACAAACTTTATATATTGTATGGCATATTTCTTCACAGTTTTGTGTCATTATACTAGCTTTTGTACTTTAAAGACGAAGCATGACAAGGCAATGGATTGACGTGACACAAAAAAATGATTAAAATTTTAAAATATTAGGTTACATAGATGAAAAACTTGGTTTTCCAAATGGGCACATCTTCTTACATGGTTGGTTACTTGGTTAGGACTAAGTGGTACAATTGGGTGCCAACATGCTTTTGATATTATTACAATCTTTTCTAAAATCATGTCTATGTTACTTCAACAAAAATAATAATGATAACATTCCTATGAATTTCCCATCAGTGCATCCCTTGCACCTCCTAAAGTTGCAAGTGCTAGTATTTTATAAGTTCATATACATTCTTAGACATTTGATATTGATTACATCCACCATATTCAAACATTCCTTTCTTGCATCAATATTAGTATTTCATTGTTTTGGGTCAGTTTCATAGTGGAGGATCAATCTCACATCATATGTAATTGATCTCTATAATTAAAAAAATAAATTCAAAATTTGTTGACTCCTATCAATTTCATCTATATCATGAGCTGATTTGGTACATGTTTCACATGATTATTGCCATGTAGTGGTATTTAAAGACATCAATTTGCATCCTAGAATCATTTGGTAATCATTCAATTCTTAAGAGCATGGAACATTTCAATTGAGCACAAAAAATAATCAATTTGTATTAGAATTCACATCCTAAGGCATTTGCATGCCTGCATGTTAGTTGCCAACATTTACCAAGGTCATAACATCAATCATTTTGGAGGGTTGACCTAGGAGAACTTAACCCTAATGGTTTTACAACCTCCCCAAGATATTTTTAAATAATATAAGTCCTTAACATTCAATAAGGAGAAAACTATGAGGAAAACTGAAGAACAAAGGTGTGAGATTTGTCAAATCAAATTTGTGATCCATAGGATAGATCCATGCCTATAAAAATGAACCAAATTCACATGATTGGCTAAGGCAGAATTCTAATTTTGCACAAAATTTAAGATAAAGAGCATATACACAAATTATATGTTTTTCTATACCAAATTTGGCATTAGAATATGTCATACATTAGGTTTATCCATCCACATTGATTATGGTGCTAAGTACCCTAATGCTTTCCATTACTTTCCTAAAATGGTATCAATTGCTCTATTATCAATTATTAACTGTCATTTTAATTAATCTAGGTTAATTGTGATTGATTTGCTTGTAACTATTAATCAGAGAAAATTTGTTTTCTTTTAAACTAATAGTAATCAATTTCTTGGTTAAATAGTGATTTTGAACCTAGCCTAGTGTTTTGTCTTAGGATTTTATCTCCTTTAATTTTCTAGTTTTTAGATAAAAAAATTAAATATATTTATCTTTATTTTAGATTTGAAATGTAGACTATATCATACATGGATTTTTCTAAACCCTCGCCTATGATGAATGCACCATACATGAGTAATAATGATTGCCATTATTTTTTGTGGTCTATGGTTATAACGTAACTCCAAATTCACTACCTACTTATGATGGTACATCTAATGATGTGTTTGGAAATTATTACAATTATATGATTATATTATATTTAATGTCTATTTCCCCCTCCTTGTTAGGTTCATGCATTGAGACATGTCTTCTTTCAAAAACTAACATGAATTTTCTTACAACACATATCTAAAAATCTCCAACTACTTCATGTTACTTGCATATACATAGCAGTGTTTAATTGATTATTTCATTTCAAACAAAATCATGTGCAAATATTTTACAATTGTATAGTATGTTAGTTCATGCTTACATTATCCTATATCATTATTTATAAAATACTTATATACAATCCTTTAATAAATTGGTTAGAGTGTGCTTTGTTCATGATTCACATCTTTCATCCTCTAGTAGTCGTTCCTTAGAGATTATCATGGACACTCCTTGTATTTCTAATGATACATCATCTTTGGATGTCCATTATCAACCCTCTATTATTTGTCCTTCATCATATTATGTTGATATGGAGAAAACTTATTACAAGAAATTATGTGTAATTCTAATGTCTTTACTTTCATTTATCTTACAAAGGAACCTAAGGTTTGCACATAATAGTGCATCTATTTGTAAGCCACAATCCTTTGTATGACAAGTAGTGCCTCCAAAGTTGGTTCTTTTTGAACTATTTGTTCTTCAAAGAGAATATTATAATCATGGTCAATATATAAATTTTACTCTTAATTTAAACCTCTTGTGATGCGAGGAGCATCAATCCTTTAGTTCAAAAGTATTTTATGCTCCAACAAAGTCCAAACTCAAATAATTTTCATGTAATACATCGTAATATAAGTGAATGGAAAAAGATCAAAAAGAAGAATCCAATCAATAATCATTGTCACCTCAAAATCTTAATTTACCTCCTACCCCTAAACTTACCACTAAGGGACATAAGTATTATGACATCATTGATCATTTACCAAATACTTGAGCCAAAATATCTTGGTGGGATTTAATGTATGCATGTGAAGTGTATATAAATGTTTTGCATAAGCCTTTGGATAATATTATTAAAATAAATACTAAGCCATTCTAAGTATCTACCATAGTAGGGTTCCTTCATGATAGCAATAATGTCATTTAAAAAAATCCTATGTAACTTATAAATGCCTCAACAATACAAGAACACTTGCTTTTAGACATGATGATTGTGTATGAAAAAGTAGCTATAAAGTGTACTTTAGTGGATAAAAAATCTTGATTAAATATATGTAGTGTGTAATTTTTGCATAAGATTGAGATAGGCATATCTAATTTGCAAAAATCTAAGTCACATTAAAGGGCTTTGTCAATGCTAAACAAAATTCATTGGGCACTAATACTTTATCTCTTATATTAAGGCTTGTACATTAAATACATTATTCCATGTGATTCTAAGATGATTAACTAGTACATAATATTCTTCTAGGATGTCCAATGGATTCTTGCCATGAGGTTTGTTCCTTCCACACTTCATCATTCATTAAAATTTATTTTAAATGATAAATGGATTACATTGTTAATTTTAATGATGACCCTTTCAATTTTTGTCCATTGACTGAGCCTCAAAGTGTTTTCTTTCCTCAAAATCATTTGACAAAATCACAAAATCAACCAAAGTTATACCCTACCCCACAACATACTAACATTGATGGCAAGGATGATTGGGGTACTACCAATTTTACCCCATCACATATGGGAGAATATCAAATAAATATTAGCCATTTAATATTGCACCTTAATTTATGGATAACACTCATTTGGCCAAATATTTGAAACCAAGCTCACCAATAAAGTTGGACATGTGTGGATGTGATAGTTGAATGAAGATTTATGATTCTAGTAGTGATAATTCTTTACTATCCTTTGTATTACTCTAAAAACATTATGTCCATGGTTTTAAGATATCACAAAAATATGAATACAAAGGAAAAAGGATTGGGCATAAATCAACAAGGTATTAATGCGCCTCTATAATTAGAATAATAGCTTGGAACATAAGGCCTAGGCTATATTACCCACATGGTAAAATGATTAAAAAATTAGCATAACATACAAGACTACTTGGTTTCTATTGCTTTATTGGAGACAAGTTTTCCACTTCCTCTACTTTATTTGAATGATTGATTTATCTTTAGGGGTAAACACACAAAGTTGTGTCGCACTTTTATAAGGAAATCAACCAACACTAATCCAAATTTTTAACTTGAATCACTAAATGTTGGTGTGAATAAATGTCTTGTACCTAGTTCATTCACTTACTAGAGACTTAGGGGACATATTTACATGTTAAGTTTGCTTAGTTCCTAAGATTCTTTCTAGAAAACTTAGTTGTCATGTCTAGATCTTATCTTTTTTACTTTTATGTCAAGTTAGTTGTCTCATGTCATAGGATTAAGAGACCTTTCATGATCTTGTCTAATCCTATGTCTCACCTTGGCTATATAACCAAGGGGTTCTCATACATTGTACATATAGATGAATTCTTGTATAATCAATTCCATTACAATCTTGAGCATTGCATATTGACCTCTTTGTTCTTTCCATTTGGCCTTTAGATCTTGGGTATATCCATAGCCAACTTTAACACTAAAAGGTGAAATATATATTTTGAATTTTGAAATGATGTAAACTAATAAAAATCTGTGTATTTTGTGTTTGTATATTTTTTTTAAAAATATTTGAATATATATTTTTGTAAAATTGACACTATAATTTAGTTGTTGATAAAATGTTGAAAAATGAAGTTAAACAAGACATCACTCTTTATATAATAATTTTTTTCTTTCAATTTTTTTGTGTATTTATAAGTTAAAACTTTAGTGCATGGATTTATTTTTTTCTCAATTTTGATAAATACAATTTTAAAAAATAAATATTAAAATGTGTATGTATTGAAAACATAATTGTTCTAATGGGATGTCACCTTTTGTCTTAACTATTTATCCAAAATAGAAAAAAAAATCATACCATCTTAACATAGAATCTTTTATCTAGTGCACCATACTTTTTTCAATTTTTTAAAATAAATTTTAGTTTTTTCTTCATAAGATAATGAACCTTATATTTTGGTGGTGATAACCTACTTTTAGTAAAAATAAAAAATATTTAAAACTATATGTATTTGAAAGCTACACTTCTAGATCTAAAAAAAGGTATTTTTTATATTTTAAAAAAATATTGTTTACATGAGTAGTTGTTGAAACATCAATTTTTTCGAATAATTTTATTTTTTTGGTAAATTGGTCTCAAAGTGGTGTTACATATGCATTTACTGAACACTTTTATTTGAAAAAGTTGTGGTCATATCTAATTTAGCTACAATGAATCTAGCTAGATCATATATTTGACAAATATTTCTTTTTAATTAAAAAAACTTAAATTCACTTATGCTAATAAGTTGGTCGAAATTTTGACACAACTTTGTACTTTTACCTTTAGTGCATTCTCCTCCTTAAGTTGATATTTTTTTAATGTTACTCTTTTGTAGAATATTAAAGTGCTTATGCTAATTTTCTATTATTTCATCATGGTTGAGGATTCTATTATGCTTTAAATGAATATTCTTATTTTGGGAAAACCATACCTTCATCCAATGAACCTAAGTAACACAAAAAATCCTAGATTGTTTATGAATGCTAACATTTACTAAAGATATGAATATTTAGTCATTGGTGATACAATTGATGTTCATATGGATAAGAATGAAAAAATACCAAATGTTTAAAGTTGGTGAATGTTTAACCCATAGTAAGCACCAAAATTATACCCTCGTTTTCTAAATTTTATGACTTATTTGTGTGGGCTTATAAGGATATGCTAGGTATTTTTTGTTTTTGTGCATAATATTATTTTAGATACTAAGATAAACCAATTAAGTAAAGGATTAGAAAAATACATCTTAAGGTAGCATTTCTAGTCAAATAAGGGATCCAAAAGCTCCTCAAAACTCTAGGTTCATACAAACCATGAACTATTCACCTTAGATATCTAACATTATTCTCATTTCCAATATTTACTATCACATAATAATTTTCACAATTTTTTGGTGCTTGCAAAAGGCTTCTTCAGTAGATGATTTTCCTTTGTTCAATATAGATATGATTGTTCCCACTCCATTGAGAGCTTTTTGTTATGTCATCATTCCATTTGTTCTTAAAGAATGTTAGATATACTTATCAAATGATTATGAAGTTAATCTTACATGATCTAATACATGATATATTAGAAGATTATGTCCAAGACATACTTTGAAATTCCAAAAGGGGTGTAAATCACATAAATAATTTAAGAGAAAACTTTGAAATATTAAGATAGTACGAAGTTAGATTTAGACATGTTTATTTGGAGTAAACAACAAATGACTACTTGGATTCATTGTGTCATGATTAGGTATAGAGGTTGGTGTTAACAATATTAATACTATAGTAATTACTCCTCCACCTAAAAGTATATACCAACTTCACAATTTGCAAGGGGAAATTTAGATTATTTAGAGATTTATTACAAAACTTGTGGATAGGACATTACCATTTACTAAGTTGCTAAAGAAATATGTTAAATATTAATGCAATGAGGAATATTAAAATAAATTTAATTTAATTAAATAATTCTTAATAGATCCTTTCGTACTAATGCTTGTGATTCATGGTAAGCCAAGTATACATTTTTCCTACTGAAGCAACTATTAGTGGCATGTTATTGTCGGAAGCCTTGCAACATGAGCATGAAGTATGGATGGTTTGTTTTGGTTGTTACTATGTTGTCATTGATGTCAACATGGTGATAACTATATGTGAATTCTACTTGGTTTACTAGAAGCTATTCTCTGTTAGTAATACCCTTTTGTGATGGAACATTGTGTTGGTATTTGAGTCCGAAATTCACCACAAGATCTGATATGACTCTAATCTCTTAACCATATTTTCATGACTCATTCAGATAGCTATATCCTGGATCTTGAGATGTCTTTTGTTGTGAGTAGAAAGTTATCTTTGAAAAAGTTCAACTCTGTATTCTATTGTTGTTCCTTGCTTGGCATACTATGTGGGAGACTCCGTATTCTTCTAAGGTGAACATTCTTATGCTGCGATTTTGTTGATAGTCTCTATGTTGGTAGTATAATGGGAAATTAATGTGTTCTCAGATCTAGAAGGTGTTTTCTTTGAGGATTATTTGTTGGTTTGGAGAATTGTGTTCTAGTCTTGGCCGACTTAGCGTATGTAATATATTATGAAGACTAGTTATGCTTTATGGATGTTAGCCGAGTTGGTATAATGCACTGCGCAGATAAAATGTTTAAATCATATATGGTGCCGACAAAGAAAGTTTAGATTATTTTGTTTTCATCTAATTATGCCAACCTAATTGATGAATAAGATATACTTGTATATATATATATATAAGATGTTTTGAGGAATGAGATGAGCATGAGTAGTGGAACTAGATATACGGAGTGAATGTGAAATGCGAAGAGGAAAAGGTGTGTGAAGATCTAAGCCTAAATGCTTTATCGGCTATGGATTAGTGCATTTTTTTTGAGTGACTACTGTGTGAGGTGGTACTTCATATTCTGAGCTTCATTGGAACTGAACCCTGCACATTGAAGGTGTATCCTATTAGTTCAATATTTTGGCAGTGAGCCACTATCATTGTATCTTGGTGGTTAGCCATATTTTGTACTCATGCAATGATCCTTTTAAGTACAACAAGTCCTGACAATGAGCCATGTAATATTTTGTATCTGGATATAATATATTGTGAGTTAACCCTCATCATGGTTTTTCCCTTTTTGGGTTTTCCACGTAAAAATCTTGGTGTTCATGTGTATGGTTGCATTGATTTTTTTTTATGTTCCTTCTTGTTGATTCAGTCAAAATTGAGATAATGTTTAAATGGATGTTAATATGGTTTTATGGAATACTGATTCACCCCCCTCTCAGTATTCTGGATGTTCAACAATTATTCCTAAATAAAAGATCAATAGAGAACATGTATTCCACTATATTATATATACTCTTATAGAATATAAGGGTACGTGCAAAATGATGGGGGGCCAAAAAGGGGTCTTAAATATTATATATACTCTTATAGAACATATGGTTTTTTTTTTGAAATCAGGAAATACTGACCTTGGATGTGAAATTGAGGATAGTTACACTCAAAAAATATAGATGCAACAAAAACAAGGATAGTAGTGCTTTGAGTCTACTTTCTAAACTACTAATTTTATTTTTAAAATGGTAGAGATTAAGGGGTTCAAAAGAGGGAGCCACAAAAATTGGTGTTGTTTTTGTCAAAAAAACATAACATAGTGACTTTTGTGGCTCCCTCAAAAGGTTAACTTTTTTTGGTATTTTTAAAATTGCTTCGATGAGAAATTAGCTAACAGCATGTCATTTATGCTCGATTTTTTTGATAAATTTTTAATGAATATTTTATTTTTTTACTAATTTTCAAAGTGGACACTTCCTAAAAAACATAATTTTGGTTGTGCTACCCCTATAAATTTTGAAAACTAATTGAAAATCATTTTTTTCAATATGTGTAGAATGGATTTTAGTTTCTAAAAATATAATTTATTTGAAATTTCAATGAATAGTTAATTTATAAAGAAAAAATACCAAACACTAGTTTTTGCCAAAAAAAATAGACAAACAAACAAAAGATATTAAAGATGAAAGACTTAACATTGTCAAAATGTCAAAAAAAATAAAAATTAGATAGCTAAGAGAGAGCCTAACATTACCCAGGTGTTCGATTTGTTAGACCTTGAAACACGTGCAAACCCGATGCTTAGAACGAACATGATTATGTGAAATATTGTAGAATTTGCAAAAAACATGCATTTGGACATTGGGAAGGCAGTCCAAGCCTTTGGATTGGTATTCTAAAGAAAATACCAAGCCTAAGTCTTGGGGATTCCCAAAGAAAGAAATAACGCAAGCGTGTTATAATGCGCTCACGTTATTTCATTATTTTGACATGTTTTTTGCGTTTTTGCTTGAGTTGCCTAAGCAAGACATAACACAAACGCATTATAACGTGCTTGTGTTATGTCTTGCTTTGTGTTAAAGCTATTCTACTAAATGTATGTATATATATTTGTATGTATGTATGCATGTATGCTCGTATGACATGTATGTATGCATGCATACATGCATGCTTGTATGTAAGTATGAATGCTTGTATGTATGTATGTATTAGTGTATTAGTGTATGTATTTATGTAAGATTATATGTACGTATGCATGTATGCTTGTATATATGTAAGTATGTATGTACTTTCCTATATATATGTATATCTGCTTATATGTATGTACATATGTATGTATTTAGAGGGTGAGAGAATTGTAAGAGAGAGAGATAGTTGTCTAGGTAGGGTGGGAGGGAGAGACCTAAGAGAAAGAGGGTAGTGAGAGAGATACTTGAGATAGGGAGTGGGGGTGGGAGGGAGAGAATCAAGAGAGAGGGAGATAAAGATAGAGGGAGTGGAGGAGAAGGGGTTGGAGTGAGAGGGATAGAGGGAGAGAGAGAGGGGGGTGGGAGAGAGATACTTGAGAGAGTGGGGGGAGAGAGGGAGATATCTAGGTAGGGTGCTAGAGGGAGAGAACTAAGAGATAGGGAGAGAGAGAGGGAATATGAGAGAGAGGGAGTGGGAGAGATATGGAGTGAGAAAGAGGGAGTGCTCAAGAGAGATAAAGGGAGTGAGAGAGAGAGAGAGTTATCTAGGTAGGGTGCCAGAGGGAGAGACCTGAGAGATAGCTAGAGATAGGGGGTGTGATACAAAGGGAGTGGGAGAGAGAGGGAGAGAGAGAGAGGGAGTGGGAGAGAGATAGAGGGAGTGAGTGAGAGAGAGAGAGACCTAAGAGAGGGAGAGGGTGTGGGAGGGAGAGACTTGAGAGAGAGGGAGAGAGAGAGAGGGGTGGGAGAGACAGAGGGACCTATCTAGGTAGGGTGAGAGGGATAGAGGAGAGAGAGATTTATCTAGGTGCTGCTAGGGGAGAGACCCAGAGAGAGAGGTGGGTGGGAGAGACCTGAGAGATAGAGGAGAGAGGGAGTGAGAGAGAGAGGGAGTGTGAGATAGAGGGAGTGAGTGG
This sequence comes from Sequoia sempervirens, assembly GCA_007258455.2. NCBI lineage: Eukaryota > Viridiplantae > Streptophyta > Pinopsida > Cupressales > Cupressaceae > Sequoia > Sequoia sempervirens. Next base: position 451,618,629 of record VDFB02000017.1, read on the forward strand.
GAGAGAGATAGAGGGAGTGAGAGAGAGATAGGGAGTGTGTGTGTGGGTGGGTGTGTGTGTGTGTGTGTGAGAGAGAGAGAGAGAGGGGGGTTGGCCGAGTGAGAGGGACTTATCTAGTTAGGGTGGTAGGGATAGTTGAGAGAGAGGGAAAGAGAGGGAGTGGGAGATAGAGGGATGGGAGAGAGATAGAGGGGGTGAGAGAGACCTAAGAGAGGGAGAGGGAGTGGGAGGGAGAGACTTGAGAGAGAGGGAGAGAGAGATTAGGGTTTAGGGTTTAAGGGTCAAGGTATTATGGTTTAAGGGTATAGGGTTGAGGGATTAGGGTTTAAGACATAGTGTCCAAGGTTGATGGCTTAGGGTTAAGTGAGAGACCTAGATGGGCAAGGGATGGATGGCTAAGGAGAGAGATAGAGAGGGAAACCCTTAGAAAATCAACATTTTCATAATGCGAGTTTATTTTGAAGAAGTTGAGATATAGTCATTTTGTATAGCAAGACAAAACATGCTCACTGATGAGTCTAGTTTATGGTTTAATTTTGGTAGAATTTATGATCTATTTGCTGAGATTGTCATGAACCTTAATGTTTGAATGTTGATATTTCCTCAAAACCATAGACATTGGGCCTAATTTTATCTCTGCAAATCTTTAATGACATTGACATGTTATATGGACTATTTGTATTAATTCTACATGTGGATTAATGAATGTTCTTTAAGATAGTTATAGATATGCGATTATTGTGCGTACTAATATTTCCATGTAGATATGATTTGAGGCCACTAGATTGAGAGGATTCCACTAGCTAGTCATTCACCATAACAACTAACAAAGTGGTCATGCAAAGGTCAACGAAGGGAATCATTCAAAGAGGTTGATGGCGAGAGATTCCTCATGCAAACCGAGTTGTAACCGCCTTGTAAATGATCTTTATTGATGTTGAACGAATATAAGCTTTACTATTGTGCTAAATCTGTGTTGAGGCAAGCACGTTTGACTAGATTCCATGCACACGTAACCGCCCCTCCACTTTCTCTGCTTTCCCTAAAGTGGCATCCTTCTAGTTTGTGGAGTTGGCCGCCTTGCATCTGAGTTTACATTAGTTTTAGAGGATACTCATCCAATGGGGCCCACTTGGTGAGCATTCCATCCTTAGTTTATTTTAGTTTAGTTATTACTTTTTGTTCAATAATTAGTTAAGAATTTGGCACTAACTGTTCCTACAACCACTAGAATTCCATTATGTGACTGTTCCTATAGCCAAAGCAGACAAAGTAGTTTCCTGTTTGTTTGCTCAGATTTTCATTTATGTCATGTATTTCAGCTTACATAGTTGTTGGTTGATGTTCAGTACTTATGTTATTTCCTTCTAAGCAATTTACCTTCAACATTATGTTTTTCTTAGTTCTAGAATGAATATGGCTACTTGGGATCCTTAGTGCACATACTCTGATGACCCATTTCAAGTTCACATCCCTGGATTGAAAAATTAAATGCACCTTCATGATGATTGAATGGCTATTTAGTTTAGATGTCCAATCTATGAATCATAGTTGTAAGGGCTTAGTTGTTAAATCATTGTAGGAGGCCAACATTTTTGGCGTCATTGTCGGGGATGGTGTCAAACTAGGGAGTTCTTTGGGGTCATTGGTAGTTTTTCTCACTGTACTATTTCTGAAAGTTGTTCTTAGTATACCCCTCATTTAGGAAGTAATGAACCCCCTTATTCTTTACCAATTCTTTGTGTGAGCCAGCTGATAGTGAGTTGATACTGCATGCATAGAGGAAGGAGAAGAGATGCTTATGGGAGATTCCTTCCGAATAATCCTGATCCATTCCAGCTATTTGAATATTAGAACTTTCCAAGAGAAGAAGAAGAAGATCCACACCCCTTTGCTGATGTAATTCATGATCTAACTAGCTCTGAAATTTCCTTTGAAGACCAAAATAAACTTGAGAATCCCTTTGCTTTGGAACTACATCAAGTAGGCATGGGTGATGCAAATAGAAATAGACCTAACCAACTAGATTTTCCTTTCCCCATTGCTCATTAGAATGAAGCAAACAACCTCAAAAATATCCATGCTTCAGTCCTTCCCAAGTTCTATGGAATTTTCATAGAAGATCTTGATACCTTATTGTTCGAGTTTGATATACTCTACAGGATTTATGACTATACCACTGATGCCCATAGGCTTAAGCTATTTCCTACCACTCTGAAAGAAGTTGTATTAAGATGGTTCATGAGCCTAGGAAAAAATACTATGGAGACATGGGATGACATGAAGATAAAATTCCTTGAAAAATACAAGGAGTATTGCAGAGGCAGTGACATGAGAGGAGTTGACATTTTTAGGATGCAACAAAAGGAAGATGAGAGCCTGGAGGATTACATTACAAGGTTTTTGTTTTGCCTACAAAAATTTCCACACTATACACTTAATGAAGACTCATAAAAGTTGATTTTCTTGAGAGGAATCAATGACAACTTGACTAATGCCTTGGACCTGATGGGAGGAGGAGATATCTCCCAAGTTCCTTGGGAGGATATCAAGAAGATAAGCCATAACTACTCTAGGGAAGCTTCAAAGAAAGGGAGAGCTTACCAATCTTCCATGGGTAAGTCATCTACCAGTGGAGTTTCAAGAATGGAGATTACTCATTTGCTGGTAGACTTAAATCAAGACATTATAAACAATCTAGCTATTCAGTTGGATGCACTTCAGACCAAGAAGAAACAAGAGGAGGCAGAGGCAACATTGACAAAGTATTGCCCCCATTGCAGACAAAAGAAGGACTACAGATGCAAGATGGTAACTAATATTGAAAGCAAGCAGATTGCACCCGAGTTAAAGCCAATTCAGATCAAAGAAGATCAAGTATACTATGTTGCATAAAGGAGGCCTTGGGCTCCAAGACAAGGTATGCCACCAAACCCACTCTCTTTTGTTGGGCCATATTTTAATTCTTATTCATCTGGTAACCAATGGAAGCCCCCATATCCATCCAACTATGGAGGATATCCACCACAACCTTGGAATAACCCTCCAAATACCTGGAATAATCATCAAAACTCTCCATCCCAATGGCAGCAACATTATTGGAATTGGCAGCAGTTTCAAGGAAATTGGTAGCCACCCCCAAGAAATTGGCAATAAAAAAATCAATGGAGGGGAGGACAACAATGGCCAAACTAGCCAAATAGTTACATGCAACCAACTTCTCAGCCCCAACAGCCTACTATAATGCCTCCACCTAATAATTCAAGCTCAAATCCACCTAAACCTAATCAACTACCAGCTCAGCCCACACCCAATCCAAATAAAAAACCACAACAGTAGCCTGTATACTCTGCTGATTAAAATTAATTCCCTGCATATGCTATGAGTGTGAGTGACATCCACTTGCGTTGAGGAACTACTATACCGACTCCATCCACACCCATTATCATTGAGCTTCTTGTGGAAGAAGAAGAGCCTCTGAATACCCCCATTCAGCCTAGTGCATCTAAGAATCCTGAACCAGTCCTAGTCAAGCAGACTAAACAAGAACCACCATTTACTTAGAGATTGGAAGTTTCCAAGAAGAAGGAAGAAGAGGACACAACTTTTGACATTATAGATCAGTTGAAGCATATATGTGTCCAGATACCCATATTTTAGGCCATAAAATACATTCCAATCTATGGCAAGGCAATCAAGGAAGCATGCCTCAAGAAACCAGATAGAAAGTGTCACGTCTCAGCCCTTGATGCAGGTTGCTTTTGGTTTTGTGTGGATTTTTTATATGATTTGATGTGCGTGGTAGATTAATAATGAATATTATGGTGTTTTGGTGTGGTGATATATGAAAGTGATTATTTAAATTATGAAAAGTTGAATAGTATTGAATGTGTTTTACTTTGAAGATGAAGCAAAATAGAGTAGAAATAATTGAATTTATGTATTATATTGCTTGATTTATATCTTTATGTGATCCTAATTTAGTTATTGTTGTGTGTTTGAGTGCACTTGAGATGCAAGAGGTTGAAGACCAAGGGTGTGATTAAGGAGAGGAGGTTAGCTTCTTGACAAGACAAAGCGGGATGTCCTCTCGATCACACACACGAGCACTTAGATTCATGTAGATTGCATTTAGGAATGTCAATTTTAGTGTGTTTGTTTTGAATTATTTGCAAATTAAATAACAATTAGTAAATTAAATAAATGATGAAATGAAAGCATGATAAAGTAAAGGAATTAATTTTAATTATAATTTAACTTTGGTTTTAAATGATTATCATGATATAAATCTAAGTGAGAATCCTACTTTCTTTAACTTGTGTTAAATTTTTTGTGATAATAAAATTAAATAATAATTAATTCACATTTATTCAAATGCAAGATAAATATTTATTTTAAACGTAGCCTTGGGTGAGTATTTTTGAAAGGTTTTCCTTTGTGCAATGGTAATTGTGGATTATTTTTACATATCTCTTATTTGTGAATATGAAATGTAAAACACAAAGTTATATATTTTAATTTAATTTTTAAAGTCCATTTCAAGATTAGGGTTGGAAATGGAAAAAGTGAAATATTATTAAAAGGAAAAGAACTTCCCGAGAGAGGCAATGGTTCTTGAAATCATTCTTGAAATTAAGCTCTGCAAATTTTTCTCTAATAGTTGCCAAGAAAATGTTGAATCTTTGAGAATAATAAGTTTCAGAATTATTCTTTGGGAGATAGTAGGAAATTAAAAAGTTGGTAAAGCAACTGGAAAGGAGGAAAGACAAAGAAAATTTCTCAGAAAAACTAGATTGAAAAGAGGCAAAGAGAAGAAGTTGTCTAGAGAGCAACTCCAATTGGAAGCGAAATATCTAGATTTTCCATTCTTTTTCCATAAATCTTGTTTGAAATATGAAAATACTACTGAAGAATTTGAATGCCAAGTGTTTGAATTGTTTGAAAAACTTTTAAAATTGATAAAATATTCTACTCTTTTGTGTGCATTGAAATAAATTGCATAATTTTTCCCCTTTCAAATTGGGGTTTTTCTCCTTTGCAAACTATGGTTTATAATTTTGTCTCAGATTGCTCATTCATTACATAGAAATTCTGAATATATATATATATATATATATATATATATATATATATATATATATATATATATAAATTCTATATATTTATAATATATATATATATATATTATAAATATATACACACTTTTTAAAAAAAGCTTTTGGAACAATCGACTGGGAAAATCATTGAAGTTCATATCTTTAAAAGTCAAGTTTTAGTGAATTGGGGATTAACCCCTACCCTGTCCCATGGAGGAAGGGGCTGCCCTATGGAGGGACAACACCCTCCACAGGCCTTGGCCTGTGGAGGAGGAACTGCCCCCTCACAGGAAGCGCCTTCCCCTTGGGGAGAGGCGACAACCTCAAGGCGTATGGACTGTTCTTTATAAATTTTCTTTTAAAAATATGTTTGATATGAAACTATAAACATATATATATATATAAACACACACACACACACACACACACACACACATATATACATACTTACAAACATATATATATTTTTGTTTTCTTTAGGAAACATCATTCACTGCCTTTGGTATTATACGGAAAATGCAGCATTATGGTATATGCATTTTATAAATCTGTTTGAATTCTTTTTGATATATGAATAAATACATATTTATACACACACACACAGACACACACATATATATAGACTGACATAAATATCAATGTTTTCTACAGAAAACATTACCTTCTATCAATGGTAACATACAAAAAACACAACATGGTGTATAAGCTTATATATACATTTGAAAACTAAAATTTAGAGAGATGCAAAATAAACACATTTAAATCACTTTGTGTTCAGTAGGTAACATGTATTCATATACAAATTTGATATCTACTTTGTGTTTCTTTTCTAAAACTATTTCTATTTTCTGAATAGTGGTGCACTATGAATCACCATACATCATTACAAAACTTAGTGAAATATACTTAAAGCTATATTAAGTGCTAAAGATAAATATTTTTAGCAAATGTATTCTATAGAAAATGCATTTAAAACTAGTGAATTTTCCAAAAAGAGTAGCTTTCTTTCTTCTCTAAAACTATCAAAATTATTTACTTTGATCAAACTATTTTAGAAAATAGAACTGGGACTAATTTTAAATTGCATAGTAACACTCACTAGAAATTGTACAGGAAAATCTTTCATACTGAGTGTATGTATGAAAAGCTATTTTGATAATCTTTGTGTGAACATTGGAAAATGATGGAATTTCTTTGGAATTGGAAATGTGTAAAATTGAATGAGAACTTAGATGGAAAATGATTTATTCACTGTATTTTGAGAAACTTTTGGGATAGGATGCCGAAGGTGGACCCATAGAGATGGTAGTTTCACCTTTTCTAAGACTATCATTTGTTTTTATTTATGTTTGGCCAAGCACATGCACCATTGAAATAGATGGAAATAAAAGCCTAGAAATAAATGTATATAGGTCTCTGCCACCTCCTGTTTGCAAGAAATATGTGATTCTCATGTTAGGAATGCATATAGGCATTGGGCTTGCATTGAGAGTTCCCTCCTGCATTGTTGTTTCAGGTTGCTAGGCTCCTTATGCAGGGCCAAGGATTTCTTCGAGTTAGGAAGAAACCCGGGGAAGTCTTGTACTTCATGGTTGGGCAGAAAAGGCGCCTTAATCACACTCTTGGCCCCAGCTTGCAAGAAGACCAGTGGTGTCACAACGGTTGAGGTTCAGAGGTTCACATGCTATAAATGTATTCATGTATTATTTTTGAATGGCTTGTAAAGCCCACTTGTAAATGTAACTCTTTTTGACAATCATTATTGTAACATTGAAATAGATGTATTGGAATGAAATAATTTAATGTAACATTGAAATAGATGTATTATTTGAAAGTTAATGAATGAATGTATGGAAACTCATTTATATGCGAATGGAATTTACATATGTATCAATGCAAGATCTTTTTTATTGAAGCAATTTACTTCTTTTCCATACATGAAATGAAATTTATTACTAATTTTTCTTTGTGAGCACTTATGGAAGATCTTGATCTATGCATCGTTTACTTTTATTATACGTGAAATGTAGTGAATTGTGGAAAATTATGTGGTTATATGAACATCATCTCTCAAGCATTACATTTTGGTATCAGAGCAGCAAGGTTCAACTCTAGGACCTATGCCTAATTATGCTTGATGTTATGTTTTTCCAGGGTAACCCTAATGGAGGGTAGGTATTATTAGCGGGAATGGGGAGGAGGATCCCGTGGTGATCCCAATGATAAGTTGGATCAGATTTTGGCCATTTTAAGTAGGCAAGAGGCCAGGATCAATAACCTTGAGCAAGCAAGACAAACTGGGCCAACAAGGTATGATCCTGGTGAAAGTGAAAACATAAAAAATGAACCAAATGGAGAAAACCCTGAAACTAAAAAGAATCAAAGTAAGCTAATGAAGGTAGCTAAAGAATTAGGTAAGGACCTCAAGAAGGTTGTGCCAGCCAAGTTTGATGGTAAGTCCTTTGGTGATGAGGCAGAAGCATGGATTATTGAAATGGAAAGGTACTTTTCCTTTCAGAACCTATCCGAGGAAACTAAGGCAGAATGGGGATCCTACCAGCTCATAGGTGAAGCTGCTACATGGTGGGAGAATGAAAGGGTTGATAAATAGTTTTTGCCTGGAAAGGCAACATGGGAACAATTTTTGCAGACTTTCAGGAAGAGGTGGCTTCCAGATTCTTATTTTGATAAGAAAATGACAGAATTCCAGGTGTTCATTCAAGGAGGAATGGCAGTGACACAATATTGGGAGAAATTCTCTCACTTGCTTAAGTACGTACTGCAGTACTAGCATGATGAGAGGTTTCGAATTCAAAAATTCATTTTGGGGATTAGGTCTTAAATTGGAAATCAGGTGGATATGCATAGACCGACTACCATGGATGAAGCCTTTGAATTGGCACTTTTATAGGAACATAAAATGCAACAGGTTGCAAACTACAAGAGAAGCAGGGAAGCCAAGTATGGCAATAAGAAGTTCCAAGGAAATCACCAAGGTAACAATAACCAAGGCAATCAGAGCAATTAGGGAAACCAAGGAAATAATAATAGGTAGATTAGAAATTTAAAAAGGAGTGGTAGTCCTCAAAACTGTAATGATGGAAACCAGAATAACAATAAGAGGGCTAATTTCAATAAGAAGAACGACAATAACATGAGGGATTTTTCTGACATTCCTAAAGTGCCTCATGGGGGTTGTTATACTTGTGGTCGTGAGAATTACGCTAGTGTGTGCCCTCAGAGGGTTAACAGACAGAATAACAGGAATCAACATCATATCCATGCGACAGTTGACAATAGCCAAGCAAATTATCAATCCACTCCTATCCAGCTATCGGGTAAACTTTTTGGATGTCCTGTTTCTATTTTGATTGATACTGGTGTCACTGATAGTTTTGTGGATCCTCATGTTGTATCTAAATTATCAGTTAGACTAGGCTATATGGAAAATTCATGGAAAGTTCAGTATGGGAACCGGGTAGAGAGGAAGGTAGAGCAATGACTATTTTGTAGTGAACTTGAACTCCCTAGTCTTAAAATGCAAGTTAATTTTTATGTAGCACCACTGGGATCTTATGATGTGATTTTGGGGATAAATTGGATTTATGAACATAAGGCCTTGTGGATTGCAAAGAGAAATCAATAAGGTTCCTTGATGACCAAGGAAATCATGTGGAGGTTTGTGGTGTATAAAGGCCTCTGGAACTTAGGCAAGTCTCAGCCATGAAATTAAAGAAGGCAAGCCAAAAGGGATGCACTATTTATGCAATAAAGGTCAAGGACCTTGATGAGACAAAATCATCAGTTACTGATCATCCAATTCTAAAAGAATTTGAGGATGTTTTTCTTGAAGAGCTAATTGAGCTACCACCTAAGTGTGTATTCGATTTTTCAATTGATTTCCTACCGGGTGCGGAACCTCAGTCTAAAGCCCCATACAGGATGAATACAATAGAGTTGTATGAGCTAAAAGCCCAGCTGGAGGAATTGTTGAAACAGGGTTTCATTAGACCAAGTGTGTCGCCCTAGGGAGCTCCTGTTATATTTGTGAAGAAGGATGGGACCTTGAGGTTATGCATTGATTACATGATGCTTAACAAGGTTACTATCAAGAAAAAATACATGCTTCCCCATATTGATGATTTGTTTGACTAGTTAAAAGATGCCAAGGTATTCTCAAAAATAGATGTGAGATTAGGATACCATTAGTTGAGAATAAAGGATGAATATATTCACAAGACTGTGTTCAGGACAAGGTACGAGCACTGTGAATTTATAGTGTTATCGTTCAGGCTAACCAATGCCCCTGCAACCTTCATGAATCTAATGAATAGTGTTTTTTTGAGACTGCTTAGATAACTTTGTTTTAATCTTCCTTGACGATATCTTGATATATTCTAAGTCAAAGGAAGAACATGAGAAGCATTTGAGGATAGTATTGCAGTGGTTGAGGGAACATAATTTATATGGGAAAATGTCCAAATGTACCTTTTTCCAATTTGAGGTGCATTACTTGGGACACGTTATTTTAGCAGAAGGGATATCCGTGGACCTAGATAAGATTAAGGCAATCTTAGATTGGCTAGCACCGCAGAATATTTCAGAAGTCTGAAGCTTTATGGGACTTGCAGGTTATTACAGGAGATTTGTGCAAGGGTTTTCGACAATAGCAATGCTCATTACTGCACTCCAGAAGAAGGGAAAGAAATTTGAGTGGAGTGACAGGTGTGAAAAATCTTTTCAGTTGCTAAAAGAGAAGCTCACTTCTGCACCTATTTTAGTGGTGCTTGATCCGAATGGTCATTTTACAATGATTACTGATGCAACAGGAGAAGGGGTAGGAGTCATTCTCATGCAGGAAGGACAAGTGGTGGCATATGGATCAAGAAATTTGAAACAATATGAGTTAAATTATGCACCACATGATTTAGAGTTGGCAGCCATAGTTCATGCCCTTCAGATGTGGAGACACTATCTCTTGGGTAAACCCTTTGAATTAAAAATAGATCATGCTGGATTATAGTACATCTTTACTCAACCCAACCTAAATGCTCGCCAGAGGCGATGGTTAGAATTTTTGAGTGAATATGACTTTGGCATTGAGTACATTAAAGGGAAGGAAAATAGGGTAGCAAATGCCTTGAGTAGGAGAAGACATCTTGTAGCCATGGTTACCATAAAATCTAATTTCAGGGAGCAGGTGGTTCAGGCTTTACCTAGGGATGAGCAGTATGAAAGAGTAAAACAAACCCTAGAGCAAGATCCTTCAGATCGCATGTTTGCTGGGTATGTACTTGAGTCTGATGGACTCTTGAGGTTCTAGGGTCGTATGTATATTCCTATCTCTGCAGGGTTGAGAGAGTTGGTACTAGAGGAATTCCATAATGCGCCTTATTCAGGACATCCTAGTGTGACTAAAATGGTTGAGGGACTCAAGCCTCTATATTTCTGGCCAGGACTCAAAAGAGATGTTACTACATTTATAGCCTGATGTTTGGAATGCCAGCGAGTTAAGGCTAAGCATGTACATCTAGTAGGACTTTTATATCCTCACAGGGTGCCAGAATATAAGTGGCAGGTGATAACTATGGACTTTATTCAGAGATTGCCAATGTCTAGGAATCGACATGATACCATCCTAGTTGTAGTGGATAAATTGACTAAGGTAGCCCATTTCATTCCTGGGAACCTCAAGGATGGTTTGATGGTTTTAGCGAGGAAATTTGTATAGGAAATATTCTGACTACATGGAGTTCCAGAAGTGATCATTTCAAATCGTGACACTCGGATGACTTCCATATTTTGGACTACTCTGAATTATTCCCTGGGAACCAAATTAAATTTTAGTTCCACATATCATCCTCAGACCGATGGTCAGTCAAAGAGGGTGAACCAGATTGTGGAGGATCTCCTCTGAATGTATTGTATGGAGCAACAACACAAATGGGAGGAATATTTTCCTTTGGTATAGTTTGCTTACAACTCCTACCATGCCTCTTTGGGTATGGCACCATTCGAGGCCCTGTATGGACGTAAATTCCAAACACCCATCAGTTGGGACAAGGTATAGGACAAGATTGTGATTGGTCCTGAAACGTTGAGGGAAATGGAAGACCAAATGAAGCTTATCAAAGAAAAGTTAAAGCAAGCTTCAGATCGACAGAAGAGTCTTGTAGATAAGAATAGAACTTTCTGATAATTCTCTGCATGAGACAAAGTCTTTTTGAGAGTTCGGCCGCATAAGAATTCAATATCTTTCGGTAAGAATGCTAAGCTTTCCCCTAGGTTTGTTGGGCCCTTTGATGTCTTGGAGGTGATTAATCCGGTTGCTTACAGGCTTGCTCTGCCACCAGCTCTATCCCAGATCCATAATGTTTTTCATGTCTCGGTGCGTAAGCCCTACCATCCAAATTTAGCTCATATTCTTGACTGGCATGCGTTGCAGGTACAAGACCCGGGAGTGATGCAGGTGGAGCCCATCAGGATACTGGAAGAGCACAATGTTAAGTTGCGGAACAAGGACATTATGCAGTATAGGGTCTAGTGGGACCAATACTCGGTGGATAATGCCACTTGGGAGAATGCTAAGGACATTGATAGAGTTTTTCCTCACTTGAGATCTTAACATGTTTTTATTTTTCTTGCATTTAGAGACTTATGATACACTGATATTTCAGATTTTTTTGTGTGGTTTTGTAATAAGACATCGCGACAATGTCTCTTCCTAGTGGGGAAGGATGTCACGTCTCAGCCCCTGATGCAGGTTGCTTTTGGTTTTGTGTGGATTTTTTATATTATTTGATGTGTGTGATAGAATAATAATGAATATTATGGTGTTTTGGTGTGGTGATATATGAAAGTGATTATTTAAATTATGAAAAGTTAAATAGTATTGAATGTGTTTTACTTTGAAGATGAAGCAAAATAGAGTAGAAATAATTGAATTTATGTATTATATTGTTTGATTTATATCTTTATGTGATACTAATTTAGTTATTGTTGTGTGCCTGAGTGCACTTGAGATGCAGGAGGTCGAAAACCAAGGGTGTGATTAAGGAGAGGAGGTTAGCTTCTTGATAGGACAAAGCAGGATTTCCTCTCGATCACACACATGAGCACTTAGATTCATGTAGATTGCATTTAGGAATGTCAATTTTAGTGTGTTTGTTTTGAATTATTTGCAAATTAAATAACAATTAGTAAATTAAATAAATGATGAAATGAAAGCATGATAAAGTAAAGGAATTAATTATAATTATAATTTAACTTTGGTTTTAAATGATTATCATGATATAAATCTAAGTGAGAATCCTACTTTCTTTAACTTGTGTTAATTTTTTTGTGATAATAAAATGAAATAATAATTAATTGACATTTATTCAAATGTAAGATAAATATTTATTTTGAACTTAGCCTTGGGTGAGTATTTTCGAAAGGTTTTCCTTTGTGCAACGGTAATTGTGGATTATTTTTACATATCTCTTATTTGTGAATATGAAATGTAAAACACAAATTTATATATTTTAATTTAATTTTTAAAGTCCATTTCAAGATTAGGGTTGGAAATGGAAAAAGTGAAATATTATTAAAAGGAAAAGAACTTCTCGAGAGAGGCAACGGTTCTTGAAATCATTCTTGAAATTAAGCTTTGCAAATTTTGCTCTAATGGTTGCCAAGAAAATGCTGAATCTTTGAGAATAATAAGTTTCAAAATTATTCTTTGGGAGATAGTAGGAAATTAAAAAGTTGGTAAAGCAACTGGAAAGGAGGAAAGAAGAAGAAACTTTCTCAGAAAAACTAGATTGAAAAGAGACAAAGAGAAGAAGTTGTTTGGAGAGCAACTCCAGCTGGAAGCAAAATATCTAGGTTTTCCATTCTTTTTCCTTAAATCTTGTTTGAAATATGAAAATACTACTGAAGAATTTGAATGCCAAGTGTTTGAATTGTTTGAAAAACTTTGAAAATTGAGAAAATCTTCTATTCTTTTGTGTGCATTGAAATAAATTGCATAATTTCTCCCCTTTCAGATTGGGGTTTTTCTCCTTTGCAAATTGTGGTTTATAATTTTGTCTCAGATTGCTCATTCATTACACATAAATTATGAATATATATATATATATATATACACACTTCTTTTAAAAAAGCTTCTAGAACAATTGACTGGGAAAATCATTGAAGTTCATATCTTTAAAAGTCAAGTTTTAGTGAATTGGGGATTAACCCCTGCCCCGTCCCATGGAGGAAGGGGTTGCCTTGTGGAGGGACAACACCCTCCACAGGCACTGCCCCCTCACAGGAAGCGCCTTCCCCTTGGGTAGAGGCGACAGCCTCAAGGCGTATGGACTGTTCTTTATAAATTTTCTTTTAAAAATCTATTTGATATGAAACTATAAACATATATATATATATAAACACACACACACACACACACACACACACACACACACATATATATATATACATACTTACAGACATATATATATTTTTGTTTCCTTCAGGAAACATCATTCGTTGCCTTTGGTATTATATAGAAAACACAACATTATGGTATATGCATTTTGTAAATATGTTTGAATTCTTTTTGATATATGAATATATATATATACACACACACACACAAATATATATATATATATATATATATATATATATATATATATATATATTGACATAAATATCACTGTTTTCTACAAAAACATTACCTTCTATCAATGGTAACATACATAAAACACAACATGGTGTATAAGCTTATATATACATTTGAAAACTAAAATTTAGAGAGATGCAGAATAAACACATTTAAATCACTCTGTGTTCAGTAGGTAACATGTATTCATATACAAATCTGATATCTACATTGCGTTTCTTTTCTAAAACTGTTTCTATTTTTTGAATAGTGGTGCACTATGAATCACCATACATCATTACAAAACTTAGTGAAATATACATATGGCTATATTAAGAGCTAAAGATAAATCTTTTTAGCAAATGTATTCTATAGAAAATGCATTTAAAACTAGTGAATTTTCCAAAAAAAGTAGCTTTCTTTCTTCTCTAAAACTATTAAAATTATTTACTTTGATCAAACTATTTTAGAAAATAAAACTGGGACTGATTTTAAATTGCATAGTAACACTCACTAGAAATTGCATAGGAAAATCTCTCATACTGAGTGTATGTATGAAAAGCTATTTTGATAATCTTTGTGTGAACATTGGAAAATGATGGAATTTCTTTGGAATTGGAAATGTATAAAATTGAATGAGAACTTAGATGGAAAATACTTTATTCACTGTATTTTGAGAAACTTCCAAGATAGGATGCCGAAGGTGGACCCACAGAGACGGTAGTTTTACCTTTTCTAAAACTATCATTTGTTTTTATTTATGCTTGGCCAACCACATGCACCATTGAGATAGATAGAAATATAGGTCTCTGCCACCTCATGTTTGCGAGAAATATGTGATTCTTATGTTAGGAATGCATATAGGCATCAAGCTTGCATCGAGAGTTCCCTCCTGTGTTGTTGTTTCAGGTTGCTAGGCTCCTCATGCAGGGTTAGGGATTTCTTCGAGTTAGGAAGAAACTCGAGGAAGTCTTGTACTTCGTGGTTGGGAGGAAAAGGCGCCTTAATCACACTCTTGGCCCTAGCTTGCAAGAAGACCAGTGGTGTCACAATGGTTGAGGTTCAGAGGTTCATATGCTATAAATGTATTCATGTATTATTTTTGAATGGCTTGTAAAGCCCACTTGTAAATGTAACTCTTTTTGACAATCATTATTGTAACATTGAAATAGATGTATTGGAATGAAAGAATTTAATGTAACATTGAAATAGATGTATTATTTGAAAGTTAATGAATGAATGTATGGGATCTCATTGATATGTGAATGGAATTTACATATATATCAGTGCAAGATCTATTTTCTTGAAGCAATTTACTTCTTTTGCATACATGAAATGAAATTTATTACTAATTTTTCTTTGTGAGCACTTATGGAAGATCTTGATCTATGCATCATTTACTTTTATTATACATGAAATGTAGTGAATTGTGGAAAATTATGTGGTTATATGAACATCATCTCTCAAGCATTACAGAAAGAAGAAAGACCCCACTATGGTTCATGTGGTGGGACAGCTAGCTAACATCATGCTTGCGGAAGTGACTATCCCTAAGTACAATGATCCAGGTAGTACTATGGTAGGAGTTGTTATAAATGGGATCCAAATAAAGAATGCTCTGATTCACTTGGGAGCAACAATAAATGTAATGACTAAGGATATCCTGCAACAACTAAATGTTGCAAGAATGAGACCTACTCTTGCTCTCCTACAACTTGATGATAGTTCTATTGTTAAGCCTGATGGTATAGTAGAGGATCTTGTGGTGATTCTAGACTCATGGGAGTACCCAATAGATTTCACGATTCTTTCTCCTAAAGCCACACTAGGTGGGTATCCCATTATTCTTGGAAGACCATGGTTAGCAAAAATGGATGCATATATTGGATGCATGATAGGAGACATGGCCATGTCTGATGGGAAGAGCACCAAAAATATTGCTCTTTATCCTCTTGCTCAGCCATCCCACGATGAGGATAATCCTGTATGGCACATATTGGTGAAGAGGAAAAGGAAGTTAATTCTATGACGCAACTTATGATATTAGGAAGAAGCTCTTTTATGTCACTTCAAGATGAAGATGAATTATTGGATAACATCATTCAGAATCATTGCGAAGTGGAGGAAGCATCATTGTTCCAATCAGGACACTTATGTTTGCTCTTCCTCCAACCATTCTTCCTGTAGACACACGTCTTGCAGCCACTCTTCCTACAACCGGACTTCCTATAGCAACAGGTATGTCCCATACATTGATGCCATATGAACTCAACGTACCATGTGTTAATGAAGTAGCCATGATAGAGTTAACTACACAAGTACATGTGTCAAAAGGAAAATATTTGAATATTAACAACAAACTGAATGAAGAACAAAAATTGTTGTTGGAAAACTTACTGAGGACCCACCAACATGCATTTGCGTGGGACTATCATGAGATGAAGGGATTGGAACCTAAGTTTTACACTCATAGAATTTATATCAAAGAAGTTTTCACCCTAGTTAGATAGCCACAAAGAAGAATCAACCCTGCACTAAGAGAAATTGTAAAAGGAGAATTGCAAAAATTCCTAGATGCAAGATTTATCTTACCCATTTCAGATAGCCAGTGGGTGTCCTCATTGGTGATTGTGCCCAAGAAAGGAGGGAAATGGTGAGTTTGTGTTGATTACAGGGAACTTAATGCTGCCACCAAAAAGGACCATTTTCCTTTACACTTCATAGATCAAGTTTTGGATTCACTTGCAGGAAAGCAATATTTTTCTTTTCTAGATGGCTTTAGTGGCTACAACTAGATCTAAATTACACCTGAGGACTAGGAGAAGACCACCTTTACTTGTCCATGGGGGACCTATGCCTACTCGGTACTCCTATTTGGCTTATGCAATGCACTTGCTACTTTTCAAATGACAGTCATTAGCATATTCTCAGACATCTCTCATGATTGCATGGAAATTTATATGGATGATTTCACCACCTATGGTGCTGATTTCAATGAAGCATTGGAGAATCTCAAGAAAGTCCTACATATATGTGAAGATCACAATCTCTCTCTAAACAGTGAAAAGTGTTTCATGATGATGCAAGAAGGTGTAGTTCTTGGACACTACATCTCTCACAAAGGAATTCAAGTAGACCCTACAAAGATTGAGGTAATCACAAATCTACCCACACCTGCAAAACAAAAATATGTTAGGAGTTTCTTAGGACATGCAGGCTATTATAGGTGGTTCATCAAATATTTCAGAAAAATAGCAACACCATTGTATACTCTTCTCACCAAAGATGTTGAATTTCAATGGACAAAAGACTGTGACAAAGCATTTTCTGATTTGAAGACAACTTTGAATCATGCTCCTATACTCAAAGGACCTAATTGGGAGCTTTCTTTTCACAACCATACAAATGCAACATAATATGCCATAGAAGCTTTTTTAGGACAAAAAGAAGGAGCTATTGAAAATGCCATTTATTTTGTCAGCAAAAACTTGCAAGGAGCTTAATTCAACTATACAATGACATAAAAAGAAATGTTGATCTATGCCCTCAACAAATTCAGGCACTACATAGAAGGCTATCAAATCATTGTGTACACTTATCATGCAGCCATTAGATATCTCATGAATAAACCCTTGATCACCGATAGGTTGGCAAGATGGTTATTGTTGATGCAAAAATTTGACATAACCATTGTGGATAAACCAGGGAAGGCCAATGTTGCAAATTTTCTTTCAAGGTTGACTACATCAAAAGACAATCAAGCCATAGATGAATCATTTCCCGACGAGCATCTATTCTCCATCAGCGTGTAAACACCCTGGTATGCTGACATAGCTAATTATCTAGTCACAAGGAGAGTTCCTTCTCACGTCTCTCCAAAAGAGAGAAGGGAACTTATTGAAAAATATTTTCCTTTTTCATGGATTGTTGGATGTTTGTTTTATACTCGACCAAACCATGTCATGAGGAGATGCATGAGAGAAGATGAGACATATGATATTTTTCATGCATGCCACAACAAACCATGTGGAGGAAATTTTGTAGCCAAGAGGACAACAATGAAGATCATGAACACAGGATATTACTGAGCAACACTCCACAAGGATGCAAAAGGGTATACAAGAAAATGTGATCGATGTTAGAGGATGGGAATACCAACCAAATTTGATGAGATGCCACTTTTCCCTTAGGTAGTAATCACTCTATTTGACAAATGGGGACTAGATTTTGTAGGACCCATTGATCCTCCATCAAATGGTAAGTCTTATATATTAGTTTGCACTAATTATGTAACTAAGTGGGTAGAAGTTAAGGCCATGAAGCATGCAAGAGACAATAAGGTTGCTGAATTTATTTACGAGGAGATTTTCACGAGGTATGGAGTTCCAAGAGAGATAGTGACTGATCAAGGGGCTCAATTCACATCAACCCTTGTTGTAGCACTAGTCAATGAGTACAACATAAGACATAGGAAGTATACTCCTTATCACCCCCAGGCCAATGGCCAAGTTGAGGTGACTAATAGGGAGATTGAAGCCATCCTGGCCATAACAATGGTTGTTCATAAAAAGGATTGGGAAAATAGGCTGCTAGAAGCTGTCTGGGCCTATAGGACAACTTGGAAGACAACTACAGGCTTCACTCCTTTTGAGTTGTTGTATGGAAAAACATCCATGATGCCCATTGAATTTGAACATAAGACTCTTAAGACTATAGTAGACATGGGGATGGATATCTCTAAGGCACAAAGAGAAAGAATCATGTAGCTAAATACTTTGGATGAGATGAGGAGAGTAGCCTTGCATCACATAGAGGTAGTACAAAATCAAAAAATAAGGTGGCATGATAAATTCATCAAGGACAAGAAATTCCAACCAGGAGATTGGGCCTTGCTCTATGATTCAAGATATCAAGATAATACAAGAAAATTATAGACAAGGTGGCTAGGACCATATGAGGTTGCTGAAGTATACCCCAATGGTGTTGTTCAGCTCACTACTATTGACCTAGTCAGATTTAAGCTGCTTTCCAATGGTCATCACATTAGATTGTATCACAAGCCAACTTCCAAAGAGGAGTTCCTGCAACAATTCACTTAGCATGCAACACCTGAGCTTCCTGTAGCTGAGGGAAGTGGAGTTAGTGTCCCCCCTTCTGGCTAATTAAGGTATGTACTTGTCATAATAAAGACTTCCACTCTTGTGGGAGTCCACTTCTTCACCCATCCACCCATCCATCTCCACCTTTCTCTCTCTTCTATCACTTCACTTCATTTCATTCCACCTCATTCCACCTCATTTTCATTAATTGCTCAACTTATTTCTTAAAAGGCGACCGATACTTTCTCCACAATATTTGCAATGAGTCTTCCACAAATCAAGGTATGTGCACATTAATTTCTATCTATTAATTGTCTTTAGTGCATTCATTTAATTGTTGTGAATTAATATGGACATTCACCATAGCATGTCATTATTCCATGTCCCTATCAAATCATCCTTACCACCTCACATGTGAGGACACATGCTCAAATTTAGGTTGGGGGGAGGGAAAGATGTGAGTACTTTTCCCACGTGTCAGTCCATACTAGTCAACATCAGCAAAATTTAAATCAAGCCAATTTTAATTCTAAGATGACGACTCGTACGTGTCAGGTGACACCAATTGCCGCTGCCATTTTTCTCCATCATAACCTTTCTTTATTATTCATTTACTGCCATTATTGATCCTGTCATAATCTTAAGTCGCCAAAATGTAAAATAGAAAAAAAGAAAAGGTAAAACAGAAAAGGAAAATTCAAGCGACATTGGCATTGGAAATTTGGCAATATTGCAGGAAGGAAAATTTGCAGAGTGATTGTTGATTGTAGACAATGGGAGGTGGGTTAATCAGGAATGAACCCACGGTTCATTATGTATTACTGTAGGATGCACCTTCACAAGATGAATTCAGAAATTGTGGCTGGTTAGACTATTTCATGAAGCTGAATGGTTTTAATGAAGACATTGCATTAGAATTTGCCTAGACATTGTCTGAGGGAAAAGCCACAGTAAAAGGGATGGAAGTATTGGTTACTGAAGAAATAATTGCATAGGTTATAGGGTTGTTAGTCGATGATGAAAATTACCTTGCTTCTAGAGACGCCAGGTCATCTAGGGCTGAATTTACAGAACCTGGTGATCCTTCATTGAGCGTGGACAAACAAGGTACAAAAAGAACTCTCTACCCGAGCCATGGAAGCAAGTAGTTGTTCATGTCATAAAATATATCACCTGTGAAGGATGCTAGTCAAATCTACATTTTGTGCACTTTAAACTCTTGAATCACATGAGGCATAGGAGGAGGATGAATGTGTTGAACGTGCTTTACCACCTTCTTTCAATCATGGTAGTCGAGACTTAGAAAGGCAGGGACAATTTTGTTTCCCACCATTGTTTGATTAAATTGTTAGTTGAGAAGTCTCTGCATGATGTATCTAAGATGACTTGGGAAGAATTCATAAATATTTATTAAATTAGACATGAGCATTTGCAACCTAAGGTTTTACCTCAACCCCATAGGTCTAGCAGGATATTGAGCATGACTGAAGCCACTCCTGGTGCTTCAACCTCTGGCGCAGGCCCTAGTGCAAACCCTCTTGTAGCATAACAAACCATAGAGATTAGCTCTTTTGAGACAAAGCACTCAAACAAAGAAAGTTTCTCCGCATATTCTAATGATGATGTTCCACTTGGAATCCTAATGAAAACTAAGGCACAAAATAGAGAAGCGGAAATAAGAAAAGGAAAAGCTAAAAAGCAATCGACAGAAAAAGAAGTACCAAGCTCTAGGAAGCGAAAGGTTGACATTGTTCATCCTACAACCAAAGAAAAATGTGAAAGACCTCCCAAGAAATCAAGACCAGCCAGGACAGCCTTTGATATGCCTCCGTAGGAAAGCCCTAAGTCTAGAGAAATATCACAAGGGGACACAAAAGCTCCAATAGGGTAGGTGAATGTTGAGGAAGAGGATATATTTGAGAAAGCAATAAACATAACACTGGTAGATCTTGCTGATATTGTAGAACAAGTTGAGAATCAAGGGTATGAGGAAAATCGATATTTACTATAGCAAGAGATCTATAGCATGAGAAAAAATAGGAACAAGAGGCCCTGCAGCTGGAATTGACTGAACAACTTGAATCCCTGCAACTGTTACTATATGAAGAACAAGTATCAGTGCCAAGAAAAATGCTGGTAGGAATACATAACCCCCCTTTTTTTCAATGCACATGGTAGCTATGCATTTATGGAAAGAGATGCAATGAAGAGAAAAGGAATGGAAAGAAGAGAAACATAGGTTGAAGAAGGAAATTCAAAAGAAAGATGGGGAGATTGCAGACAAGGATGCAAAAATTGCTACTTTAAAGAAGAAGGTGGATGATATGAAAACCTTGGTACCCTAGATAGTAGAATGTAGGGCCCCTCCAAGGGTCCATGCTTTGAATTTGAAGGAGAAATATCTTTCTTTTACCTAGCATGGATTGTCTTAGGTTTGAACCATTCTATTGAGACTCCTATTGAATTTTTCAATGCTTATCAAATTGCTTCCTGTGAGATGAAGAATTTGTTGTGTGAATTTTACTTGCACAATTATGTCTTGACTCAAGACCATGATTGGAATCCACTGTTATATGTTGGGGATGTCCAATTGAGGGCATTTTTGTCCTGGGTACAAAATGAGATCAGTTTGGGACAACAATATGGGACTTATAAGCAATTGAAATCCAACATCCCTCTGCCCATCAGGGTTGAATCATGAAATCCAGGGGACATTTACTGGGAGTGGCACAAAATGCTTCTTAGACCTAGCTATGGTAATAGAATTATGCCTTGGATAGAAGTAGTTTACAGTGAATATGAGGTGGTGGCAAAAGAAAAAGAGGAAACTATGAAGAGATACCTATCACAAAGATGGAATAGACTAACTGATGAGCTAAAGCAATTTGAGCCCCACTCTATACAGAACTATGATACAACACTTAAAAGAATTGACAGATATATACAGATTGGGAGGACAAAAGAATGATTATGGATTCCACTAACTTTTCAACCGCCCATCTTGATGTGGCCAGTGCTAAATTACAAGTTTTACAACTATGATATTGTTCCAGAGAGACAAAGATGGAACCGATTGGACAGACAACAAGGGTTCTATTAGGATCTTGATTCATGCACAACAACCACTGATGTGGAACAGTTGGCAGTTGCAAATTTCAGGTCTTTGACTAAGCAAAAGAACAACCCTTCTCTGGATGGAGGACTAGCAAAACCTTAGGTTGGAGGGATGATGATTCTAGTTTATGGTTTAATTTTGGTAGAATTTATGATCTATTTGCTGAAATTGTCATGAACCTTGATGTTTGAATGTTGATATTTCCTCAAAACCATAGACATTGGACCTAATTTTATCTCTTCAAATCTTTAATGACATTGACATGTTATATGCACTATCTGTGTTAATTCTACATGTGGATTAATGAATGTTCTTTAAGATAGTTATAGATATGTGATTATTGTACGTACTAATATTGCCATGTAGATATGATTTGAGGCCACTAGATTGAGAATATTTTGCTAGCTAGTCATTCACCATAACGGATAACAAAGTGGTCATGCAAAGGTCAACAAAGGGAATCATTCAAAAAGGTCGACGGTGGGAGATTACTCATGCAAACCGAGTTGTAACCACCTTGTAAATCATCTTTATTAATGTTGAGCAAATATAGGCGTTACTATTGTGCTAAATCTGCATTGTGGCAGGCACTTCTGACTAGATTTCATGCAAGCATAACCACCCCTCCACTTTCTCTTCTTTCCCTAAAGTGGCATCCTCCTAGTTCATGGAGTTGATCGCCTTGCTTAGTTAGTTGCTTATTTTCCTATAAATAAGATTCGAATGCTCCTTATCAGGAGGTTGCACGATCTGATGATGTACTTACATTCTTGGTTTTCAGCAATATAGTTACATTGCTCTATTGTACTCATGTTTTCTAGTGAATAAGATGAAGTTATAAGTCTGTGCATCTGAGTTTACATTAGTTTTAGAGGATACTCATCCAAGGGGCCCCACTTGGTGAGCATTTCATCCTTGGTTTAGTTTAGTTTAGTTATTACCTTTTTATAGTAATTAGTTAAGAATCTGGCATTGACTATTCTTGCAGTGACCAGAATTTCATTCTGTGACTGTTCCTGCAAATAGAGTAGTTTCATGTTTATTTGCTTAGATTTTCATTTTTGTCATGTATTTCAGCTTAGCATAGTTGTTGGTTGATGTTCAGTATTTATGTTATTTCCTTCTAAGCAATTTACCTTCAGCATTATGTTTTTCTTAGTTGTAGGATGAATATGGCTACTTGGGATCCTTAGTGCACATACTATGCTAACCCATTTCAAGTTCATGTCCCTGGGTTGACAAGTTAAATGCACCTTCATGATGATTGAATGGCTATTTAGTTTAGATGTCTAATATTTGAATCACATCTATAAGGGCTTAGTTGTTAAATCATTGTAGGAGGCCAACACTCATGTTATAATGTGAGCATGTTTTGGCTTGCTCTAAAACCAGTAAAAAAGTCAGCACACCTATGATCTAGACCCACATGCTCTGTTATTCTCCTAGTTATGCATGTGTTCCAACAAAAAGAAGATTTTTGATGTTGTTGGGAAGTGCACATGTAAATTTTTCATATTCTATCACCTTTGCATGAACTTTCCACCACCTTTTTATGGTTTTCCAACTTAGGAAGGAGGAAATAACAAAATTTTGACATCAAATTTGATATATCAATTCAAGTCTCAAATTTTGTAGTGTTGCAATGTTAATTGTGATTGAGTTGTAGGAATTTAACATTATACATTGGTCATTTTTTTGTTGTTGTTAGTAATTATTTTCAAGAGTGATATACAATTGATCGTTGAAAAGGAAACAAGCTTGTGAAAAAATAATTGTTGAGGAGTTTGATGCAAGAAGAAACAAAGACTACATAATTGGGTAGAACTCCTCCATTCGAATCTCTTTTTTTTAGGTATGTGAAATCTTTACACATTTTATTTACATTTATTTAATTCTATTATGTTTCTTTATCATCCCTTATCATACATGCTTAATACAATGATTTGATTTTTTTATTATGCATATTCCATGTTCATCATTGTTTGTTTGTAATTATAACCTTAGCCCCTCTTCACACATTTTAAACTACATAGTTCTTTACACTTTCCAATTACATTTTAAACCACATCTCTTTGAGGCATTTTGTTAAACAATTGACCTACCTTGTGCATGCTTCCACATTTTGTATACACATATATATGAGAGTAGTTATAAGTATGCAATATAATACGCCATTTCTCAATCCTTTTCTACAGATGTGCATACTTCTTTACAAAGCTTCCATTTTGGTATAGGCATGGGGGATGTTGGAAAATGCAGTGGAATTTGGTTTTACACCTAAAAATTGCATTTGCTTGAAATTTTATAAAGCATTTTCAACAAATCCATTTTGTGCATAACATGCAATGATTATAATCCATGAGGACATATCTCATTGAGGAATTTTTTCAAAAAATTCTATGAAATCAACTAATTTCCTTGTCTATGCTACCAAATTTTCCATTCATGTCTACCAAAGCATTTTATCAAACATCATATACAAGGCAATCAGTTGTTTCAAAAAATGCCTCAAAGAAATGTGGCCTCATGGTGATGATACAAGGCAATCAATTGTTTGAAAAAATGCCTCAAAGAAATGTGGTCTCATGGTGATGTGCATCATGAGACCACATTTCTTTGAGTCATTTTTTCAAATAGTTGATTTCCTTGTCTATGCTAACCATGAGACCACATTTATTTGAGTCATTTTTTCAAACAACTGATTGCCTTGTCTATGCTACCAAATTTTCCATACATGTCTACCAAAACATTTTTTCATACAATCCCCCTTTCTTTCAATAATTTTATTGACACTTGGATACCTTGTTCCAAAGGTAGGATATTGACAAAAGTTGTGGAATTTGGATTTATACTCAAGCCAATTGTATCTTCTTGAAAGTTTGTAATGTCTTTTGAAAAATCCATTTTGTGTTTATCTTGCAATCATGGCATTTCATGAAACCGCATTTATTTAAGGCATTCCATCAAAAGATTCATGTGAGCTTTTTCTATGCTACCACATTTTGTATACATGTCTACCAAAACATTTTGTCAAACAATTCACATGCCTTGTCCATGCTTCCATTTTGTACCTATCTTGCAATCATGGCATTTCACGAGACCACATACCTTGTTTCAAAGTTAGGATGTTAACAAAAGTTGTGGAATTTGGATTTATAGTCATGCCAATTGTATTTTCTTGAAAGTTTGTAATGTCTTTTAAAAATCCATTTTGTGCCTATCTTGCAATCATGGAATTCCATGAGAACATATTTATTTAAGGTATTCCATCAAAAAATTCATGTGAGCTTTGTCTATGCTAGAAATGCTTCAAAAATATTAGCTTTCCATTTTCCTTGTGTTCTTATTGTACTTATTTATTCATCATGGTTGAGTGACATTTACTCTTCTATAGGATGATTGTAAGTATTTTGTATGAAGGTTTGAATGACATATATTTCATTTATTTGTATGGATTCATTTTTTAGGAACTAATATTTGTCTCTTTATCATGCTATAGATAAAATTATCCATCATGCCGAGGAAACGATCAAGGATTGAACCAACATAGGAAGAGATAGAAGCTAAGAATGCAAAGAAAGAAACATGGATGAGGGAACATCATGAGAAGAAGAAATTGGAAATGATTGACCAAGACATGCCAATTGAAGAGGAATATCAACCATCAAGAAGAGATATGGAATTGGTGGCACAAAGGGGATGAATGAAAAACCTTTGTGCTAAGAGATATTTGAATACCATAGTTGGAGACACACCCTCTACTGCAAGTGAATATGAAGGGACACCATCTACTACAAGTGAATACAGAGGGACACCATCTATCACAAGTGAATATGGAGGGACACCATCTACTACATCTCAAGTTGAGAGTACATCATCACTCACATTTGAGGAAGGAGGTACACCATCATTCCCATCTCAACCTCCAGGTACGTCATCTATTCCATCCTCGATTGAAGGTATGCCATCTAGCCCATCTCATTTAAATATTGATGAAATTATTAATGTTGAGATGAATTTACTTTTGAGAACACCACCTAGAATTTTGCATATAAAGCCAAAGTTTTTTATTAATATTAATGAGAATATTTTGTAGCCAATGGAAGGTAAAATTCCAAAATGCACTGTAGAATATATGCTCATAAAATTTGGAGAGTGTTCTTTGAAAAGTTAAATAAAACCACACAATGTCAACTATTTATTGAAATGGTGTGAAGTATAAAGTATAGGTCCATCATGAATATTCTTGGGTTAAGAACATCAGATGCTTCAAGTGAAGAAACTATTATGAAGAATCTAATGGATGGATATGAGAGTGTGGGTAAGACCTCATGCTCAAAAGATAGTAATGTCACACGATGTGTCATTACATCGACAATAGTAAGTAAACAATTGGGGAAAGCTCATCTCATTAGAAAGATGAGTTAGGAATTGAGAATTAATAAAAAAAATTATCAAGAGCCATTCAAAGGTGACAAAGAATTGAGGACACTGATTCCATTGAATTATGGGAATTCTCAAGGAGACTACCATGAAAAGATAAACTAGTTGTTGAAGCATTGAGATCATTGATGGAATACTATTGGAAGAATAACACAAGGGTGTCTTCGAATCAAATGGATGTGGTAAGAAGGAGAATCGGTAGTTGAAATCGTGAGCCACATCCAAAGCATTTTTCGTATACAAATCAAACACAATTTTTTCATAAATTTCTAGAGGATTATCCTCAAATTAAAATTTGTCAAAGATATTTTTAAATTCTTAAACCTTTTTATGTCAAGATAAATCACACATGCAGTACTTTTTTTTGTAGATTGCATATTGAATTTTCTAACCATTTTGATGCTTATCGTTCTATATGTTTAGATTTGCATACTAACAATGTTTTGTAGGATTGTAGCATGCACACCCTACCAACATCTTCAAGAGACTTGTTATCAAAAAAATTATGTGAAAGAGAGGAAGGTCAAATATTCTACAAGAAATTATGCTTGGATGACACATGTCAACATTGTGGTGGCTTGCAATGTATGCCAATATGTGAACATATGGAAAGCACACATTTGGTTGGAAAGGAACTAGTAGAGTTTGACAAGTATAAAATAGTGGCCTAAAATAAAAAATATGGTAATGAAGTAAAAATGTGTGATTTGGTTATTCAAAATATTCCATTGTATCAGTTTATGTCTACATTTTGTGACAGTATAGTGTATGAGTATGCAAGGCATACCCATAGAGTTTGATGGTTAAACTTGCAATTCAAGTTATGCAAGGACACCTTTCCAGTTGGTAGCATTGTTTCAGTGGTCGAATTTGTAGAGAACTACACTCTATAGCCACAACGTGAGGTGCAATCACAATTTCACAACTCCACACAGGTTTCTATATTTGTACACATAGCATTCATTCGTGCAACTAGTAGTACAAAGGATAAAAAGAAGGTATTGAGGGAGTACCACTTTTACACTAGTGATGATCAAACACATTTATAGAGTTTGTGCAAGGTTTATTTCAGCTATTCTACAGTGATTTGGCTAGGAGAGGCATAGCATACAATCAACATATAATATGGTCAGATAATTGTGCATCAAAGTTCAAGAACTCATGGATGTTCTATTGGTTGAGCAAGATGCATGTTATTACAAGCGTTCAACATATGTGGAAATTTTGTGAGATCAGACATGGAAAGGGGGAGCATGATGGTGCAGGAGCATGTATCAAAAGAGCATTAGCATAAGACGAGTTAAAGTATAAAAACAATACAAATTTGATAGATGCAAAATCAATCATCGAGTGGTGTAATGCCTCGATGGGTCCAGGTAATGAAGGTGAGTCTTCATTTCATATATTTTTTTGGTTGATAGATGATACTAACATTTCACCATATGAGGATTGTTGTACACTAACAGGATCAAGTGAGATACACTATTTCCTTAGTTAAAATGTAGGTTCATGCAGTATCCATACACGAAAGATGGCACACTTTTGTTCTTCATGTACTTAATTCAAGCCTAGAATGAATGCAAGTCAAAGGAGTGGGTTGACGAATGGTGGTTAAGTTATCTTAGCCCACTTCAAACGTATTCACCCCCGACAACATTGGAACTAACAAAAATGGAATCATCAATTGACTTTGACCACATATTAGATCTAGTTCAACCAGGTAATATATCTACTTGCATAGTTTTTGAAATTCATATTGTTATCTTACTTTGTAGTGTATTTTTAATGTTGACTAATTTCATCTAATTTGCTGCACATATCAATGTAGGGCATGTTTATGCAGTTATTGCAGATGAAGACAATGAAGAGGGAATATATTATTACTTGTGTCATTGTGTTAAGGCCAAAAATAAATTGGAGGCTCCAGTTATAGATGGAGAAAACATCAAATACCCTATAGGCTCAATGGTTGTTACTGGAACATGGCTTAGAAGGTACCCACATAAAAGTGTTAATGTTTGGTTGTTTGAAGACTTTGGCATGCATCAAAATATTCTTTATCACTTAAACCTTGTTGTGGTATCCAATGTTCATTTGATCAAATATGGGGGTAGACCTTTGAACAAGACCTTGTGGAAGGTGCATGAGTCTGACCATGAGGCAATACTTGACATAATAAAGAGTAGAGCAGACCCAAATGGTTCGTTGGATTAATTTGTAAGTATGCACATTGGTTCTTATTAATTTTTAAGTATGCACATTAATTTGAATTAAAATTTCTAAGTATGCACATCAAGATTAGTTGATAGTTAGACCTTTTGTTTCTATATTTCAAGTTTAAATATGTTTTGGTTCCAAGTTTGTACATATGTTTTTCTTTGAAGTTTACATATTAATATTGGGTGGATTATATGTTTTGGTTCAATGAATAGCATAGACAAGGTAGTGGGCATTCAAAATATCACTAGCTTGTTAATGTGGTAGCATAGACAAGGTAGTGAGCTGTTTGAAAAAATGCCTCAAAGAAATGGGGTCTCCTACTAGCTTGCAAATGCAGTAGCATAGACAAGGTAGTGAGTTGTTTAAAAAAAACCTCAGAGAAATGGGGTCTCCTGGTGATGTATGGTAGCATAGAAAAGGTAGTGAGTTGTTTGAAAAAATGCCTCAAAGAAATGGGGTGTTATTGCATTGATAATTTGACAAGCTCACTACCTTGTCAATGCAGTAGCAATGACAAGATAGTGAGCATTGTAAGAAAAAATGCCTCAAAGAAATGGGGTCTTATGATGATGTACATCACCAAGAGACCCTATTTCTTTGATGCATTTTTTCAAACAGCTCACTACCTTGTATTCAATATTTAAAACAATATTCCTTCTAACCCCAATTATAGATAGGTGACTTTGTTATTAATTCATTGGTTGTGAGTTCATTTTGACTCAATAGAAGTTGGTCCACTTGATTAAGTAGTCAATTTTTAATAATTGTTTTTTTATTCATCACCTCATTCTATCATTCATCCTATTGATTTTGGCATACCTTTGTGAGAATGAATATTTTTACTTAATGATTAACCACTATCAATACATCCTTTAAAAAATTAGTATGATTGATCTTTTAAAAAATGTATGTGTGTGCCCTTTCCTCTTACATTTTATACCATTTTAATTAACGTCCTATATTTAGTAAAGTGTAAATGCATTGTTTTACATTAAAAATATAAACTCTAACTTTGACTATATTTTTCTCATATTTTTCTTTTATTAGTTTTCCTACAAGGTAGCAATGAAAAGGTGGTGAGCTCTTTAAGGCATTTTTTCTCACAATGCTCACTACCTTGTCAATGCATCCACATTGACCATGAGGACATATCTCATTGAGACATTTTTTCAAATAGTTCATGTGCCTTGTCTATGCATCCACATTTCACATGTGTCTACTAAGGAAATTGCAACCATAACACTCATGAAAATCCCCCCTTTTATGTTTTGATAGATGTCATACCCCATTCCAAGGTCCCATTGTTGTTATGGCTAAAATCCTAAAACATGTACTTTCAACCAAATTATGGATGCATGGAAAAAATCTATCAAAGCATAATAGTAAGAAAAAGCATAGACAAGGTATTAAGCTATTTGAAAAAATGCCTCAAAGGAATGCGGTTTCATGGTGATGGACATCACCATGAGACCGCATTCCTTTGAGGCATTTTTTCAAATAGCTTAATACCTTGTCTATGCTTTTTCTTACTATTATGCTTTGATAGATTTTCCATCACCATGAGACCACATTTATTTGAGGCATTTTTTTAAACAACTCATTGCCTTGTCTATGCTACCACATTTTCCATACATTTTCCATTTTGGGCATTATCCTGCAATCATTCCAATCTTTATGGGAAGATTGAAAAATGAACAAATGAAATTAAAGATTCTTGAACTTAAGACTTCCATGGAGAAAATACAACTGGAAATAGATGATAAGGAAGAAGCAATATGATAACAATACTTCCAGATGTAAATGCAATAGTTGGAAGTGTTGAAATTGAAGCAAAACAACTGAAGACTAAAATTAACCACTTAGAAAAGGAATTAAAAGATAATAAAAATATTTATTGTCAATGAAAAGGAGGTTAGTCTTCTCTAAAAACAATTGAAAAAAAGGTAGACCAAATTGAATGAGATACATAATGTATTCAATGAATAGATTCTTCCTACTCTCGAGAAGTTGAGGAAGGTACGTGTGTAGATTCTTATTTTTTCATCATTCGACCAAACTGATTATTCCAACATGTTCGTATGGGTGGGTTTATGCTAGGAAAGGTCCTCTTTTGCACCCAAATATGCTGCAACGGTCCAAGCCACATTCTACCGACGGAGTTTCTTAAGAGACCAAAGTGCAAAAGGGAAACAAACTTTGATGAGAAATTACTCAAAAACCATAGAATTTGGAACACTCCATTTGAGGATATGACATCATGTAGGTCCCCTCTACAATAACCTCTCTCAGTTTTTGATAGATCCAAGTCATTTTCCCATGGTGAATAGATTTTAGTTGATGGAAAACGGGTCAATTGCATGTAGTGTAAAGTTGGAAAGTGGTGTAACTTTTGTTCTGTTCATCATACAACCAAACCAACTATTCCAACACATTTGTATGGGTGGTTTTATGATAGGAAAGGTCATCTTTCACACCCAAACACGTCGAAATGGTCTGAGCCACATTCTACCAACAAAGTCTCTTAAGAGACCAAAGTGCAAAAGGGAAACAAACTTCAACGAGCGATTACTCAAAAACTATGGCATTTGGAAACACTTTGTCTGAGGCTATCGGATCATGTAGGGCCCCTCTATAATAAGCTCTCTCATTTTTTGATAGCTCCAAGTCCTTTTCCCATGGTAAACATATTTTAGTTGATGGAAAACGAGTTAGTTGCATGTAGTGTAAAGTTGGAAAGTAGTGTAACTTTCATTTTGTTCGTCATACGACCAAACCGACTGTTCCAAAAAATATGTATAGGTGGTTTTATGCTAGGTAAGGTCCTCTTTCACACCCAAAAATGTTGAAATAGTTTGAGCCACATTCTACCGGTGAAGTCTCTTAAGAGACCAAAGTGCAAAAGGGCCGTGAAATTCGATGAGTGATTACTCAAAAACCATGGTGCTTGGAAATACTCTGCCTAATGCTATAGGATCATGTAGGTCCCATCTACAATAACCTATCTCAATTTTTGATAGCTCCAAGTCATTTTCCTATGGTGAATAGATTTTAGTTGATGGAAAATAGGTTAGTTGCATGTAGTGTAAAGTTGGAAAGTGGTGTAACTTTCATTATGTTCATCATATGACCGAATCGACTATTCCAACACATTTGTATGGGTGGGTTTATGCTAGGAAAGGTCCTCTTTTTCACCCAAACACACCGAAAAGATCTGAGCCACATTCTACTGGTGACCTCTATTAAGAGACCAAAGTGCAAAAGTGCAACAAAATACGATGAGCAATTACTCAGAAACCGTGGCTCTTGGAAACACTCTATTTGAGGCTATGGGATCACTAGGGCCTCTCTACAATAACCTCTCTCAATTTTTGATAGCTCCTATAGACATTTAAAAATGTCATGAATGACATTGTGCACTCGAATCAAATATACTAACATTGCTTCGTCCTCAAACCCATCCTCTTTTCGCTTAATTGATTATATTAGCCAAGCTATTTAACTAATTATGTCATTTTCATCTATTAATCTAATTAATATAATTGGGTTAATTCATCCCTTTTCATGCTAACATTTCATCCTATTAAATTAAATACATCAAGTTATTTAATTTAAATCCCTAAGTCCTCTTGTTTAATTAAATAACCCTAAGTTATTTAATTAAATATCATATCACTTCTCCCCTCTTCATTAAATCATTTATTTAATGCATATCATGTAATTCTTCTAAAATTGCATAATTAAAATTGTTTTAATTATCCAATTACTAATAAATCTAATTCCCCCCACTTGCAAGGGAATATCCCTCCTTTACACATTCCCACAAAAAGAATTATTCCCATGGAATATTCCTTTCTCTTTTGCACATTAAAAATTTGTTTTAATTTTTTAAATATCTATTTCCCTCACCCATGAGAATATTCCAAATAATATTCTATTTTCTCACTCATTTGAAAAAGGGAATATTCTCCTTCATAACAAACTTACAAGACTTCTTGTGCAAGTTAACTTACAAGACTTCTTGTGCAATTTTTGAGTGTGTTTATTTGGAAGAATATGGACCCTTGATTCTTTCCTTGATCCATGTGATCATGGATTCTCATCCATTTATGAGAATCCATGATCCATATTTCATCCTTCCTCCCTTTTTGACTATTGATTAACCTTTTTAATCTTAACCCTTTATTTCTCATTTGTCCTCCTATAAATAGGTCACTATTTGGAGACAAATGGATCCACCTTTTAAGAGAAAACTTATGTTGTTAAAATCGCTTTCATTTGCACTCACATTTAACATCATTTTAGCTTAATTTACTTGCATATTAGCTTAGCTTCCATGATAACATAGATGCATACATTTAGCTTATTTGTTAATTAGGGTTTCAATATTTTTAGCTTAAAATCCATTTAGATTAGCTTTGCACTCATACATTTTGATCATTTTAGCATAAATCAGGTTAAAATAGCTTGCATCATGTTAGTATAGCATTTAAATCATGTTTAATCACACATCTATCATTAGTTTCATCAATTCTCTTTAATAGAATCGATCAAAATAGACTCATTTATCCACGAGATTTGGAAAGGGTCGTAATTTGACATCAATGCGACACCACTCCCCCAATAGGATAAGTTTCAATGGATTAGAATAGGCATTTTTAAAGATTTCACAATTGAATATGTTAAGTTTTAATTGATGCTTAGTTTAGTTTTATTGATTGATCTTATTGGGATTGACATTTAGTGGCATGAATATACTTTTAATCCTTATGGATCAAGTGTAGTCAGCCCATACTAATTTTTCAATCACATTTTTGGTGCTAGGAGGGAAAACTAATCAAATTTAATGATTTTTTCTCTCAAATTTCATTTTTTGGTTTTTGCAGATACAACAATGCTCTAGGAGATTTCAACTACACCTTTTTTAAGCATCGCCATATAGCGATGCTTTTTCAGCAGATCCAATGATGCCTAATTAAAACACTGGTGCTGATTAAAATAAACAGTGACACTAATACTTTTTATAAGTATCATAGATTTAAAAACAACAATGCCACCAAATTGCAACACCATTGTTGTCTTTGTTTCACTACAGAGTGATGCTATTTTTCACCAGGGTGACGCTCATTTGACTTATGGCGACGCTATCGTGAACAACGCTTTTTACTGGTAAGAAAAATAGTGAGATATTTTTAGCATGTGCTTTAAATTTTTGGTTTTATCTACTTTTCAACACATCACTGACTTCTCACTTTTTTAGGCTAACTGGGTTTTGCAGGTTGGGACAATACAACTTGAAGTGAAGAAGCATACTACTATCATTTGAATATTGTAACAAGTGTTGCAACACTTATGGGGCAATTATAACCCATTTATGCCGCTTTTTATTTCACGCTTTAGGAATAATATAAATTTCTTTTGGGCTTTAAAATAAACATTCAAATTGGTTAAAGATGAAGCCTCACATCATTTTTGTTTGTTGGATTAAAATTGAACAATATAACTTTCACACTTCAAATTGGTGTTTAACATGAACTCATTTTGCTATGATGTATTAAAATGAATATGTGCTTTATTTTTTTGCATATTCTTGTTGTACGTATCCAATATCCTTGCACTTTGCGTGATCTTGGGTGAAGAGAACAACACAAGTCTAATTTTCTGCTTGGAAGACTTATCCTCTCCCCTTGCGCCTATTGGAAATCTTGGGTTCCCAAATTATGAGAGAGAATGACCCAAGTGGTGCTTTCTATCCGTCTAGCTATATAAATAATTTGGAGTGACAAAAGTCACTAAATAGTTGGTTGTGGTTGTCCCATACCGATGAATGTCTCCCCTAATATCCTTGTGATGTATTAAAAACCTTATATTTTTCTGAGGGCTAGAAGACCTCTTAATTGAGTGAATCATCGTGTGTATGGCACCAATTTATCCCAGATATGGTCATTAAAAACCTTATTGTAGTGGCTAACCAAGTCCAATTCCAAAACGTATTTCAAAGTAGTACAAGGGAGTAGTACTACACCCATACGTTACTTACAATGTTCAGTTTTTTATTGAGGCATAAAGCAAATGGTGAAGGGGCTCCTTTGCTTGGTGTATCAAGACATATTTCCTTGAAATAGCCTATTTTTCCACTTCATCTTCATGGATTAATCATCTCTTCTGATGATGGTAAGCCTAATGAGAAATACGTACATGATCTATCTAGGATTGTAAATTCTTGAAAGTCAATTTAACATTTGCTTGGTTCCAAAACAATTGCAAACAAACATCAACAAGTCTTTTCAAAATTTTAACCCTTTAGACTAAGTATGGATACCCTTTGACAAAACCTTGATATTGATGCTTATCCTAAGGATTTATTTTTAGATACTTCTAAATATTTTGGTTTACATCTCGATCCATACTTCCCAAAGTAAACCTAGGTAACTATGCCCTTAACTTCATCCTTTTCACAAAATTGACTTTGTGAAATTTATGATTTTTTGACATAGACATTTAGTTTGAACTTACTCAAGACAAGTGTTTTTCTTGACAAATTGAACCCAACATGACCATTTGAGGTTTGATCACTATGATTGAACAACCAAACCTTACGCCCACTATCATTCAATCAAATTTAAACTCATTGAAAGAGAACAAACAGATATAATTAGCAGTTTGAGAAACTTCACTTTTGAAACAAAAGAAACACCCATCTGATGGAGAAATGCAACACACATCTTAGATGAACAAGAGGAACAAGCCAATATTGTGGCTAGAAGGCCCATATTACCACCTCTTGCAGGACAATAAATATCCTCTTTTCCATAATCTTAGACTTCTCTAAATGATCTCTAGCAAAATAAAAATATCCAAGAGAAGGTCTACATGTCGTCACTTCAAACTTAGGCATCATAGTCCAAAAGCTGTCAAACAACACCTTTTGGCTCTCTACCAAAATAAGAACAGGTTGGTAAGGAATTTTTATAGACGTGTTTCAATCAATAATCCAGACATGTATGCTCAATATGAACCCCTCATTTAAGTCTAACATTGGTATTTTCACAAAATTAGGCTTATCTTAAATGATCTCATGCAAAATCAAAATCCCCAAAAGAAGGTCTACATGTTGCTATTTCAAAATGACATCATAGTTCAAAGTACATTAGAAGACATATCCTAATATAGTACCACAATCAAGATAAATCACTAAGGAGATATTTTCTACACTATTTCATGAACAAACCCGATCTACACATTTCACAAGAACTTCTCCTTGATCATAGAGTTTGAAAACTTTAGAGGTCTACCATGTTTCTCGCCACCTTGGTCTTGGAAAACAAAGGTTCACTCTAGGTCAACATTGGGTCAAACATTTTATCCACCCCTTATCAAATCTCATCCTTTACTTCACCTAACCTTGCTAAAATTTCAAACACACCAACACTTTTGGACTTAGACATATATCAACCTAAACCCTAACTTAGCTACTTTGTATGTGAAATGAATCCTTTTCCATGAATTTGGTTAAGTTAGTTATCATATTTGGACTAGTTTATCTTGAAGGTCATGAGTCTACCCTAAAGATTCACAAGTTCATAAACATCCTTTATCCAAACATCAAAACATCAAACTCAAGTCAAAAGTGTTGTCTCAAAATGTTTGCAAAGATCACTCCCCATATCATTCATCTTTTCATCTCCCATTATCACCATTGCTACAAAAAGACTTAGAGTTTCCCTTTTACCTAGATTTGAGTCAACCAGAGAGTTCAAACATTACAAATCTCAACACAACTCTCCCATAGGTGACCCAAAATTTATGGTAAAGACAAGATCACAACACAAGAGAATCATGGAGAAAACCAAAGTCACATTCACCTCGAGTGATCCAAATCCTCAATAATTTGATCAAAGAAGTCAAGTTATCCTGTCACAACAACCCTTGTCTCCATCAAGGCCATATGAGATAGAAAACATTACGAACATACCATTTGAACTTACTAGGGAGGAAATATTGGAGTACAAACAATCACATCAAGCCTTAGAAAATATAGCTCCAATTTCCCCATCTTTTGTTGTGCAACCTTTGACACAAGGCTTAACAACTCCATCGCTAGGGCTAAATCAAACACCCATTCCTAGTCTTGCAACTAGTCTTGCTAAGGAATTTGGCCATCCTCTTCCATTTGAAAGCAACATGCTTGTGGGTACCCTGAATACCAATCCACCTCAAACCACCACTTGGAAACCTACCTTTGGTGCTCCCCCCATTCTCGAACATCCCTTATATCAAAATAAACCACTTACACTTCATGAATGCATGACAACCTTAACATATCGAGGTCACCCATCTTCATTCATCCCCACGAATATCACAAATGTGCCCAACATCATGTAAGGAATTATAGGCCAAGTGTCTTAAATAAACCAACAAGGGAATGCCAACACCATAACGCAAGGTCAAACCTTGATGCAAATAGGGACATCTCTATCCAATCCCTCAATTGGTTCATCTGCACCATTCATTTCATAAAACACATCCATCCCATCCATCATCAACCCTAATAAAAACAATCTGTTGGTCATGAACCCCATCAATCCAGGTAATACCTTGAATACATCCCTAGCACAAGGAAATCCCCAAGACATTGGTCAAGGGAACCTTTTCAATCAATGGACTCAAGGTCCTAATGTGTCTTTACCATCACAAAATCTAATGGCACCATTGTCATCTTTCCCCGCGGTCCCTCTCACCATGCAAAATCAAATGGGATCTCAAACTTACATTCCTCCATCCCAATCCACCATCTTACAAGGAATGCTAAACCAAGTGAACCCCCAACTTCCCATCAACAACCTATAATCCATGCAAAACATCAATACTCAAAACCCATCATAGATGTCCCAAAAACCAACTGATCCTACATTACAAGCACATGCCTTAGCTTTACAACAATCATAGTAGGCTTATCAGTAAGTCATCCAACAGTAGCAACAACAACAAGCAGCCCTAGCAATGCAACAACAAGTAGCCCTAGTAGCACAACAACAACACGAATCCCTAGCAACACAACAACAACAAAAAGTGGCCCTAACAACACAACAACAACAACAAGCAACTTTAACAACACAAAAAACAACCTTAGCACAACAACATCAAGCCCATCAAGCATCCTTAGCAACACAACAACAACAACAACAAGCCCAACAACAAGCCCTAGTGTCCCAACAACAACAAGAAGCCCAAAAATCAGCCCTTTTGGCTCAACAACAACAACAAGCCTTACTAGCTCAACAGTATGCCCACCAACAACAAAGTTCCTACTATAATCCTCAACAGAGCATCGTCAACCCAAACATGCTAGGAATATATACATCAACACCATAATCACCTTCACAAAATCCCACACCACCATACACACCATACAACACCTTATCGTATCAGAATCCCACATACAACCCATTTTCCACCCCACAATATGCAATGTATGTTCCTCTGCCAAACCAGTAAGATGATCTAGCATCACAACTTAAGGCGTTATCACAAGAAATGCAGGATCTCTAGATGGGAAAGATGAGGAAGCCCCATACACATAATTTATATCCCTATCCATTCGATCGAAACATCGCTATGGTACCATTCCCTCTTGGATTTAAAATCCCCAAATTCAATAAATACAAAGGGATAGGAAGTCTTGTGGACCATATCAAAGAGTTTAACATCATGTGTATGGAGGTTTCCTACAATGATTCTTACTTAATGTGCCTCTTCCCACGAAGTTTAATAGGTCCTGCAATGGATTGGTTTTTACAGTTACCCCCCAGTATCAAAATTTTTCAAGAAATCATTGATAAATTCATAGATCACTTCTCCTTTAACCTTGACATGGATGTAATCTTAGAAGAGTTGTATACTCTGAAGCAAAATAAAGGGGAATCTTTCGCCAATTTCTTACAATCGTGGAAACAAAGAGCTAGCAAGAGCAAGTGGCCCATTCCCAATGAACAACAAGTGGGGATCATCATAGAAAATATAGATTCGATTATATCCTTCCAATTGAAAATGTAGTGCATTACCTCTTATGATGAGCTTGTCCCTAGAGCCCTCAACATCAAGAGAGCTCTAATCTCATAGGTAAATACTCAAGCTTACAAAGACAATCACCCATCAACTAGTTTGAATGACAAGCCTCCTGTCTGGGCTAAGAAAAAGAATGTAACAAATGATGGCATGACAGATGCTAAGGTGGTCCTAAGTGCTCCAAGGAAAAACAACAATAAAATAGCTAATGTTCAACCAACTGTGCAACAAACAACACCATCACAAAATAATCAGGTCAACAACATTAAAAGACAACAACGACGGACACCCAACAAAAATAACTATCCAAAATGAAAGTGCACACAGTTGTCAAAATCTATTGAGACCATCATGAAGAAATTGGTAGAGTCAAACTTGATAATGCTTCCCAACTTTGAAAACTACCAAGAACCATAGGATAATCCACCTTGGTACAATGAAAAGTATCTCTATGACTCATAAAATCGAAGGACACAAAATAACAAACTGCATGAGGCTCAAAAATATTATCCAAGATCTCATAGAAAGTCAAGCCATATCTATTGAAGTACCAGCTGACAATCAGGATCTTAAAATATACAAGAACCCTATTCCAGATCATAGCAAAGGAAACAACACTAGAAAAGCTAAGGATTACACAAACGTATAGCATACCTATTCCAATGTAGTCACTTCCTGTGATAGTGTCATCACTATTGTCACCATTAAAGGGCCTAGTGCGGAGTGTGGAGTCACCACACGACGTGGAAAAGTCACCATCCAAGGAGTCCCATCCCAATCTAAGGAACAACCTACTTTTCCAACATCAAATCCCGACAAGTACAATCTCCTAGATTAGCTTAAGAAGATCCTTGTGCATATATCTATCTTGGAGTTGTTGAGGCTATCACCCGCACATAGGGAAATCTTAGAAGAGGCTTTATCTTCATCATCCATCACCAAGGGTATTGATACAAAACAATTTCAAGCTATTTTAGGGAATATCACCAATCATCTTCTCACCTTCTTAGAACAAGACCTACCATCACAACCATCTTATAACCGTGCTTTGCACCTTGAGGTCATTATTCATAAGAACAAGGTTAAAAGAGTCTTAGTAGATCGAGGTGCTAGTATAAAAAATTTCACGCTTTAGTTGATCAAGAACCTAGGCTATTCAAAGGATACTATTAAGAAAACAAAGAGCACCACCATCAGAGCATATGATGATGAAGAGTGAGTATCATCATTTCCCTACCCATCCAAGTGGGACCCATCATCACTGAAACTTCATGCCAAGTGTTATACCTTGATCTTCCTTACAACATCTTACTTGGCCAACCTTGGATCCATGCCCTAAAAGTTGTAGTGTCGACCTATCATCAATCTGTAAAGTTTCCTTTTGAAGGTAGAGAAGTTACCATCCATGGAAATCCTAAGCCCTTTTACTACTACAAGAACCTTGAGGCCAAGTTTTACAAGATACTCCAGATCCTTAAAAATGATGAAGGGCCCACACCACCCTCCTCATTTGTTGACCCATCATCCCTTGGATCTACCTTACAAATGAAAACACCCACTGTGTAGAACATTCTCGATATCAAAGTAGCGATCCAAGATGATGGTTGTGAAAATTATAAGCTAATGAAGGACTCTTTTGTGTTGGGGGAGCTACCTATTTCTCCCAAATCTCATGGAAAACCCACATCTAGCAACAAAGAGGCCAAAACAATCAAAATGGTAGTTACCACCTTCACTAAGTGGGGGGATCTAAACAAAGAGGATGTCAATGAGGAGGATGTCTCTAAACTCTTCTATCGGGATGAACAACCTGTCCCCGTTCTTCCCATGGAATATGACAACAAAGGCTTGTAGCTAATGAAGACTTGGGGGTACAACAAGAGTGATAAACTAGGAAAAAATGACAATGGTTTGCTAGAGCCCATCATTCTTGAGAAACGTCCAAAGAATCTAGGCCTAGGATGTACTACTAGCAAGGTCACCCTTATTGACAAAGGTACTTCTGCTAAATGAGATAAGGCTTCCTCTTGGCTACCAACATCGCGTGATATGACCTTAGATGACTTCCCCCTTTATGTTTCCAACCTATTTGAGAATAACTCCCTCTTCATGATATCCACAACATCTTTCACCCCAAGCAATCAACCGACTGAAATATGCCTAGTATACCCCACAACTCATTGACTTGGACCAACAAGGACCAACGATTCTAGATTTATTTGAAAATGATGAAGCAATCTCAGTCATGGGACTCCATAATAACTTACCATGGGTAGATTACAAAGTAGGTTTTGACATAGAGCTAGACACAGGGGTGTACTACAAGGTGATGATTGAATCCTTCAGTCGCAGAATGGACAATATGCAACTAACATGTAGATCTCTAAGTGAAAACCACATTGTGGCACTTTTTGATCCTAAAATAATAAAAAGAAAGGAAACATTTGAAGGTGAAAACATCTCTAAGGTGCCCAAGGATGAGGGATTCAATCTCCCCTTTAGTGCGATGCATCCAGGGAAGTCAATAGTTCTAGCAGAAAAGTCCACTCCAATCAATGTGGGAATAGAAGAAGCACCCAAGATCACTTTCTATGTTGAATCCTTATTGGATGAAGAATAGAAAAACTTAGAAATTTTCTTAAAAGAGCAAAGAGATAGCTTATCATGGTCATACATAGATATCTATAGCTCAATCGAGAAGTGGTTGTGCATCATTTAGTAGTTATCCTGAA
Source organism: Sequoia sempervirens (assembly GCA_007258455.2). Taxonomy (NCBI): domain Eukaryota; kingdom Viridiplantae; phylum Streptophyta; class Pinopsida; order Cupressales; family Cupressaceae; genus Sequoia; species Sequoia sempervirens. The sequence goes on from VDFB02000017.1 coordinate 451,660,025, forward strand.
GCCAAACTAGTGAAGTAGAAATTAAGGAAGATGCACCCTTACATAACACTCGGTGAAACTTGAGTTACAAAAGCTTCTTGAAATTGGATTTATCAGACCAATAGATTATCCTGAGTGGGTTTCAAACCTGGTACCAATCTCCAAACCCATTAGGGGCATTAGAATATGCACAAATTTCATAGACTTAAAAAAGGCATGCCCAAAGGATGGTTTTCATCTCCCTAACATTGACCTCATTTTGGATTTAACAACAAGGCATGAAATGATATCACTCATGGATTTTTTTTCATACTAAAATCAAATCATGATCACCAAGGAGGATCAACACAAAACTGCATTCACTTGTCCATGGGGAACATATTGTTGGAACGTGATGCCATTTGGGCCAAAGAACACAAGAGCAAACTATCAAAGAGAAATGACCCTCATCTTTCATGACATGATCAACAAAACAATTGAAGACTATGCGGATGATATTTTGGACAAGTCAAGGAAAAGGAGTGAGCACATAGAAGTCTTAAGACCCATATTTGATAGACTCGAAGAGTATAAGGTACGACTGAATACAAAAAATTGTGTCTTTGGGGTTACATTAGAGAAACTTCTTAGCTATATATTCCCATAAAGAGGGATAGAAATTGATCCAACAAAAGTAAAATCCATCCTAGACATGGAACCACCACAAACTTTGAAGTAGATGAGAGGATTACAAGGGAGATTGCAATCCATCAGAAGGTTCATAACACATTTATCAGACAAGATCTACCCTTTCTCACATCTTCTTCATAAAGGAATAACTTACAAGTGGGTTGAGACGTGTGATTAAGCCTTCCAACAGATCAAGGACTACCTATTAACACCTCCAATACTCATGCCATTGATATCGAACAAACCATTGATCTTGTATATCTCAGCAACATCAACAACATTAGGTGCTCTTCTAGCACAACATGATGAAAATGGAAAGGAAAGATACATTTACTACATCAATAAGACCTTGGTGGGTTATGAAATGAACTATTCATCCATTGAGAAAGCATGCTTAGCAGTGGTTTTTGCTTCAAAAAAGTTTAGACACTACATATTGTTGCATCAAATGAAAATTATTGCAAAGATCAACCCATTGAAATACTTATTATCCAAAGCAACTCTCATTGGGTGAATGGCCAAATGGGTGATGATCTTGGCTAAGTTTGACATAGAGTATGTAGAGCGCAAGACAATCAAAGGGAAAGTGATCACAGATCAACTAGAAGAAGCACCTATCTATGTAGAGAACCCTTTGATATTTGACTTCCTTGATGAATCAATGTTCCTTGTCAATCTAATAGATCAGTGGAAAATTTACTTTGATGGATCATTCACACAACATGGATCAGGGGCGGGTATTCTCTTTATCACCCCTTAAGGTGATTTCATTTTGAAGTCATATAGGTTATCATTTCCATGTACTAACAACATTGCAAAGTATGAAGCACTAATCACAGGTCTAAGGATAACAGTTCAATGGAAAATACAAGAGTTGAAAGTTTATGGAGACACACAGATGGTTATAAACCAAGTCAATGATGACTACCAAATGAAGGATGACAAGCTTACTCCTTATAAGATGGTAGAGAATCTCAAGGACCTTTTCATTGATATAACTTTTGAGCAGATTCCTTGCATGAACAACCAAGCAACAAACACATTGACAACAATTGGATCATCATTAGACATGTCACACAATATCCTCCAATGTGAATTCTTGGTAGAACAAATTCTTGTACTAACTTTCAAAATCCCTAAATCTGAATTTTTGTGTGTCATCGTTGGTCCTAGATCCCCGTGGTATCATGATATATTCACCTACCTTAGCAGAGGAACCCTCCCATCCGATATCACCTCTAACCTTAAGAAGACCTTTGTTAAAAAGGCATCTTGATTCATGATTCTAGGTGATACCTTATACTGCCAAAGCATCGAGTGGACATTACTATGATGTTTTAACCCAAAGGAATCCTTGAACGCTTAACAAAAGTACATGATGACATATGTGGTTTTCATTATAGTGGTATGACTTTATCTAAGAAACTGTTGAGGACGGGGTACTACTGGCTAACCATGGAAAGAGAAGCCCATCAGTATGTGCAGAAGTGTGTCCAGTGTTAACATGGAGATTTGATTCATGCTTTAGCTTAGGAATTAAAAATCAATGGTCACACCTTGGCCTTTCTCGCAGTGGGGGCTTGACCTCATAGGAAAAATTACTCCCACCTCATCTAATGGCCACAAGTTTATCATAATAGCCATTGGGTACTTTACCAAATGGGTGGAAGCCATTCCAATGACCTACATAATAGGGAAACAAATGGATAATTTTATCCTAAATTATCTCATCTATTGTTATGGTGTTTCAGAAACCCTTATCTCAAAAAATAGAACACCCTTCAAGAATTAGGATGTAAAAGATTTATGTTAAATATTCAACATCCAACACCATTTCTCTACCCTGTATTACCCCTAGGGCAATGGTCAAGATGAGGCTACAAAAAAGACCATTCTAAAAATCCTAAAGAAAATGGTCAATGAAGCTAGTTGTGACTGGCATCTGTAGTTAAATCCCACCCTTTAGGCCTATCAAACCAATATCTGCACTCCTACAGGTGCAACCTCATTCTCCTTGGTCTACAGATTATAATCAATCTTGCCTATTAAGGTTGAGCTTCCATCATTGTGAGTGTCACTATAAAATTTGATCACTGATGAAGAATACATAGTATCTCAATTGAAAAAGCTAGAATTCTTGGATGACTGTTGTCTTGATGCCCTTATTCACTTGCAAGTATATCCAAACTGACTGAAATAGAGCTATAACAAGAAGATCAAGAGTCGATATTTCTAGGTAGGGGATCTTGTTTTCAAATAGAATCAAAAAAATCTTCCAAATCAAGACAGTAAAGGAAAGTTTGAGCCTAACCAGTTAGGTCCCTTTTTCATCACAACAAGCTATGGATTAGGAGCTTATCAATTATCAACACCTGAAGGTGAACTCTTGCAGGAACCGACCAATAGTCTGCATCTTAAAAAAAATTATGCCTAGGTTTGAAGGGTGTAAATCTAAAAAATACAAAAAAATAAAAAAATGATCAAAAATCCCAAAAAAAGAGAAAAAGGATTGAAAAAGTAAAGAAAAAACAATCATCCTCTACTAAAAGTCACTTTGGTGGCACTTTGGGCAAGTACCTTGGTGAAAACCTAGCAAACAAGCGTCTTGAATAAATAAGGCACCTCCATCTATTCTTTGGATCTTTATCCTATAATTCTTGGCATCACATCCATCCATCACATCGTTCATCCTATTTATTCAATCACCCATTCGCGTCCGAGTCATAGCTTCATATTGTGAAGTATCGTATCCCCTCTAGTACTACTTGGTATATTCGTAAGGTCAGCTTGTCCTACCTATATCTAGGTAGTCTATTGCATCACGTTGGGGAAATTTGTTATGGATCAAATCGGGTTCTTGTATATCTTAAGGTTATTTGGAATCTCATCGAAAATCCCAAAAAAATTTATAAAACTCCATCAAAATCCAAAAACATCCAAATCTTGTATAGCCGAAAATACAAAAACATTTGCAAAATCCTATACAGCTAAAATCTAAAAACATTTGAAAAGTTGTAAATTCAAAATCCAAAACATCCAAAACACATCAAAAATCCCTAAAAAGGTCAAAACATCAAAATCCAAAAATAGTAACCTGTTGAACTATGAGTCTCTGAGTTTGAACGTAGGCAAGGCCATCATTGATGAGCCCCCGAGACACCCTAGGTCAGTCCTTTAGGATTCTATCATAATGAACTGACATTCCATCAATTATTTATCTCATCATTAATAAGTTGTGTTAGTCAAAATACATGGTCTTTGCTTGTATAACGTAGGAAAGGCTAAATATTTAGGTTCTTGGTCAAAACTCAAAAAACCCCTAAACATTCAAAATAAAAAAACCCCAAAACATTCTGATAACAGAAAATCCAAAAACATCTAAAAATTAGAAAATAGAAAAACATTCGTAAAACTCAAAACCCTAAACAACCTCAAATAACTGAAAACCAAAAACATTCACATAAACTTTCAAAGAAAGCCAAAAACAACCTCAAAACATTTTAAAAATACCAAAAACATTGAAATATTCCAGAAAATCCAAAACCATCCATCCCATTTCGCTTTCACCTACAATAAACCTTCATCCATAATAAATCAATCATCACCTTCAACCTTTGGTAAAACAAGTACTTGAAAACAAGTATTGCAAGTCGTAAAGTGAAAACCTAAGTGTCAAAATCTAAAGCCTAAATCATAGGTAAATGAGTAAGTGAAGTTTGTATCAACAACTTATCAAACACCTCATCCTAATAAAATCATATGATCAACATTTCCTAGGATGAATCCTTCCCATGATGGACATCAGCATCAGAAATCACCAAGTAGCTAAGTTAAACTGGCAAGAGATATAGATAACACTGACTGCTTGTATTTGATTTTTTCTTATGATTTATCTTATTGACCCATTCTAAGGACCTCTCAATGATGTCAAAATGATTTAAAGAGAAAGGAATGGTGCATCGATCATTATCTTCCATTTGTTGTGCTTGTGGGTATTCTTGTAAAATAATCTTGGCACATACTTGCTTAGTTGTGTGTGGGGAGGTTGTTTGGAGTAGATTGTTGACTATTGTGTATGCTTTGGTTCGATATATTCTAAGCTTCTAAACCACATGTACCAACTAGGTTTTTGTATGTCAGGGTGTAAACAAGAACTATCCTATCTGTTTGTAGAGTCAAAGTCCATTACACTAGATACAACACCATCCTGGTTAGAATTACCTTGATGCATCGTGTCTATGTGTTATATCAAAAATAAGGAATGAAAGAAAATCCCAGTCCCAAGATATGAAAAAATCATCATCATCTCTATCATCACTGTCTCTAATAAAGTCTCAGTGGTTATAGAATTGTTGGATATTTGAATCAAAATCAATGGTCAAATCATTCATTTTATTCTTCCATCTTATTTCCACGCTAACTTGGTATCATGACAGTCAACAAAAACATCATCAATACATCCATCCCACATTCACAAATCAACAACATGCATACATCTAGCATCATCATAGCATATCATAATACAAAAAAATATATCTCATCATTATCATTTAAGTTCTGATGATAATATAGATTTGTTTTCTAAGCATCTTAAATCGTTGCATTATCATAGCATAAAATATGAAAATTTGCATAAGCATACATAACATGAACATTCATATACATCCTTATGCATACATCATCATATCATAGATTGCATAGAAAAGTACACAAAAATAAATGCATCCACATCAATTGCATAAACATGTACATATCATAACATGCATCACATCACATTGCATAAAAAAATACTGAAAAGGAAGTGCATACATTACATTGAATCCATACATAAACATATCACATCATATCTCATAGGCATCCATACATTCACAAGCATGAAATAAAGAGAACATCATATCGAATTCATATTATCTCGTATATATATCAAAAATGATTGTCATGGTACAATATCTGAATCAGTGTATGTATATCATCAAAATGTACAATATATGTGAAGCTATAAAAAATGGGCCTATGATTGTATTTTTGTATCAATAATTAGGCTATACAAAAAGGTGTCTACAAAAAATTGAACAAGGTCTATCCCTCACTGGCTTTGTCTCTATGGCCTAGCTGGTCTAGCTGCCTAACTGAAGTGGAGGCACTGGGTTGAACCCAGCTATGGTGCTCAAAATTAGGCTACTTGCGGCGAGGAGGGACATCTTTGTAATAAAAATTCTACCAATATGCTACCTCCTCCCTCTCTATCTTGTATAACTAAGTGGACACAGTCTGACCGACCAACCCCTAAGCCTGTTGGTATTGTTGTTGTGACACAACCTCTAACTTCTATCTCCGACTGACCTCCTATGCTAGTTGAGCATCTGATGTCTACCTTAGTTGTCTCTCAAGGTCTCTCTGCTACTGGGCCTGGTCCCTCTCAGCTATGAGTGTCAGAACCTGCTACCGAGCCTAATCTCACCCAACCATAACCACCTATAGTTGTTGTAACTGTTGTATCTGAACATCATATAGATCTAGCCCCGATGGTGGTGGTTGTACTGACTGCTGCTGTATGGGTGACTGCTATGGTAGCTATGGAGGTGCACCTAGGACCTGTCCATCATGATGTTGGCCATCCTAGCCATCTTGTCCTCTACCCTGACTATTTGGACCTTTTCTCTACCCATCCTATGGCTGGCCTCAAACTCCACCTACTCCCCTCCCTCTAGACCTCCCTCATGGAGGTATATCTGCTAGAATTGTCAATCTAGGAGGGTTATAAACCATGCATCATATACGGGTGTCATCTGAGCATCTTCCTACCCTTGATCATAATCCCATGGCCTCACAACCAATTTTATAAAGCCCTCGACAACCTCATGGGCTATAATGGTATGCCCCCAAGTCACCTCTTATGCCAGTTTAGCAAAAATGGTCATGTAAGCATCGTTAGGCATGTCCTACCTCTCACCAAACTGTCTGGTAACTCTATCAAGTAGGTACCTCTTGATCATAGTGTGCTCTCAACCCTACATGTACCGGGTCTTCCAAGCAAAGAATAATTGTCATACATCATTGTACCATGTTGGCATCTGTAACCATGGCTACCATCAGAACATAGTCATGTCATCGATCACTCGACGCTAGTAAGGAATGTTGAGCTGCCCTATGTGCTAAAGATTAATGGCTCCTCTATATCTCCACATGACCAGATCATCTAGCTCCACATTGTCCATTTGGAAAATCAGTCAGAGTACAGCAATGTGCTCCCATTCCCATATATGTAGAAGAGTGACCCTTGCATGCCAATAGCTCTGCTATCACAGTACACAAAGTCATGCATATCATGGTAAAGGGAGGCTAGCATCACTGGGGCCCATGCATACGAGGTCATCCTAAACAATATCCGATGCCAAGCCAACCCCCATCCTGGATTAAATCCCCTGCTCTATCGATCTGGGGCAACCAACCCCAAAATCACTACCACAATGATCAATCTAAATGTCAACGCTCGACCTCTATACATCTCAAGGTCAATCTAGGAGTTAACCAAGACAATAGACTCCTGGTCAAGAACCTCGTGATAGGCATCATATCCTGCATTAGTGTTGCAAATCACCAGCTCTCCATGTATGGGAAATCATAAAATCTGCCATACATCCTCCAACCTCATTGTCACCTCGTCAATTGGTAAGTGGAATGGCGAGGTCTCACTATGCCATCGTTCGCATAGCGCTGTCATCATCACTCGATGGGTCTGCACAATGGGCATGTAGGCGATGTACCACAATCCAGTTTCTCCCAAGTGCTCATGTTGCATTTCAGAAAAATCATCAAGTTTGGATAGAACAGTAGGTTGGTGCTCGCGGGATATCAAAGGCTAGATGACCTCCTACACCCACAAAGCACATGATGTCAAATTCCACTAAAATTGGCTAAAGTTTGGAGTTTTTATCCCCTAATTGAAAAAAGTGTTGCTATTTATGAAAGCATCACTATAGTCCAAATTCCAAATAGTGATGCTATATACCTTTAAATTATAAATCGCAACTAGCGTCGCTCATCACACTTGCGTCGCCATTTGAAATTTGGAAACCCTAAATCTAAATTGCAAATTGGGCAGGTGCATCACTCATCACACCCACATCATGATTTGAAATCTAGAAACCCTAATATCAAATTGTGAAGTGTGTCACTCTTTGTAGTAGTGTTGCTAAAAATGAAAAAGGCATCGTCGATTCTCAAAATAGCATCACAATACAGTGATATTTCCCTAACCTAAATTTCAAATTGCAATAAATGCACTGGAAATGTCAAAATGCAAGCCAAGTTTTGAATCACATACTATTGGTCATGTGTCTAGAGCCCTCCGGTACTCTCGAACCCGATCGAAAATGTGTCATTGGAGCACTCGTTGTGCCATTTCATCAGGAGGTCAAAGCTTAAACTACAAGAATTATCTAAGGTGTGAACGCACAAATGAATTGAAAGTGGCCCTTCATCACATACTTAAGCCTAAAAATTAGGGTTTTTTGCTCTAATTTGACCATGTAGCTAGGGTTTTCACTAAATTCACCAATCTTACCTAATTGAAGCTTATTTTGCACCGTTTTTTGTGTTTTTGGCATTTTTTTGCATCCTAGACCCTTTTCGAACCCCTGAGGCAGCATTTAACCTTTGTCAAGAAATCAACCCAAAATTCAAAAATTTTGTTTGATTTCTTGAGGGGGTAGGGGACTGACTTATTCCTTTCACTGGGGCAATAGTGGGACATCTAAAAATAATTTTATTTTTTTTATATGAGCAATAGTTTTTAATCTGAAAAGTGTTAGTCTTTCAACCAACGTAACAGGTACCTCACTTCAAAGAGGGGAAAAATGTAGACACTTAAAAATGTCCTAAATCGTATCATGCACTTGAATCAAATATACTAACATCACTTCATCCTCAAACCCATCCTCTTCCTGCTTAATGGATTAAATTAGCCTAGCTATTTAATTAATTGTGTCATTTTCATCTATTAATCTAATTAATCTAATTGGGTTAATTCATCCCTTTTCATGCTAACATTTCATCCTATTAAATTAAATACATCAAGTTATTTAATTTAAATCCCTAAGTCCTCTTGTTTATTTAAATAACCCTAAGTTATTTAATTAAATATCATATCACTTCTCCCCTCTTCATTAAATCATTTATTTAATGAATATCATGCAATTCTTCTAAAATTGCATAATTAACATTGTTTTAATTATCCAATTACTAATAAATCTAATTCCCCCCACTTGCAAGGGAATATCCCTCCTTTACACATTCCCACAAAAAAATATTATTCCCATGGAATATTCCTTCCTCTTTTGCACATTAAAAATTTGTTTTAATTTTTTAAATATCCATTTCCTTCACCCATGAGAATATTCCAAAGAATATTCTCTTTTCTCACTCATTTGAAAAAAGGAATATTCTCCTTCATAACAAACTTACAAGACTCCTTGTGCAAGTTAACTTACGAGACTTCTTGTGAAAGTTTTGAGTGTGTTTGTTTGGAAGAATATGGACCCTTGATTCTTTCCTTGATCCATGTGATCATTGATTCGCATCCATTGATGAGAATCCATGATCCATATTTCATCCTTCCTCCCTTTTTGACTATTGATTAACCTTTTTAATCTTAACCCTCCATTTCTCATTTGTCCTCCTATAAATAGGTCACTATTTGGAGACAAATGGATCCACCTTTCAAGAGAAAACTTATGTTGTTAAAATCACTTTCATTTGCACTCACATTTAACATCATTTTAGCTTAATTTACTTGCATATTAGCTTAGCTTCCTGTATTTCCAAAAATTGTATACTCTTGGAGAAAGAGACAATTTTGCAATAAAACTAAGTCCTGCTTTAGGCACCTTCCATCAATCACTGCTTAAAATTGCATTTATAAGCCCTTAATGCTCATAATTTTGGACTTTGAGGCCTAATTCACTCATAAAACCACTTAAATCCTAACAAATATCACTAAAATCACTCAAATTTTGTGAAACCCACAAAAAATATCCCTAGTGGGACTAAGTTGCCCAAGGTGGCGACTTAGTCCCTTTTGGGGTATTTTCCACTTTTGAGCAGGAATTTCATTAATTCAATTTAATTTTTCAATGGATGTCGGCCTCTTAGGTCTAAATAACGGGAAAATTAAGTGTTTATGCTTATAAATACACATTTTAAGTCATTTTTTCATATCTCATAGTCATTTTTTCATATCTCCTAGTCATTTTAACAAAGAAAAAATAAAAATTCAAGAGAAAAAGTTTCTTACACAAGAAGATTCAATAGCATTTTGCATCAAAGTTGAAGCTTTAAGGCAACAAACTAGGGTTTTTGCAAGTCTTCAAGCTCACTTCTTATTCAAGATCTCACATTGCAAAAGATTGATCATGGATTCCTATGGTGAATCATGGAGAAATCTAGGTTGAGGAGATGCAACTAGCATCAAATCACACCTAATGACTTGTTTTTGAAGTGATTCCATCTTCCATGTTCTTCTTATCTTTAGACTTAAGGTTTGCATCACATTTTGCATAGCATTTATATGCATTTGAAGGGTTGTAGGGTTTCTTGCATTGAATTCTTGTATCTCTCACGTGCCATTCATTCACCTCATTCTAGCACATTAGAATAGGGTTTTATCTCATTTTCAACCTTTCCTAGTCTTAGACACAATTAAGGTTAGGGTTTATGCAAATTTTATTTTCTACAAAGTTTAAATACCAACTAGGGGTTTGACCAAGGCAAACCCCCCATTAGAAACCAATTTATCTTTTGTTTTGCAAGGTTTTTCGAAGATTCAAATTTGGATCTCCATCAAAGAGAAAAGTGTAGGTTGTGGGCTTTTGTTTCCACTTTCATATTTGCAAAAAATCCAAAGTGGAATAAGTTGCCCATAGTGGCGACTTAGTCCCACTGCACTACTTTTTCAAAAAAAATTACATTTTCAGACACCCTTTTGGTAGAAACAAATTTCTGGGAAAATTCCCTATTCTGGGACTAAGTCGCCTAGTTTGGCATAAGTGTCCTAGTTGTTAATGATAGTTACAGCTTTAGGCGATCCTTCCAGCTCAGTCCAATTGGAGGCAACATAAATTAAATGATAGCCTTTCGGCTATTTAATTTATATTCATTTTTGTATTGACTTCATTTAATGAGAAGGCGCGAATGTCATGAGGCCGACCTCATTCCTTATCTATTATTATATTCTCTCTTGACAACTTTATAGTTCTGGGCCGACCTTTCATTGGAAAAATATAATTCTTCTTGAGGCCGACTTTGTTCTAAAAGAGATGCGATCTCTCATAGCCATGTATTTATAGAAGACCACTTCACTCCTTGAAGATATCAAGTTCACTCCATGCAAGTGTGAATTCCTTAACAACAGAGTGCGAATTAGTTTCAAGTGCGAATTATCACCTAGTGCGCATTTCGGTCAAGTGCGAACTTCTGCTAAAAGCGAATACTATCAAGAGTGAATTCTTCAAGGGCAGATTGTGAACTCTCCTAGTGCAAAATCTAAATCTTAAGAGGTGATAGTTGTGCTATCTGTTCTTGCGTCTTGTTCAGGTGCTGATTACTGGATTTGTGTTATCTGATCTTGCATTTTATACGGGTACTGAATATTGACCCTGTGTTCGGCCTCATTGTAAAGTGAACTGTTGTCATTGTCTTATATATATAAGAGAGATCTTTGTTGCTGGGTTTTTCTCCCTCAAGTGGAGGGTTTTCCCAGGGTATCTGCTGTGTTATTTTGTCTGATTTTGAATTAATTTTATGTGCATATAATCTGGTCTTTAAAAATTGACATGGTATCAGAGCGGGTTTGAGAGGATCGTGATCAAATTATTGCAAATCAGCATATTCTTTTTGTTCACTTTTCTACATCAGTCAAGATGGTGAATGGTTTGAAGGTTGAAGATAGACTTGAAGGTGCATCCAACTTCACTTCATGGAGATTTAGGATCATGCTCACCTTGCGTGAAAATGACTTGGGTGAGTTCGTGGAGTCTAGCATTTCTGAACCTGAGGAGGAAGAAGAAAAGTTGCAGTGGCTGAAGAAAGACATTAAAGCAATGAAGATATTGGTTGATTCTGTCAAGGATCATATTGTTCCTATCATCTCTAAGTTGAAGACAACGAGAGATATGCTCAAGACCTTGGAAGAGATGTACGAAGTCAACAATACCAGTCGAGCTCTTGCACTAAAGCACCAATTGCATCATGTGAAGATGTCAAAGGGAGAATTTGTTACTGCATACTTCATGAGGATTTCAAATTTGAGAGATCAGCTCTCTACAATTGGGCATATGGTTGATGACAAGGATCTGACTATGCTTGCTCTCAATGGGCTGCCTTTGTCTTGGGAATCATACATTCAGGGAATCAGTGCAAGGTCAAAATTGCCTAAGTTTGATCGTCTAAGATCTGATTGCATTCAAGAGGAATCAAGGTTGGTGGCAAGAGGCGTTGGTCAAAGTTCAAAGAATGAAGATATTCATGTTCTCGCCTCCCATACTTCAAAGAAGAAAGGAAAAGATGGAAGGAAAGGATTCTTCAAGAGGAATCGGGACAAGGGAAATGATGATGCACCTCCATTTAAGAAGAAGAGGGATATGTCCAAGATTCAATGTTTTAGGTGTGATAAGTTTGGGCACTTCGCCAAGTATTGTCCAACTAGACCTAAGCAACAGGTCACCGTTGCAGATGTTGATGATGCCTCTCCTCAAAAGGATTCAAGTGAATATTTGTTCTATTCGGCATTATCAAGCAGTGTACCTTCCGACACTAACACTTGGATAATCGACAGTGGTGCTTCACGTCACATTACCGGCTTCAAGGAGCACTTATCAAGTTTGGTGGAAAAGGAGTCTTCTGAACAAGTCATCATAGGAGATGATGCTAGCTACTCCGTAAAAGGAATTGGGACCTCTACACTTCATTTGGATTCCGGCATATCGCTTCAATTGGGTAATGTTCTTTATGTTCCCAGAATCAAGCGTAATCTTATTTCTATTTCAGCTTTGGAAGATAAAGGATATCAAGTTGCCTTTTCCAAAGGCAAAGTTCTAGTGTGGATGCAGAACTCTAGCTTCAAAGATGCTCAAGTAATTGGAGTTAGACATGATAACCTCTACAAGGTTTGCTCACATTCTCTTCAAGCTTTGGTTCATGACTCTTCAAGTCTTTGTGATCTTTGGCATCGGAGATTGGCTCACTTACACTTGAGCCCTACCTATTATGGAGAAGATGGTGACGGGCCTTCCTAAGTTCAACCAGGAGCACTAAGGCACATGCAAGGGCTACGCATTAGGTAAGAATATAAAAGCCCCTTTTCATAGTAGAGAAAATAGATCTAAGTGTATTTTAGACCTAATTGATTCTGATTTATGTGGTCCTATGTTTGTTCCTTCTTCAAGTGGTTTTTTGTATTATGTTCTTTTCATTGATGATCACTCTAGGAAGACTTGGATTTATTTTTTGAAATCTAAAGAATCTGAGGAAGTATTGGATAGGTTTAAAGAGTTTAAAGCCTTAGTAGAAAATATTTCTGGAAAAAGAATTAAGGTCCTCAGATCTGACAATGGTGGAGAATACACCTCTGGTAGTTTTCGGAATTTTTGTATTGATGCAGGGATTAAGAGGGAGTTCTGTGTTCCCTATAATCCTCAACAAAACGGTGTTGCAGAAAGAAAGAACAAAACGATTGTGGAAGCAGCAAAGGCCATGATCCATGATCAAGATTTGCAAACCTTCCTATGGGCAGAAGCTTCCAGGACAGTTGTGTATGTTCAGAACAGAAGTCCTCATAAGATCTTGGAGAATATGACTCCAGAAGAAGCCTTTACGAGGAAAAAGCCTGAAGTCAGTCACTTGAGGATCTTTGGTTGTCCTGTCTATGCTCATGTTCCTAAAGAAAAGAGAACCAAGCTGGAGCCTTCTAGCAAGAAGGGAATTTTTGTGGGCTACAGTGAGACATCAAAATCTTATAGAATTTACATTCCAGGTCAAAGTTGATCGAGATCAGTAGGGATGTCACTTTCGAGGAAGATGTTGCATTTAGAAGATCCAGGGGGATTCATATGGAGATGGGTAATGAAGAGTCTCCTCAGGACATGGAAGTTGACCATACTCCTGAGATTGAGAGGGAGACTTCAGAATCAAAAGAAGACCCTGATCCTATTGAACCCTTGGAACCTACTGATGGGCCTACTGACATTGTTATTGGAAGAAAGAGACCTCTATGGGCCAGTTGCACTATGCAAGAGGCTGAAAGTTTTGCAGCTCCTAGAGGCACATTCAGAGAAAGCAAAAGGCCACATAAGTTCTCCAGTTATGTTGCCTTGATGAGTTAGATCATAGAATTTGAGCCTACCTGTGTTGAGGAAACATCTAGTCATCAAGTTTGGAGAGATGTTATGATAGAGGAGTATCAGTCAATTCTTAAAAATGATGTTTGGAATATTGTTCCTAGACCCGAGGGAAAGTCTGTGGTATCTTCTAAATGGTTATTCAAGATTAAGCATGATGCAGATGGAAGCATTGAGAAGTTCAAATCAAGATTTGTGGCTCGTGGGTTCTCTCAGAAAGAGGGAGTTGATTATGATGAGACTTTTGCTCTTGTTGCTCACTACACTTCAGTCTGAAGCATCATTGCTATTGCTGCATCCAGAGGATGGAAGATTCACGAGATGGACGTGAAGACAACCTTTATCAATGGAGTGATTGAGGAAGAGGTTTACTTGGAGCAACCTAAAGGTTTTGAGATTCATGGGAAGGAGTCACATGTTTGTAAGCTGAAGAAGGCCTTGTATGGTCTTAAGCAGGCTCCTTGTGCATGGTACAAAAGGATTGATCAGTACCTATCAAGTTTGGGCTTCTTAAAGAATGATGCTGATTCAAATCTCTACTTCAAGGTAATCAATGGTGATGCATTAATTTTGGTTTTATATGTTGATGATCTAATCCTTACTGGAGAAGATCACCTGATTCTTGAATGTAAGAAGGATTTAACTTTTGAATTTGAGATGAAGGACCTTGGGCTCATGCATTACTTCCTTGGCTTAGAAGTCTGGCAGAAAATAGATGGTATGATTCTAAGTCAAGGAAAGTACACCATTGATATACTTAAGATATTTGGCATGATGGATTGCAAATCCATGTCTACACCTATGGAGATCGATCTTCATAAATTGAAGGAGGCTGCAGCTAGTTCAGATTTGGTGGATCCTACATTGTACAGACAACTGATTGGATCCTTGATGTATCTAGTTAACACTAGACTTGATATTTGCTATGCATTAAGTGCTCTTAGCCAGTTTATGTGTGATCCGAGACAGATAAATCTTGTTGCAGCTAAACATATCCTGAGATACTTGCGTGGCACAGTTGGATATGGGTTGAGGTATACTTCAGATGCAGACTTGGAGATACATGGTTTCACTGATTCTAATTGGTCAGGTTGTGTCACAGATCGGAAGAGCACCTCTGGTTGTTGCTTTAGTTTGGGTTTTGCTATGATTTCCTGGTGCAGCAGGAAGCAGTCATCTGTAGCAGAGTACAGCAGAGGCTGAGTACATTGCAGCTTGTATGGCAACTCGGAAGCAATGTGGCTTCGTAAGCTCCTTACAGGATTGTTTGGACAATCAATGGAGTCTACTATCATTCATTGTGATAATCAGAGTTGTGTGAAGCTTTCTATCAATCCTATGTTTCATGACAGATCCAAGCATGTTGAGATCAAGTACCACTATATCAGAGATATGGTACTGTGAAAGGCTGTACAGTTGAGGTACATCAGCACTGATGAGCAGACGGTAGATATTCTCACCAAGCCTCTCGCTAGGATAAATTTTGTGTACTTCTGAGATAAGCTTGGTATGGTGGAGAATCCAGCCTTGACTGAGTATGAGTCTCAGCATCAGTGAGCCTTGTTAATGCATTTTCTTCAGAGACGGAAGAATTTGAGGTGTAAGCCCTTGGTTCCACCCTCTGAGTTGAGTCATGGTGAATGTCATGTGTGAGACTCCATGACATATGTTGTACTTATGTTTCACCCTTTGAGAGAGTCATGGTGAAAGTCACGATGAGGTGACAACATCACGCAAGTGATGAACACTTGTACTTACCATTTTATGGTTGATATCGAGACGATATCTAATATCACGTTGAGGTGATATTCTTCTCTTCATATCTGGTTGTAGCCAATGTGATGGACGTCATTCTGAGATGATTTGTTTTATGCAGCTGGAAATTCTCTCCCTAAGCTGAGAGGGAGTGTTAATGATAGTTACAGCTTCAGGTGATCCTTCCAGCTCAGTCCAATTGGAGGCAACATAAATTAAATGATAGCCTTTCAGATATTTAATTTATATTCATTTTTGTATTGACTTCATTTAATGAGAAGGCACGAATGTCATGAGGCCGACCTCATTCCTTATCTATTATTATATTCTCTCTTGACAACTTTATAGTTCTGGGCCGACCTTTCATTGGAAAAATATAATTCTTCTTGAGGCCGACTTTGTTCTAAAAGAGATGCGATCTCTTATAGCCATGTATTTATAGAAGACCACTTCACTCCTTGAAGATATCAAGTTCACTCCATGCAAGTGCGAATTCCTTAACAGTAGAGTGCGAATTAGTTTCAAGTGTGAATTATCACCTAGTGCGCATTTCAGTCAAGTACGAACTTCTGCCAAAAGTGAATACTATCAAGAGTGAATTTTTTTAAGGGTAGATTGCAAACTCTCCTAGTGCAGAATTTGAATCTTAAGAGGTGACAGTTGTGCTATCTGTTCTTGTGTCTTGTTCAGGTGTTGATTACTGGCTTTGTGTTATTTGATCTTGCATTTTATACGGGTACTGAATATTGACCCTGTGTTCGGCCTCATTGTAAAGTGAATTGTTGTCATTGTCTTATATATATAAGAGAGATCTTTGTTGCTGGGTTTTTCTCCCTCAAGTGGAGGGTTTTCCCAGGGTATCTGTTGTGTTATTTTGTCTGATTTTGAATTAATTTTCTGTGCACATAATCTGGTCTTTAAAATTTACACTAGTTGCCTCAAAAGTCAAAATTTCTAGGATTTTAGTGGCTCCTGCAATCTTCAATTTTTTCTTCTTCAATTTCTAGGTGCATAGTTCATGTTTTACATCTTCATTTGATCGTTTATTGCATTAGTTGAGCTCTTCTGCATATCACATTGTGTTTTCAAACAAGCTACTTTTCTTAGATTTCATATCATTAAATCATTTCACTTTTAAATCAGAGCATTAAGACATCTTAATTAGGAATAATACATCACATTAACATTAGTATTGAGTGTAAACCCTTGCATTTTGATCCCCCATCCAATCTCCTTTCTCCTGTTAGGTGAAAAACCCTAGGAGGAGCAAAGTGTTGTGAGGGGCTAAACCAAAATCACCGTTTACACTTCCATTAATGGTTTCCATGATAACATAGATACATACATTTAGCTTATTTATTAATTAGGGTTTTAATATTGTTAGCTTAAAATCCATTTAGATTAGCTTTACACTCATACATCTTGATCATCTTAGCATAAATCAAGTTAAAATAGCTTTCATCATGTTCGTTTAGCATTTAAATAATGTTTAATCACACATCTATCATCAGTTTTTTCAATTCTCTTCAGTAGAATCGATCAAAAAGAATCATTTATCTAGGGGATTGGGAAAAGGTCACCATTCCACATCAATGCGACACCACTCCCCCAATAGGATAAGTTTCAATCGATTGGAATAGGCATTTTAAAGCTTTCATAGTTTAATATGTTAAATTTCAATGGATACTTAGTTTAGTTTTATTGATTGATCTTATTGGGATTGGAATTTAGTGGCATGAATATAATTCAAATCCTTATGGATCAAGTGTAGTTAGCCCATACTAATTTGTCGGTCATAGCTCCAAGTCGTTTTCCCGTAGTGAACAAATTTTAGTTGATGGAAAATGAGTCAGTTACATGTAGTGTAATGTTGGAAAGTGGTGTAACTTTTGTTCTATTTGTCATATGATTGAACCAACTATTTTAAAACATCTGTATGGGTGGGTTTATGCTAGGAAAGGTCATCTTTTGTACCCAGACATGCCGAAACAGTCTAAGCCACATTCTATCAGTGAAGTCTCTTAAGAGACCAAAGTGCAAAAGGGCATAAAAATTTGATGAGTGATTACTCAAAAATTATGGCACTTGGAAACACTTTGTTTGAGGCTACGAGATCACATAGGGCCACTCTATAATAACCTCTATCATTATTTGATAGCTCGAAGTCATTTTCTCGTGGTGAACATATTTTAGTTGATGGAAAATGGGTCAGTTGCATATAGTGTAAATTTGCAAGGTAGGCTACTTTTTGTTTTGTTCTTCGTGGGGCCAAACAGTTAGCACCAACACATCTAGGTGGGCACATCTATGCTAGGCATAGTCACCGCACTTCGTTATAAAATGTTTGTAGTCTTTCCTATTCGAAGCGTCACAAATTTTTGCCTTTGAAAAGTTACAACCAAATTCATATCATTACTATTTGTGAGAACCTAAATTGATTTATTTGAAACTTTTTAGATATGCTTGGGGAAAAGGTAATTCTTGAACTTTCAATTGGTTCTATTTCTCTCATGCACATCTCTTGAAGCTATTTATTGACTATTGTAAGCATGCAATTTTAACTTTTAAAGTTGCATTCTTCTAATTATTGGGTTGGAATTCATGTTTACAAATAGGATGAATATCTATGAAGTTTGTTGTTGGGAAGGTTGATTTTTGGTCTCTTAATCTCAAATAATCCAATGCCCTCGTGATCTTTAATAAGACTTGCATGCCTTGAGTTTTTTTTTGTGAGACTTAGTTGTTACTTTCCATTTTCTTTTCTTAATAGTTTTATGATGTTTTCTTTATCTACATAATAAATGAAGCATACATGTGGAATGAAAAATGTCCTCCCCAATGATATAAAGCATGAAGCATACACATGAAGCATGAAGCATACACAAGAATTTCCTTTGTAAAGAACATGAAGCATGAAGCATACACATGAATTTTCTCCATGAAGCACATGAAGCATGAAGCATTACTATATTAATATGATTGATTTAATGTTCAATAATCTTACAAGAGAATAATGTTCAAACTTTATTATATATTTACAATTATAGAAAAGAAGAGTGCATGGAAAACACTTGTATTTTAAATATTTGAAGTAAACCATCTACAAATATCTATTGAAGTGTGGATTTATAATGCAAGTATGGACACCATCAATGAAAAAGATTTGTATTAACCAAATATCCATGTAGGCATACATCAATATATGTCGATATAAGTATAAAATATATACAAAATAGCCATATAGGCTTACAAGAATGTCGTATAGGCATACAATTTCAAGTATATACAATACAAAATATGTCCAAAAATGCCATATAGGCATACAACAAAGGACCCCAATCAAAATTTATTACCCTCTAGATGAATGAAATAAATGAGTGGCCTTTATTGGTTGGGTGGATGGTGATGTGTATGACACTCATTTACCCTAAACTCAATGCTCCTCTTATGTAATTCCTCATCAAGCTTCAACTATTAAAATAACAAGTAAAGACATTAATATATAGAAATTACATTATAAAAAATGATATTTAACAAAATAATCACTTATCGATGCTAGACGATCCCTCTCCTCAAGTGAAAGACTCACATGCTCATGTTGTGGCATTCCTAGGTCCTATAGAAACCATCCAAATATAAATTAAACTACGAATCAATAATCATTTGATTTTTCACTAACTAATGCTATAAAAATGAATGTAATTTGAAATTTACTAATCTGCCTCATACCCCTGTGAGAGGCATCGAGGTATCTATTGTAGAAGATACACCTTGCTCCATTACCCTATCAACATCTAGAGGTGTTTTCACTTCCATCATTTGAAAATAAAACAAAAAATTATTCAATGACGAAAAGTAGAATAATGATGTAGGTCATGGCTTATGATGTATGAGATAATCAACAAAAAATTGAGTACTTATTGAACTATATATTTCTTACTATTATGCTTACTATTTTCCCTATCCATAGCTTGTTCAAAAGCACCTATTTTAGGATTTTATCCATAGAAATGAGTTGTTTGAAAAAAATACTTGAAGAAATGTGGTCTAATGGTGATGGAATGGCTTTCCACATAAGACCACATTTCTTCAAAGAATTTTTCAAACAACTCGCTACCTTGTCTATGCTATTGCTTACTATTATGCTTTGATAGATTTTTTCCAAGCATCCATAATTTGTTAGAAAGCACCTATTTTAGGCTTTTAACCATAACAACAAGGAAGTGAACTATTGGATAAAATACTTTGGTAGACATGTATGGAAAATGTGATAGCATAGGCAAGGTGGTGAGTTGTTTGAAAAAATGCCTTAAAGAAACATGGCCTTGTGAAGATGAACATCACCACAAGACCACATGTCTTTGAGGCATTTTTTCAAACAACTTGTTACCTTTTCTTTGCTATTGCTTACTATTATGCTTTGATAAATTTTTTCCAAGCATCCATAGTTTTTTGGAAAGCACCTATTTTAGGCTTTTATCCATAGCAACAAGTGAACTATTTGATAAAATGCTTTGGTAGACATGTATGGAAAATGTGGTAGCATAGGCAAGGCGGTGAGCTTTTTGAAAAAATGCCTCAAATAAATGTAGTCTCATGGTGATATCCTCAAATAAATGCGGTCTCATGGTGATGGACATCACCAAGATACCACATATCTTTGAGGCATTTTTTCAAACAAATCATTGCCTTGTCTATGCTATTGTTTACTGTTATGCTTTGATAGATTTTTTCCAAGCATCCATAGCATAGACAAGGCAATGAACTATTTGAAAAAATGATTCAATAAAACGTGGTCTCATGGAATTCCATGACAAGCAAATTCAATTGGCAGCTACTCCTAGTTATTAGTTATGCTATGCGAAGTAATTGCATCATTGCTTATGTTGACTTTTTAAAAAACTATATTGTAATTGAAATTTTGTCATCTATCAACATCTAGTTATTAGTTATGCAATTTGAAGTAATGATTTGAGTTTGAAAGATGTGCAATGCAATGTAATCAATTATATAAATATAAACTACAAAAATATATTAAGTACAATTGATTAGTTAAACTCTTTATTCTATTACCTGAGTGAAGGTTTGAACTCCACCGCCACTAGGAGGTGTTCCTGCGAAATCTCCAATATTAACCTATTCAACATCCAAAATCAAATATTAGAATACCATTCATATAAAAATGCTATTCACATGTAATATTTATAATTTTTTACTAGTTACATACCTTGATAGTAGATGCAGTGGAGTAAAAAGTAGGTGGAGGGTTGGTGAAAACAATATGAATACTATGACCTTGAAATTTTATTACAATCATTAAACTAAATTAGTTAATCTTGCATTTCAAAAATGAAATTTAATAAATTAAATTCAATGAACATGCTAACATTTACCTAAGTATTGAGGCTGAAAGCCTCATTCAAAATGACATCTTCCATCGCCAACTGGTTAGTTGGAGACGTAGCCTTCACACCAGCCTCTTAACTATCTATGGGGTCATATGTACAAGTGGACCCGCAAGCCTAACAAGTATTGGGTGGAACCCTACCCCTCGAAGTCTCCCTTGGCTCATGTTGTACTACAATACTCACACATTGGATGATACTATGGGTCAGAGAACTAATAGACTGTAGAGTATCCACCTCAGCACTCTCCTCCATGATAGAAAGGCTAGCAACATGCTCATAAGCTAGTCTAGTGAGTGCTCATCTCGTTGGTTGCTAAGGATCGAGCTATGCACCTAGTCTATCTTGTGCCAACCCACCACCTCTCCCCTAAAAGTCTCGCATATCAAAATAATTGGGGATTTTGTTGAGGACAAAATCGCAATAGAGTTTCCTAAAGAAATATTGGGGGACCTCATTATTATTGCATGGAGGATGGTAAAAAACCATCCACCACTTGTTGGCCTCCTACAATGATTTAACAACTAAGACCTTAAAGCTATGATTCAAAGATTGGACATCTAATCTGAATAGCTATCTTAATCATTATGAAGGTGCATTTAACTTGTCAACCTAGGGACGTAGACTTGAAATGGCCCAGCATGGTATGTGCACTAGGAATCCATAGTAGCCATATTCATTCTACAACTACGAAAGCCATAATGCTAAAAGTAAATTTCTTAGAAAGAAATAGCATAAGTACTGAACATCAACCAACAACTATACTAAGCTGAAATGCATGACAGAAATAAAAAATCTTGGCAAACAGACAGGAAACTACTATGTCTGCTTTGGCTGGAGGAACAGTCACAGAATGGAATTCTAGTGGCTGTAGGAATAGACAATTGTCAAATTCTTAACTAATTATTGAACAGAAAGTAATAACTAAACTAAAGGATGGAATGTTCACCAAGTGGGCCCCCTTGGGTGAGTATCCCTTAAAACAAATGTAAACTTAGATTCACAAACTTATAACTTCATTTTATTCATTGGAAAGCATGAGTACAATTGAGCAACATAACTGTATTATTGAAAAACTAAGAATGTGAATACAACATCAGATTAATTAACCTTATGAGAAGGAGCATTCGAGTCTTATTTATAGGAGGAAAAACTACTAACTAACTACCTAGCAAGGCAGTCAACTCCAATAGATTAGGAGGACACCACTTTAGGGAAAGCATAAAAAGTGGAGAGGAGGTTATGAATGCATGGAATCTGGTCGATCCAGTTTTCCTTAACGTAGATCTAGCATAAAAATAGCTCCTATATTCGCTCAACAAACTATTAAGACCATTTACAAGGCAGTTACAATTTTTTATTTAAACTAGGAATCTTCCTCCATTGAGTCTTCTCTACATTGACCTTTGAATGATCACCTTGTTGACCTTTATGGAAAACGACCAACTTGCAAAATCTTCCTCAATTTTGTAGGCTCTAATTATATCTACATAACAATATTAGTACGTACAACAATTGCTTATTTGTAACTATCTTAAAGTAACATTTGTTAATCCACATGTAAAATTAACATAGATAGTTCATATAGCATGGCAATGTCATTTAAAGGTTACAAAAATAAGCTTATTCCCAATGTCTATGGTTTTTGAGGAAATATCATAAAAAGGTCAACATCCAAGTATCAAAGTCTATAACAACAACAACAAATGGATAATAAACTCTATCAAAATTAAGCCATAAACTGGACTCATCACTCCCCCCAACCTAAGGCTTTTCTAGTCCTCCAATAGAGGAAGGGTTGTTCTTTTGCTTATTCAATGCCCTAAAATTACTGCCAGTTGTCTATCAGTTCTTGTAGTGTATGAATTAGGTTCCCAATAGAACCCTTGCTTGTTGTCCAACCTGTTCCATCTTTGCCTCTCTATAGCTATATCATACTGATAATACCTAAAATTTGGCACAAGCCATAATAGGATAGGTGGCTGAAAAGTTAATGGAAGCTAAAATTGTCCCTTCATCCTTCCAATCTGTATATATCTATCAACTCTTTTTCATGTTGCAACATAGTTCTGCAGAGAGTGAGGCTCAACTTGTTTTAACTCGTCAGTCAGATTGTTCCACCTTTGTGACAAATATCCCATTACAAATTCCCCTATGGTTTTTGCTACCTTATCATATTCTTTATAAACTGCTTCTCTCTCAGGCAGGATCCTACTACTATAGCTTGATCGGTAGAGGAATTTGTGCCATTCCCTAAAAATGTCTCCTGGATTTCTAGATTCAGCCCTGATGGGTAGGACAGTGTTGGATTCTATTTGCCTATAAGTCTGAACTATTGTCCCCAACTAATTTTATTTTGTATCCAGGACATGAATGCCCTTAATTGGAGACCCCCAACATACAATAATGGATTCCAATCATGATCTTGGGACACAACATAATTATGCAAATAGAATTCACACAACAAGTTTTTCATTTCAAGAGGAGCGATCTGATAAGCCTAAAAAATTCAAGAGGAGTCTCAATGGATGGATTCAAACCTGAAATGATCCTTGATTCAAATATAGAGCATAAACCCTTGGAGGAGTGCTCCACTCTAATATCTGAGGTACTAAGGCTACTATATTGTCCACCTTTTCCTTTAAAGCAGCAATTTATGTATTCTTCTCTTCAATCTCCTCATTTATCCTATGTTTTTCCTCTTTCCATTCCTCTTCCCTCCTTTGCATCTCACTCCATAAGTTCATGGCTACCATGTGCATCAAAAAATTAGAGGGCTTATGTATTCATACCAAAAAAATTCCTGGCATTGATGCTTGCTCTTCGTGTGGCCCCAGTTGTAGGGATTCTGATTGTTCAGCCAATTCTGACTGCAGGGGTGTTGATTGTTCTCCTAGTTTTGGCTGTAGGGGCTCTTGTTCTTGCTCTTGATGTAGGAACTCTTGCTCTTTCTCTTTTTGTAGGAGCTCCTAATTCTCCTCAAACTCTTGACTTTCAGCCTATTTTGCGATGGCAGCAAGCCCTACCAACCATATATTTTCTTGCTCCTAAAAAATGTCCTTTTCCTCAATGTTCACCTACCCCATTGGGGCTTCTTTGTCCTCCTGTGATGTTTCTCTAGCCCTAGGGCTTACATGTGGAGACATACTTGTGGTTGGTCCAGTTGGTCTTGTTTTTCTAGGAGGGCTCTCATGTTTCTCTTCGGCTGCAGAAAGAACAGTGTCAGCCTTTTTTTTCTTCGAGCTTGGCACTTCCTTTTCTATCGTTTTCTTTTTAGCTTTTCTCTTCCTCATTTATGCCTCTTTCTTTTGTTCCCTAGTTTGAATTAGGATGCCACGAGGGACATCATCATCAAAATCTAAAGAGGAACTTTCTTTGTCTGAATGTTTTGTCTTAGAAGAACTAATCTTTATAGTTTGTTTAGCTACTAGAGGGTTTACACTAGGGCTTGCACCAAAAGTTGAGGTTCTAGGATTGGCTTCAAAAAAACCCACTCTCCTACTAGCCCTATGAGGTTGAGGAAAAACCCTAGGTCACAAATGCTCTGGTCTAAATTGATCAATATTTAAGAATTCTTCCCAAGTCATATCAGACACATCATGTAGAGACTTCTCTACTAATAATTTGATCAAAAAATGGTGGGAAACAAAATTCTCCCTACCTTTTTAAGTCTCATCCGCCATGATTGAAAGAAGGTGATATAACACATTTGGTACGCTCATTCTTCTCCCATGCCTCATATGATTTAGGAGTTTGAAGTGCAAAAAATGTAGGTTCAATTGACGACCTTCACAAGTAAGGTACTTCACAATGTAAACAACTACTTGCTTCCATGGCTCAGGCAGAGAAGTTCCCTTTGCACCTTGCTTTTCCACATTCAATGGAGTGTCACTAGGTTTTGTAAATTCAACCCTAGCTAACCTAGTGTCTCTAGTAGTAGGGTAATGTTCACCATTGGTAGGCAACCCAAAAACTTCTACAATCATCTCTTCAGTAGTTATTACCTCCAACCCTTTTACCATGGCTTTTCCTTCAATCAATGTCTGTACAAATTCCAACACAACATCTTCATTATAGCCATTAAACTTTAGGAAATAGTCTAACCACCTGTAGTTTCTGAACTCAGCCTAGCAAGGTGCATCCTATAGTAATGCATCATGAACCATGAGTTCATTTCTAATTAACCCATCTCCCATTGTTCAGCTACCTACAATTAAACAATCACTCTACAAGGTTTCACTTCCTGAAATCTTCATCTGAAAGCCAAATTTATCCTTCTTGCAATGTTGTTGATTTTCAACGCAAATGTCATCTGAGTTTTACCTTTTTGGTGACTTAGAATTATGACAAAGGAAGTAAAGGAGTAACAAATGAAGGATATGATCAAGAAAAATGGTGGTGGTTGACGTCATCTCACACATGCAAGTCGTCACCTTACTCAGAATTCAAATTGGATTAATTTAAACTTTGTTGACACAAACCAACATGGACGGACACGTGGACATGTTATTCACACTCCCCCCTAACCTAAATTTGAGCATGTGTCCTCACATGTGAGGTAGTAATGACAATTTGACAGGGGCAAGGAATAATTTCATGCTATGGAGAACATCTAAATTAATGTACATTAATTAAATGAATGTACTAAAAGATAATTAAGATGCAACAAATTGATGTGCACGTACCTGAATTCGTGGAATATTTGTTGCAAAGAATATTGAGGAAGTACTAGTCACCTTTTAAGAAGTTAGTTGAGCAATTGTGAAAGTGGAGATGGAATGAAGTGAAGTTGAATGAAGTGAAGTTATGCCAACGTGATGGAAGAGAGAAAGGTGGAGATGGATGGCAGATGGGTGAATGAATGAAGAAGTGGACTCCCACAAAAGTGGAAGTCTTTATTATGAAAAGTTGCGTACCTTAGTTAGCCAGAAGGAGGGACACTAGGTCTGCTTCCTTTGGCTGCAAGAAGTTCAAGTGTTGCATGCTAAGTGAATTGTTGTAGGAATTCCTCCTTGGAAGTTAGCTTGTGATACAACCTAAGGCGATGACTGTTGAAAAGCAACTTAAATCTGATAGGTTCAATGGTAGTGAGATGAATAGCACCATTGGAGAATACTTCAACAACCTCATGTGGTTCTAGCCACCTTGTCTGCAATTTTCCTGCATTATCTTGATACCTTGAGTCATAAAGAGTGCCCAATCTTCCGGCTATAATTTCTTGTCCTTTATGAATTTATCATGCTATTTTATTCTTTGATTCTACACTACCTCTGTGTGATGCAAGGTGGTCTTCCTCATCTCATCTAAAGCATTCAACTGCATGATTATGTCCCTTTATGCCTCAAAGATATCCATCCCTAAGTCTAGTGCAATCCTAATAGTCTTATGCTCAAATTCAATGGGCATCATAGTTGTCTTTCCATACAACAACTCAAAAGGAGTGAAGCCTATGGTTGTTTTCCAGGTGGTCTGATAGGCCCAAACAACTTCTGGTAGCCTATTTTCCCAATCCTTCCTATGGATAGCCATTGTTTTGGTCAGAATGGCTTCAATTTCCCTATTAGTCACCTCAACTTGTCCATTGGCCTGAGGGTGATAAGGAGTAGAATTCCTATGCCTTATGTTGTATTCATTGACTAGTGTTGTAACAAGGGTTGAGGTGAATTGAGCCCCTTGATCAGTCAATATCTCTCTTTGAACCCCATACCATGTGAAAATTTCCTCATAAAGAAATTATGCAACCTTATTATCTCTTGCATGCTTGATTTCCTTAACTTCTACCCACTTGGTTACATAATCAGTGCATACCAAGATATAGGATTTACCATTTGATGGAGGATCAATGGGTACTACAAAATCCAATCCCCATCTGTCAAATGGAGTGATTACAACCTGAGGGTAAAGGGGCATCTCATTAGATTTGGTTGGTTGGCCCATCCTTTGGCATCTATCACACTTCCTTGTATATTTCCCTACATCCTTATGGAGTGTGGGTCAGTAATATCTTGTGTTCAAAATATTCATTGTTGTCCTCTTGGCTGCAAAATTCCCTCCATAGGGTTCAATGTGGCATGCATGCAAAATATAATATGTCACTTCTTCCCTCACACATCTCCTCATGACATGGTTTGTTCCACTATAGAACAAACATCCAACAATCCATGAGAAAGGAAAAGATTTTTCAATGAGCACCCTTCTCTCTTTTGGAAAGAAATGAGGAGGAACTCTCCTTGTGACCAGATAATTAGCTATGTCAGCATACCAATGTGTATGCACACTAATGGAAAATAATTTTTCATCAAGGAAAGATTCATCAATGACTTGACTATCCTCTGATGTAGTCAGCCTTGAAAGAAAGTCTGCAACAACATTGGCCTTCCCTGGTTTATCCACAATGGTTATGCCAAACTCCTACATTAGAGATAACCATCTTGCTAGCCTACCTGAAATCAAGGGTTTATTCATGAGATACCTAATGGCTGCATGATTTGTGTGCACAAAGATCTAATAGCCTATTATGTAGTTCCTAAATTTTTTAAGGGAATATATTACTGCCAGAACTTCCTTTTCTGTCACTGTATAATTAAATTCAGCTCCTTGGAGGTTTTAGTTGACAAAATAAATAGCATTCTCAATAGTTCCTTCTTTTTGTCCCAGGACTGCTCCAATACCATAGTCTGATGCATTTGTATGAATGTGAAAGGGAAGTTCCCAATTAGGACCTTTGAGTACAAGAGCATGAGTCAAAGCTACTTTGAGATCAGAGAATGCCTTGTCACAATCCTCTATCCATTGGAATTCAACATCTTTGGTTAGGAGATTGTGTAATAGTGTTGCCATTTTGCTGAAATCCTTGATGAAATGCCTATAATAGCTTGCATGTCCCAAGAAAATCCTAACATCTTTTTGTTTTGTAGGCATAGGCAAGTTGGTGATCACCTCAATCTTGGTAGGGTCTACTTGAATTCCTTTGTGAGAGATGTAGTGGCCAATTACTACACCTTCCTGCATCATCATGAAGCACTTTTCACTGTTTAAAGATAGATTATGGTCTTCACATCTTTGTAATACTCTCTTGAGATTTTCTAATGCTTCATTTAAATTAGCACCATAGGTAGTAAAATCATCCATATAAATTTCCATGCAATTATGAGAGATATCTGAAAATATGCTAATGATTGCCCTTTGAAAGGTTGCAGGTGCATTGCATAAGCTGAATGAAAGTACTAAGTAGGCATAAGTCCCCCATGGATAGGTAAAGGTAGTCTTCTCCTGGTCCTTCGGTGCAATTTGTATTTGGTTATACCCACTGAATCCATCTAGAAAAGAAAAATATTGCTTTCCTACAAGTGAATCCAGAACTTGACCTATGAAAGGAAGGGGAAAATGGTCCTTTTTGGTGGCAGCATTGAGTTCCCTATAATCAACAAAAACTCGCCACTTCCCTCCCTTTTTGGGCACAATCACCAATGGAGACACCCACTGGCTATCTGAAATGGGGTAGATAAATCCTGCATCCAACAATTTTTGTAGTTCTCCTTTTACAATTTCCCTCAGTGCAAGGTTAATTCTTCTTCATGGATATCTCACTGGTGTACAATCATCTCTGATGTATATCCTATGAGTGCAGAGCTTAGGATCCAATCCCTTCATATCATGATAGTCCCATGTAAATGCATACTAGTGGGTTCTCAGTAAGTTTTTCAATGATAACTGTTGTTCTTCACTCAGTTTTCTATTAATATTTAGATATTTTCCTTTTGACACTTGCACTTGTGTAGTTAACTCTATCATAGCTACTTCACCAATGCTTGGTACCTTGAGTTCATGTGGTAGCAATGTGTGAAACATACCTGTTGCTATAGGAAGTTTAACTGCAAGAAGAGCAGGCAGAAGTGTCTTCACTGGATCAGAAAAATTAGATGCATGAGAGGATAATTCTTCCTGCACCTCACAATGGTTTTGAATTATGTTAGACAATACTTCATCTTCATCTTCATCTTGAAGCCGCATGAAAGAACTCCTACCTAACATCATAAGTTATGCCACAGAGTTGACTTCCTTGGCCTCTTCACCAACATGTGGCTATATGGGGTTATCCATATCATGGGATGACTGAGCAGGAGGGTAAAGAAGCTTTTTGGTGCTCTTTCCATAAAAAATGGTCATGTCTCCTATCTGAAATCCAATATAGGCATATGTTGTTTCTAACCATGGCCTTCCTAGAATAATGGGGTACCTGCCTAGTGTAGCTTTAGGAGAAAGAATCATGAAATATGTTGGCCACTCCCAAGAGTCTAGAGTTACCACAAGATCCTCTACTATACCATCAAGTTTAACAGTGGAACTATAAGAAAGTTGTTGGATAGTAGGAGTAGGTCTCATGCTTGCAACATTTAGTTGTTGCAGGATATCCTTGGTCATTACATTTATTGTTGATCCCAAATCAATCAGAACATTCTTTATTTGGATCCTATTTATAACAACTCCTACCACAGGACTACCTGGGTCATTATATTTGGGAACAATCACTTTTCCAAGCATGATGCCAACCAACTGTCCCACCACATGACCCATAGTGAGGTCTTTCTTCTTCCTGCCTGGCTTCTTAAGGCATGCTTCCTTAATTGCTTTTCCATATATGGGAACATATTTTATGGCCTGAAATAAGGTTATCTTGACACATATATGCTTCAACTGATCTAGAATGTCAAAGGTTGGTTCCTCCTCTTCCTTTTGTTTCACAATTTCCAACCTTTGAGGAAATGGCGGTTCTTGTTTAGTCTGTTGGACTAGGACTAGTTCAAGATTTTTAGGTACACTTGGTTGAATGGGGACATTCAAATGCCCCTCTTCTTCCATAGGAAGCTCAGTGATAATGGGTGTGGAAGGAGCTGGAAAAGTAGTTCTTGAACACATGTGGATGTCACTTACACTCATAGCATATGCAGGGAATTGATTTGAATCAGCAGAATAGACTGGTTGTTGTTGTGGTTTGTTATTTGGGTTAGGTCTGGGATGAGATGGTAGCTGAGTAGGTTTAGGTGTATTTGAACTTGAAATAGTAGGAGGAGGCATTATAGCAGGTTGTTGGGGCTGAGAAGGTGGTTGCCTGTAACTGGTTGTCTGGTTTGGCCATTGTTGTCCTCCCCTCCATTGAGATGTTTGTTGCCAGTTTCCTGGAGGTGGCTGCCAATTCCCCTAAGTTTGTTGCCACTAGGGTGGAGATTTTTGGTGATTGCGCCAGGTATTTGGAGGGTTATTCCAAGGCTAGGGTGGATATCCTCCATAATTGGATGGATATGGGGGTTGTCATTAGTTACCAAATGCATAAGAATTAAAATAAGGCCCGACAAAGGATAATGGATCTGGTGGCATACCTTGTCTTGGAGCCTATGGCCTCCTTTGTGCAATGTAATAGACTTGATCATCATCACCCTAGATTGGCTTGAACTCAGGTTGGATTTGCTTACTGTCAATATTAGCTATCATTTTGCATCTACAATCCTTCTTTGTCTACAATGAGGGAAATATTCTGCCAACATTACCTCTGCCTCCTCTTGTTTCTTCTTTGCTTGGAGTGTATCTAGATCAGTAGCCATATTTTTTATGATGTCTTTCTTGAAGTCTGCTAGCAAGTGAGTAATCTCCATCTTTGAAACTTCATTGGTAGATGACTTACCCATAGAGGATTGGTAAGCTCTCCCTTTCTTTGAAGCTTCCCTATAATAATTTTGACATATTTTCTTGATATCCTCCCAAGGAACTTGGGTGATATCTCCTCCTCCCATTAGGTTCAAGGAATTAGTGTAGCTATCATTAATTCCTCTTAGGAAAAGCAACTTTTGTGATTCATCATTTGAGTGTATGGTGTGGATATTTTTGTAGGCAAAATAGAAACCTTGAAATGTAATCCTCTAGGCTCTCATCTTCCTTTTGTTGCATCCTAAAAATGTCATCTCCCCTCATGTCACTGCCCCTACAATAATCCTTGTACTTGTCAAGGAACTTTGTCTTCATGTCCTCCCAAGTCTCCATAGTATTTTTTCCTAGACTCGTAAACCATCTTAGTGCAGCTTCTTTCAAGGTGGTAGGAAATAGCTTAAGCCTATGAGCATCAATGGTGTAGTCATAACTCCTACAAAGTATATCAAACTCGAACAAGAAAGTATCAGGATCTTCTGTGAAAAGTCCATAGGACTTAGGAAGGACTGGAGTAGGGATATTTTTGAGGTTTTCAACTTCATTCTGATGAGCAATGGGGAAAGAAAAAGCTAGTTGGTTAGGTTTGTTTCTATTTGCATTACCCATGCCTGTTTGATGGAGTTCCAAAGCAAAGGGATTCTCAATCTGATTTTGGTCTTTAGAGGAAATTTTAGAATTGGTCAAATTAGAAAATGCATTAGCAAAGAGGTGTGGCTCTTCTTCTTCTTTTTCTCTTGGCAGATTATGACGCTCAACTAGCTGGAATGCATCAAGGTTATTAGGCAGGAATCTCCCATGAGCATCTCTCCTCCTTCCTCTATGCATATGATATCAACTCAATATCATCCAACTCACACAAAGAATTGGAAAAAGAATAGTGGATCATTACTTTCCTAAATGAGGGGTATACTAAGAACAAACTTTCAAAAATACTATAGTAAGAAAGAAACTATCAATGACTCCAAAGAACTCCCTAGTTTGACACCATCCCTGACAATGCCACCAAAAATGTTGGCCTCCTATAACAATTTAACAACTAAGACCTTAAAGTTGTGATTCATAGATTGGACATCTAATCTGAATAGCTATCTTAATCATTAGGAAGGTGCATTTAACTTGTCAACCAAGGGACGTAGAATTGAAATGGGTCAACGCGGTATGTGCACTAGGAATCCATAGTAGCCATATTCATTCTATAGTTGGGAAAGACATAATGTTGAAAGTAAATTTCTTAGAAAGAAATAGCATAAGTATTGAACATCAACCAACAACTATACTAAGCTAAAATGCATGACAAAAATGAAAATCTGGGCAAACAGACAAGAAACCACTCTTTCTGCTTTCGCTACAGGAATAGTTGCATAATGGAATTCTAGTGGCTACAAGAACAGACAGTTGCCAGATTCTTAACTAATTGTTGAATAGAAAGTACTAACTAAACTAAAGGATGGAATTCTCACCAAGTGGCCCCCCTTGGATGATTATCCCTTAAAAAAAATGTAAACTCAGATGCATGAACTTATAACTTCTTTTTATTCATTGGAAAGAATGAGTACAATCGAGCAATATAACTATATTACTAAAAAACTAAGAATGTGAATACAACATCAGATTAATCAACCTTCTGAGAAGGAGCATTTGAGTCTTATTTATAGGAGGAAAAACTACTAACTAACTACCTAGCAAGGCAGTCAACTCTAACAGATTAGGAGGATGCCACTTTAGGGAAAGCATAAAAAGTGGAGAGGAGGTTATGCATGTGTGGAATCTAATCAAGCTAGTTTTCCTTAACACAGATCTAGCATAACAATAGCTCCTATATTCGCTCAACAAACTATTAAGACCATTTACAAGACAGTTACAATTTTTTATTTAAACTAGGAATCTCCCTCCATTAAGAGTCTTCCCTCCATTGACCTTTGAATGATCACCTTATTGAATTTTATGGCAAACGGCCAGTTGGCAGAATCTTCCTCAATTTTGTAGGCTCTAATTATCATCTGCATAACAATATTAGTATGTGCAGAAATTGCATATCTGTAGCTATCTTAAAGTAACATTCATTAATCCACATGTAAAATTAACATAGATAGTTTATATATCATGTCAATTTCATTTAAAGGTTACAAAAATAAGCTTATGCCCAATGTCTATGGTTTTTGAGGAAATATCATAAAAAGGTCAGCATCCAAGTATCAAAGTCTATAACAACAAATGGATAATAAACTCTATCAAAATTGAGCCATAAACTAGACTCATCACCAACTCTTCCAAAAAATTTCCTTTATCCCTTGGTGGTTGCACCAATGGATAGGAAACATCTTACTTGTAAGGTCAAGAGTTTGATTTGTACGTGGGTTAGTGAATAGTGAACACAAGTCATATTTTGTAATTTTTTCATTTTTTACTTGTTTGTAGGATAGTTTATCTGCATAGAAATATTTTTACTCCCGCCTCTTATCCACCCAACCAATTAATTTCTTTCTAATTACATCTACATGTGTTAACATAGCTTGAAGTGAATTTGCAAATGTGGTCTTTCTAAGGTTGAACTTACAAGATCGTTTTTCCTTGCAATTAACTCAATTTATTTTTTGTTGTTTTCAATTTCCCCCATTAAATTTTGTTGAGTTCCAGGATGATGTTGAGGAATTGTTGGAGGAATTTGTTGTTGTGGTTGTTCATCGGGATTTTTTTGGTGTTGTTCATGAGGAGGAGAATCAGGTGGATTCTCAATTCCTAAAAATTAAAGAAATTAACATCAAAAACATATTAAATCTACCTATTTAACAACAAATTCATAAAAAACAATAAAAGCTTACTCCTTGGAGCTCCTTGTCAATGTGGCAACATTCTAGCAAAGAAATAGCAACGATTCAGTGAAGAAATTAATGAATTTGAGGTCTCCACAATGCGAGTGTACCTTGGAAGGGTTTGTAGGCTACGAATGAAGAAATATGATAGTCTAAAATGATTTGGTTTTGCCTTTTTTTTCTTATAAAGACTCATAATGCACTTGCATTAGAACGCGAGTGTGTTATAGGCTTGGTGTGACCAAGCCATAACACAAGCACATTATAACGCACTCATGTTATGGCTTTTCAAATATTTTTTAAAAAGTTGGCCACTTTTTGGCCCCCCAACTTTTTGCACCCGCCCATAAATTAATATAATATAATAAAAAAAAATTGTTTGGTTGTGTTATATGTTACTCAAAAGTAATGTCATTACATGCTTCACAATGAAATTTGTGTAGTTGTAAAATCCAAACCACTAAAATATATCATTATTAAATCTATCTTTGTGTGACTAATGGAGTTTAACCTTAAATTTATATCAGAAAAATATAGCAAGGGTCAAGAAATAGAAGATCAATTAGTAAAATCTCTTTTTGATGCACTTGTGTACCCATTGACATCATTCTCTATTGACTATGATTTAATTATTCAATCATTTGACACATAGGCAATGCTTATTGATGGTCTTAGATGCATGATTGGTTGTATGGTTGAATTAATTCTCATTCCCCCTACAAGACATATCATTCATTTATCCTTTATATTGGAAATCACATGTACCAATAACATAAGTGAAAATGAAGTCTTGAATATTGGTTATTTAACATGTTTAATATTTTAGGATTAAATATAATACTCTACATGGTGAATCACATATAGTTATTAAAATCATGAGTTCACATGAAAATGGAGAAGATAAAATTTTGAAGTACAATGATTTGGTGTTACAATTGTTAAAACATTCTCAATTGTACCACATTGACATAGTTCCATGAAAAGATAATAGACATATGGATGCTACAAACATCACTACATCACTCTTGGGAATTCATTTTAAGAGCACTCAATTTAAACTCCTTATCTATAAACTCAAAAATCTTGTAATTAATGATGCAAATTTTGACAAGTACAACCTTTGTGATGATGAGTGGTTTATGGATACACATAGTTATTTGAAAAAGGGGAAATTTCCTCCCAATTTTTCCAAAAATACACCTATATGTATATGAAAGGAAGTTCAAAATGTTTAATTATTACTAATGTACAATAGAGATGTGGATATAATGTCTTTTTACTATGATACCTAAATGATAATGAATCATTGTTGTACTACATGAGGCCCATGAAGGAATTTATGGTGTTTGTTATAGTAGTATAACAATCATGCAAAATCTATTATTCATGGGTTATTTCTAGAAAAAGATAGAGAGAAACTCACATGAACATATTAAAAATTATCCCATTTGTTAAAAGTATAGTAATATTACACTTTCCTTACCCTAAGAACTCGAATCTTTCACTTCTCCTCAGTCTTTCACTATGTGGGGATTTGATTTGGTATGAAAGATAGCCCCTTCTTCCTCATAAAGGCATGAATTTTTATAATTATAAAAAATTGTATTACTATAGGGGTTGAGGCTACCCATTTAAATCCACCATTATGCCAATCATTTATAATTTTATTATATGGATATGTACCATTGTCATCAACAATGATATCTCATTCAAAAAGTGAGAAGCAAATAATTTTATTAAAAAACCATATACAACATAAAAAAATTCTTTGTATTACCCACAAAGTAGTGATCAATCCAAAAAAGAAACTATCAATCAAGATTTATAAATAAATTGTGGACATGTATTAAATAAATGAGCATTCCCAATTAATCCTTTCCTTGTGAGATTATCTAACGAGTATCCATATACCCACATATCATACCCTATACTTACTAGTTTATGGCACTAAGCATATCATGCCTCTTGAGTTAGAGATACCATAATTTCAAGTATCCCTTAAAGGTACTGTTGATATGCCTATAATAGATTGATTACTTAATGAAAGACTTATGAAGGGTTTAGAGAATATTCAAATTTATTACCATAAACTCAAACATACTTACAATAAACAAATTCTCTCCCGTGAGTATGAGGTTAGTGATTTGGTGCTTAAATAGAATCAAAATCATATTGATACAAAGAAAGAACTCAGAAAAATTATAGATAAATTAGTTAGGGCCATATATCATTAGTAAAAAATGTGGATTGGGCACTTATAGATTTTCCAATTATATGGATAAAGAAATATTTCAAGGAACTCATTAATAATACACATTAAAGCATTGTCACACACAATTTATATTTTCACCCTTGAGGTGATTTATTACAATGCATTCCTCAAGAAACCTCCATTTTTTCTATCTATTAATATTATAGAACATTACATAATATCAACAGTAGAGAACATCATGCCATAATTTGTTAATGGTCATCCATTACATGGCTCTCAAAATATTACCACATAATACCATATATAAGTTTTTGATTAGATAAGCAGGGAAAGGGCCCTAATCCCATGGTTACAACCAAAAAAATAAAAAGGAACCAAAACAAGGTGAGAAACAACACCACTAGCTAGCATCATAAAATAGTAACTAGAGTGGCACGTAGGACATAATTCAACACCATAACCGTAGATTGTACCACATATAAGTTGTGATCCTACAATTATTATATATTTTCCTCATATGTGTTACTATATTCATATATGATCATATCTTACATGAGATATATTATATAGCACCTTCATAATGTAATTTAATGTATTTGTAAGCTCATAGCTTTCACTCGAGGTTGCTTTACCATGCATTGGGCCTTTGAAGGCACTAATGGGTTTGGTGGCATTCTAGAATAGGGTTATATCAAGGATTAGTATAAAATTACGATGGAGTATAATATCCCCATAACGCAAAAGAGAACATTATTTGTTATGAAAATTAATCATTATATGGTATTGATTTCCCAATAAATGTGAAGGTTAATACTAGAACTTATGAAAAATATTCAATGGTGTGATGGCACTATATTTGGTAAAATGACCTCCAAAAATATTTATAATTTTCTAGTAGACTTGGGAGAAATTATATACAAAATCAATAAAAATTAGAATCTCACATGGTTTGATAAAGATTGGTCTCATATTTTTGATCTTATGGGGTCATTTGTTCGTGAACCTAAGAAAAAAAATTAGGTGGTTTCCTATCTTAAAGAAACTAATCATTTTTTTATAAAATGCTTGAACTTCTAATATCCCTACCAATGTTTGTAGTTTGTGCAATAAGATGAAAATCTTTGATCACCTTTTTTGAATGTACGTATGCTTTTAAAATCTAGTTTTCTTTTTTGGGGAGCTATTTGGGGTGGGACAATAAAAATGGTTTTCTTGGCATAAATTTCTATATGTGTATGTAAGAATATTTTCTAAAGATTTTTTTTTTGGTTTGTCCTCACCGATGAGATTTTTTGGCACATTTGGAAAGTAAGGAACAATGAGATCTATCAAGGAAAAAGAAGGAATCTTACTGACTCTTATTGTGAGCTCACATGTTTCAATTTGGTTACGTAGTTTTTTATGATCTTGGAGATTCCAAAGGATAGGTTCATGATTTTACTTGAGGAGGGACTCAACCTTGTCTACAAGGAGGTTGTCAATGGATAGTTTTGGTTGTAGGATAGATATAACCTTAATGATAAAGATATGAAGTTGCTAAAAGACTACATAATGCCCATAAAATAAAAAAATCCTAAAAAATATTTGAAATGCAAGTACAAGAGGAATGTGAATTATGCTTTATTGTTCAAATATATTGAAATAGGTGATGAAGCTAACTTGTAGATTGGTATTTTTGAAAGTGACATGAATGAAAGCAACAACGATTTCTAACTTTGCTTAATGTTTATTTTTATTAACTATATCTACTTAATATGTATTATTTAATATCATTACATTTTGGGTGGGTTATGTCTTGGTTAGTAGTTTACTAGTCTATGTTTATGATGGGTGGGTCTTAGTTTGGATCAAATTACAAACTCGGTGTGCTACACGATATATTGTACATTTTATCTTCTTTTTAGTAATAATTAGCATACAATTAATAAAAAAATCAATACAATTATCATTATGGTGTCTTCCATGAGAATAAATTAAACAATGATAACTATGTTACTCTCACATAATTGTTGGAATCAAGCAACACTAAGAGGGGGGGTGAATCAGTGTTGTGCAATTTTTAACTTTATTAATATGATCTTCAAAGTACTTATAACATTCAACCAAAATAAATATGCATGAACATAATGTAAGCAACCACAACACCATAACACAAGGATTTTTACATGAAAACCCTGTTAGGGGAAAAACCACGGTGGATGGCCAATCCACAATATAATCTGAGTATACTCAAAAAGATGTTTACAAAATGGGAATGCACTTGCATTTAGGCACACTGCCTACATCTCACTGCTCAAAATAAAAAAGGCTAATTGCCTTACAAAATTTTGGAATACTTCCAAAGATTTGAACTAAGAAAGATAGCATCTACAAATTCCTGATGACAGTTCTGGTTAGGCTCAACAATCAAATTCTACTCCTTCAGACTGATTTTGCTCTTCTGCTCTGTTTTGCATTAACTCACAAGAAAAATCCTTAATGCACAAGTGAAACTACACATAATCACTTTCCTGATCTTTTGATATCCACAACATGCATCCACTCACTTTGAACATATATCAAAATGATATAATCGATCACTTATATATATCCAACACAAGGGATTTGATCACTCCATGTCGGCTTCAACAAGATAAGCAAATATTGACAAACTATCAGCTTCAAATCATTCATAATATTCAATGTGAATCCACAAGAGTTGACCATGACATAGGGAGGACCCAAAACTAAATGCTTGAACACAAAAACACTTAAGCAATAACTTATCAAATATCTGCGACACACTATATCCACCAAGTTGGCCTTCATACATTGATGAACAGAAAATTAGACAATCAGACCTCTTAATTTACATCCAGATTGATACGAGGCACCAAGGTTTGCAGATAACATAGATTATACATCAAACAATACTCCCTGAGATCCACAACACAAAATAATAATATAAAATTTGTATATGAATCGAAGAACACAAATGTACCAGATGCTATGTTCAAGCTTAACAAATAAACATTGATCTTCAATCTATCTGCCAGTATGAGAAAAATGCAACATGTGGATCGACTAGCTAACAAGGGTTGCCACCAATGAAAACACCATAAAGCATGTGCAGTGTCTCTTTCCAACAATATCCCCCTTTGGCATTGATGGCAACACTTAGTGAAAAATAACTAAGTGTTGGATTAGTACCAACAAAAATACACTGCCAACCAAAACTCCAAAAAGATCTCCAAAACTACAGCTCCCCCTTAGATGAATATACATTTTTCAATGTTCTATTCTCCCCCTTTGACATCAATGCAAAAGATAGGGAATCCACATACAAAGCAAACAAAAAAAACTTCAAACTACATATGTACAAATTTTTTCAACAATTTACACAAACTTGAAAATATCTGCAAAATTGGTTTTCAACAAGTTCAGGCTTGAGTCCCAACACTTCTTAAGACTCTCCAGAATAGTTATATGACCGCAAAGAAAATAATATTGCATCTCAGCTAATTCGAGGTTTACAGGGTCACTAACCGCCAAAGCATCTTGTGCTTCCTTTAAAGCATTCAACATAGTTTCTATTTTTGGACCAATTAAACCTCTAAGTTCACAAGCTCTTCCCTCAAATCTGACATTTTCATGCTTCAGACTCTTTATTTTGTCAAGTAAAGAGATAATTTGACCTTCTTGCGGTCTAATAGAAATAGTTAAAGGATCAAAAGCATCAGAAATATCAGCTCTCTTTCTCAAGATCCATAACCATCTTCTCATTATCCTCAGTAAGTTTTGATAAAGACAAGCATGACTTATAGAATTTTCCACCTTCAGATAGAGCATTATGAACATTCTTTGCATAGATAGTTAGCAAATATTTATCTTTAGCTATCATTCCTTTCAGACTACTGAACCTTTTTTCATCAAACTCCTTTTGTACCTTGACCATAGTTGACTTCTCAAGTGACTCAAAATGAGTACTTACAGAATTTATGAGCTTCTTCAGTTCACCAGAGGAGAAACCGAATTGATCTTTAACATGAGTAGGCATGATCTTCCCCAAAATACCAGATGCAAGATTCAATAATTCACTGTCCTCAATGTGGGACTTTAGAATTTCTTCCCTAGCCTTAGCTTGTGCAAATGATGCAACTTCCATTTTCTGAATTGGGGACAAGGTAGACAAATAAATAGGGGCATCTCCCAACTCAAGATCAAATTCTTCCTTTTTCTCATCTAGAAATCTCTTCAGTGCCTCTACAGTGTCTCTTGCTTCCATTGGAATTTCCTTCTTTTCTTCAACCACATATTTTTGATTGTCATTTGGAATTTCAACCTCTTCAACCGACATCTCCTTTTCTTCAACTGACATAGCTTTAGGAGCTTCAGTCTCCATGGGTGTTTATGTATGATGCACATCAAGAGGAATTTGAGTATCCTCAACTATAACCTCTTAATTTACCAGACCAAATGAAAAGTTTTCTACATGCTCTTCTTTAGAAACAACACAAATCCTATTCTTTAATAGAACTTCCTTCAAAATTCTCTCAATTTCTTTTCCAACTTCTTCTGTCCTGCCCAACATAAGCTTGTTTATCCTTGAATTTCTCTTGAAATCTCTTCTTGATTCTTTCAAGATTGATTACATTTCCTCAATTGACATTACCGGACTTAGATTAGCAAGAATTCGCTCTCTCATATGCTCATCTTTAGTTCTATCATTGACTCTCCTCATCTCCAAAATTTCATACAATTCCTTAGGCAACTGTGTCATTATTTCAACAAGAGTCATTTTGAAATTGTTCAAATATTTTATTGTAGCCTCCTTAAGGAATCTTTGACCAACAGTATCAAAAGTATCATACACTTCACATAAAGGATTGATATTTCCATCCTTAATTATACCTCTTTCAACTTCCTCTACGTACATACCTAGTTTCTCAGGCTTCATCTTCTTCTTTGCTTTCACCTTTTCATCAGAGGGCATGTCCTTAGTGACTATTGTTGCTTGAGTGCCCATATGCTTTATTTCTCTAACTTCTTCATCATATTTTGTCTCCTCATCTTTTGAGACAGCTAAATACACTCTTGTGCTCTTATCCTTCTTCCTCTTACCAGATATCTTGACTTGAGCTTTTGCAGGGGTTGACTTCTTTGCATGACCAGATAGAGGTGCAAACCTCCTTGTTGATCTAGTTCCAGCAGAGGATGTTGTCGGACTAGCAGATTCAGTTTTAGCATGCTCTTTTCCTTTTTTGGCATCTGCTTGATCTCTCTTCCTTTTGGCTTCTCTTACTGCTTCTGCAAATATGCCCATACTTTCTACAAATACTTCCACTCCTTTCCTTACCCTTCGAACTATCATTGGCTTCTCTAATTGCTCATGGACTTGCATGTCCTTTTCTGCATATGTTCCAAACCTTTCTTATGTTGGATCCTAAGGCTTACTCAACAAATGTTGTGCATATAGTTCCAAGATTCCTTCCTCGACTTCATATCCCATTGGCATAATCCAAACAGTTCTGGGATCAGTTGTTTCCATTAAGCATTGATCAATATCCACCTTAAAACAAATTGTGTCCTTATATCTCTCAACAATAGAAGAGGAATCCTTTCCCTTGCTTGCATTGCTTCCTGAAAGTTCTTGAGATATCCCGAGATTGTAGTTTTCTTGACTTGACTATCACCAAGGTTGAATAACATGTCTCTAATTTTAACACCTACAAGCTTATCACCTCTTTTCCAAAACAATTTTTTGACTCCCAGAACTTCATTCATGAAATAAAAGAATAAACACAACAACAGATTATTGTATTTAAAAGAGTTCTTGTCTTTCTTTATCTTGCCAAGATTCTCCATAAGCTGACTTCGAAGCAATTCACAGAAGTCATATTCTTCATTCTCCCTTACCATCTGATAAGCTGTATATATGGCAATATCGGATACAAAATTTTCTCTAGTGGAGTGATATATCTTATAACTAATGATCGTCGAGGAAAATTTCACATCCACATCGGTGATGTTGTCAATTGTCATTACTCTTCTATCAAATGTTGAAACAGTCACATCAATGACTGTCTGATTCTTTACAGACTTCAAAATCAGAAAACCACCAGAAGAATTTAGACCTGTAACAGCTCTTATAGCTTCTTTTGTTATCTTGAAAGGTTGATTCAACCACATAAATTCAGCATGGACTCGACTCAAGATGTACCAAACCCATTCAATTTCATCAAACATGGGGAATTTCAAAAACTGCATGAATGTATTCTCTTCTAGGGTTTTGAATTCGGGCTTAACATAGAAATCCTCTCCAACAATGTGTTTGGAATATACGTTTACCAACTACGAGCTTCCTAACTCTTCAATATTAGCATGAA
This sequence comes from Sequoia sempervirens, assembly GCA_007258455.2. NCBI lineage: Eukaryota > Viridiplantae > Streptophyta > Pinopsida > Cupressales > Cupressaceae > Sequoia > Sequoia sempervirens. Next base: position 451,702,322 of record VDFB02000017.1, read on the forward strand.
TATATTCCCTAATGTCTTCAATAGGTAAAACTCCATACGACACAGATGAAAATGCACCTAAGGGCTCGATCTCAATAGACTTGAAAGGGTGCCATTTGAATTTTGGACGAGGTCTGTCCTTCACTTCAACTACCAATGGAGTAGCCATTTCAACAAATCCACAGGTACAAGTTTTCCTGAAAAATACCTTTCAGCCAGAGTAGGGTTTGAGCTTTGAATCGCCTTTGCACTTGAATTCTCCCAAATTTTGCCAAAGTTCGCTTCAGAGCTCAAAAACTTCTTCTTCTCAAAATGCAAAGTGACAAATGAAAGATAGAAATGACCTTTTTATTACTCGCACACCTAAATTTTCGACGCAATAAATGTTTTTTCCCTAACTCATCTGGATACCCTGTTTTCATACACTATGAAGGATAACTCTTCTGCAGACCTTCAATTTTGCATAAACACTCTCTCCACTTGTTCAACAACATCTGTAGACCACCAATTTAATCATTGCACTCATCCACATGTCGGTGTCAATTACTGATAGGGGGTTTGGAAAATTTTCGTGACAGTTCCCCCTAGGCTAAAAAGCCTTAACTTAATTCCTAGAGGAATTACTAGAAGCTAATTCTGGGGTTGCCTCATTTTTGTAACAGAGGGACTCTTCTATACCCAAGTTTTCTTCATCTGCTTTCTGATCTGATCTGTAGTGACTTTCCCTTTCCCTTTTACATCCTTCTGCATGTTTCTTCTTTGATTTACTAGACCTCTTCTGCAAAATCTAACAATGTGACCAGTTTTGTTGCAATTGTAGCACACCACATTTCTTTGTCCAGACCAGTTGTTCCACTGATTTTCTTTTGATCTGCATTGATTAGAAATATGGCCAAATCTATTGCATGTATAACATCTAACATCTCTATAAAATTTGTTCATCACACTTCTACATTCATTTGACTTATGACCATACTTGTTACAATTGAAGCATTGACCGGAGAATGATGGACCATTTAAATTCATTTTACTTCTACATTGAGCTACCATATGACCAAATTTGTTGCAAGTAAAACAATAACCATTGAACCTTTGAGCATTAGGTTGTCTTACCGGATACCTTCTAACATTGTTCATCTGACTTCCTTATCTAATTTTCCCTTGTCCATAATTCCTTTGTCCAGATCCAAAAATTTCTCCTTCCTCATATCCAAGCCCTCGCTTGTCACCATTAGTCCTCTGACTTTTAATCAGTTCATCAAGCTTGGTTGAGCTAACCTTAAACTTCCCCTTATATTCATTTGCAGTAGCAAGTTCATCTCTGAGATCAACAATGTGTTTTTCAAGCTCTTTCTCATTGTGTTTGGTTTGTTCTAACTCATGTTCCAACTGAATGAGTCAATCAATAATTCAGTTGTATTCCTTACATTTCTCTTTCAGGGATTGGGCAAGATTTTCTTTATTCTTCTTTTTGTCTTCAATCTCTTTAGTCATCTTCATCATAATAGATTCTATCTCATGCTTCAAAATTGTATTCTCTGGAAAAAAATCACATTCTTTTGTATTTTCCTTCAAGGCTTGACTCAGTTGTTCATCTTCAATGTGTTTATTGTCATCTTGTTTGATTTGATCATAGAGTTCCCTTCTCTTCTCCCTGCACTTATTGATTGTATCTTTCAATGACTCAATGAATCTCTTAGCATTTAGAAGATTTTCTTTCAATTCCCGAACATTATATTTTGACTGATCAAGATCATCTAGGGCCACCATAAATTGTTGTTGAAGACTACTTGAATCCATTGAAACACTTTCCAATATCTTCCCCAAGTTGTTAAACTCCTTCCGAGGAACTAATATCTAATACCAATTGTTGGAATCAAGCAACACTGAGAGGGGGGGTGAATCAGTGTTGTGCAATTTTTAACTTTATCAATTTGATCTTCAAAGTACTTATAACATTCAACCAAAAGAAATATGCATGAACATAATGTAAGCAACCACAACACCATAACACAAGGATTTTTACGTGGAAATCCTGTTAGGGGAAAAACCACGGTGGATGGCCAATCCACAATATAATCTGGGTATACTCAAAAAGATGTTTACAAAATGGGAATGCACTTGCATTTAGGAACACTGCCTAGAGCTCACTGCTCAAAATATAAAAGGCTAACTTCCTTACAAAAGTTTGGAATACTTCCAAAGATAGCATCTAAAAATTCCTTGTTACAGTTCCGATTAGGCTCAACAATCAAATTCTACTCCTTCAAACTGATTATGCTCTTCTGCTATGTTCTACATTAACTCGCAGCAAAAATCCTTAATGCGCAAGTGAAACTGCACTTAATCACTTTCCTGATCTTTTCATATTTGCAACATACATCCACTCACTTCAAACATATATCAAAATGATATAATCAATCACTTATATATATCCACCACAAGGGATTTGATTGCTCCATGTCAACTTCAACAAGATAAGAAAATATTCACAAACTGTCGGCTTCAAATCATTCATAATATTCAATGTGAATCCACAAGAGTCGGCCATAGCATAGTGAGGACCCAAAACTAAATGCTCAAAAATAAAAACACTTAAGCAATAACTTCTCAAATATCTGCAACACACTATGCACCAAGTCGGCCTTCATACATTAATGAATAGAAAATTAGACAACCAAACCTCTTAATTTACATCCAGAATGATACGAGGCACCAAGATTTGCAAATAACACAAACTATGCATCAAACAATACTCCCTGATATCCACAACACAAAATAATAATAGAAAATCTACATATGAATCAAAAAACATAGATATACCAAATGCTCTGTTCATGGAGGCTAATTCAGTCACGTACTCATGATATCCTCACAAATAAATATTCTTTTTGTATCTTAACTTTACATTGTTTCATGGTGATGACAATCACATCTTCGCTACTCCATCTTTACATGATTTTATGGGGGAAAATTTAGTCACTTCACATGACTCCATTTTAAGACTTAGCTTTGCACGGTTTCATAAGTGCTAGATTGGTCACATCCCCATAATTTAATTAAAATTGATTTTACTTGTCTCTTTCTTGTATTCATCATGGGGACCAAATTAGTGATAACCTCATGGTGTCTTAATACATCAATTATGATTTTATTTACAACATCCACACAAATTTATATTATTTGGTTTCACTTACAACAAAAATGATATTTATGGTCACATAGCTTTGTGTCGTTAACATGGTTTTACAAGTATAACTAATGACTTGCATGTGTAGGTATGGAGGATGTTTCACTATAGATATACACATAATTATGAGATACCAACTAGTATTTTTTTCTATCTTCTATTTCATTTTTTAATCTTTATCACACATAATTCATGTAGTTTCACATGCACATAAATATAGGGTAATGTAAGGGATAAAATGTATATATTTCCCATTTTAATCTTTTATTTTACTCTTATTTTTGGTACTATCATAAATTCATTGTTGTTGTGTCAATGGGGTTGTACATAAGTGGCAAGACCATAAGGATCTCAAGATGGAGATCCATGGTCAAATCCTCAAAATGACATGTTATGTTGGAATTCCATTGTGGACTCTATGTTGAATAAATTTGATTGTGTGGTTTCTAAATTGAATATATTGAAGGGGAAGAGATCCCCCTTGTGACCTCCATTGGTGTGGGGCTAGCCTAAACAATCCCTCCTTGCTGATAAAAAATACATTGTTGTAACATGCTTAATTTTTCATATTTGATGTACATACCTACCTTAGCCCTGAAAATATAATTCACCATCTACTCTAGTTCCCAAAGGTCTAAGTTGATCCTTACAACATTCACTTACCTAAGATTAAACCTTGGGTGTGACCCTATCCATTAGACATGGACATATTGTAGTTAAGTCCTCTCTTTTTGAAATCTAAATATATTACTCCCTAAGATATGATTTCTTTGGTCATTAATCCATCAAATCACACATTGAAAAACTCAAATTGAGTTTATAGCATCATTTATTTATATACAATTCTAAGTCATTTGTTGATCATCAAAAGTTATTGGAATATATCATCATAAAACTTTATCATAAAACATATGCACTACTACATTAATACAACAATTCAAGGATATAACTTGCATAAGGGGAAAGGGATCATACGAGGATTATTCTCACAAAAAATTCTCAAGCAATGTCACGGTTATCAGGAAATATATAATGTGATAAAACTAGCTTATCAACATAGCAATGACAAAAAAAAATTGAAATCTCTAAGGAAGAATTGCAGGTGTCTGTGTGCTACTTTGGAGATCAATGTAAGAGAGAATTTTTTTGAAATTTCTTTCTTAAGGTCTCATGTTTTTATATTATTTGATACTAACCCTCCATTGGATATGTTACAAGAGGCTACACAAGTGTACATTGCTTTAGGAGCACAACCTTTTCCAAAGAAAGGTGTGGATCGAGATGGGAAGGCCCCTGGGAAAAAAAGACTCTGAGTGCAGCTAGTAGATGACATGGAAGAGGGATGTGATGAAAATTTTCCAGTTTATATGCAAGAATGACTATAATGGTTTGTTATTTTTGGTGAATTTTGTCAATATATGTTATCCACTGTCAAATGTCTTCTGATTTTGTGGGGCATGGACTATATTGTATTGAAGTCTACTAAGCCATATCTATTTGAAATCTTTCTTCAGGGGGTGGGTTGCTATAGCAATGTAATATGGGGCAGGAATTGTATCAAGCACTATTTTGTATTATGCTGCAATATGTTGTGCTTCGTCACCAAGAATGAGTTTTTGTGCATAGTTATCATACTACTAGGGTTGGGGAAAAGGTTTTAGGAGTTTCAGTTTAGACATATGTGTAGATTTTATCAGATTGCAAGTAGCATAGGCTTACAGAAAATTTCCATTTTCAGTCGGCAATCAAAGACATTTTTTGTACACACTTTTTATACATTAATATATATAGGCATAAATTTCCTCTTACCAAAAAAATACATACATCATAATCGATATCATAGGCTCTACATCCTTTTCTTGGTGCTTATTTGATTTTATATCATCAACAAAGGGGCTTGACTTGTTATTAAGGAAGTCATAAATATTCTCTACATATGGTGTGATCCACTATGCTTTTCAACACAACCCCTTACTCAAAATTAGGTTTTGAAGACAAGAGAATGGATCAAATCAATAAAAGACAAATATATAGTAGGTGGAATATATCCCACAATAATAAAGTGTCCCTAGACCAAGCTATAAGTGTGGCTTGGTCTTATGAAATTCAAATACATGTCTAGCACCCATCACATTCTCTATAACTATAATCTAGTCCTATATTTTATATTTTAATTCCTAATTAGAAAACAAGAAAAACTTTTATCACTACTAACAATAAATTGACAAAGATCTAAGAACTTTTAATCCTTCTATTATCACTTCCATATTTATGCATCAAATCTCATCAATTTAGGTATAATTGTTATTACTTCTTTATCACTTAAGTATACAAATAAATTAATTGTGGAGTGTATTTTATTTCCATGCACCCATTTCTTAACTAAATAACCTATGTTTTTTTTTCTCTCATAAGCATGGAATGAAAATTCAATAAATTCCCCCACATGAATCATAGAGCAGGCCTTCCAGTCATTATCAATAGTTAAAAATAAAGGTTTACAATGGGGGTCAAGTTAGCAACCACCTCTGTCATCCTTTTCCTATTGTATGAGGCATATTTTATTTAGTATGATTGATATTTTAAATATTCATCCACCCTAAACCCTTATGAGTTTTTTTGTTTTACAATAAGAATCACTTTCTCCATCTTCTTCATCATTATAATGATGGCTTTTCTATCTCAGTTATCTTGTTGGGTGTTATCCCTTATATTAGATGACACTTCCAATTACTCTATTTCAAAATAATAGGAATTAATTTCTAACTTCGAGTTAGCTAGGACATGTAGCAACACATGAAACACAACTTCATCATGAATACAATCCTTGTATAGAATAACCCCTTCATCCTTTATCATGGTTAAAGTAGTACCCCTCATGGAACCTCATTCAAAGGAAGGCATGTAACATCAATTATATCTTGTGCATTTGGTTTGGTAATGGTAAGACTTCATATGACATACTTTTTATCAAACTTATTTCCTAATGGACAAGGTACAAGCTTAGCATTCTACTTTTCCCAACATATTAGTTGATTTTTTATGTATCAAAAAGTGGTTCAATGGTTTTATCACTGTGTTAAGTTGGTCTAGCTTGTCTAAGAATGTCTTATTTTGTAATATATGTTAGAAAAAGGGCCCACTTCAAAACATTAATATTTACACTTGGTGAGGTTCATTTCATTTATTTTGGAATCAATTATTATTTTAAGTGTACAAAGGTTATCTTTTTGTAAATAGTCCAAGTCATGCAAGATAACCAATTTTGAAATGTCACATGTAAGATTTATAGTAATTAAGACCAATCATGTAATGAAATAAATTAGAGGTTATGACTAGAGGAAAATGTGGAAAACTATCATACAACAATTTCTACCACTAAATATAACCGAATAGACATAAGTATGATGTAATATAGGGGGTTATTAGAACTTTTTCTATGGGTTTTGTAACGCCCTGTCGTGTGAACCCCAAAGTACAACTAAAGCATCAATTACTGCACATTTTTTTTAAAAGTGAACATAACATACATGAAATACGCACTAAGTTATGACATGAGATTCATTTAAACAAATTCATAACACTTACTTCCCTTGGGGTACACAATGTGACATTACGAAACTTAAATCCATACAATGACATGATAAAGAATGAAAGCCAAAGATATAATCCAGAACAAAGTAAACATTTACAAATGTAACACATACATGAGAAAACATTATTAAGAAACCATCCACGTATGTATATTCAACATATACATGATTAATTCAAAACTCATAATGACAAACTCTCTATCATCATATAAACTCAAGGGACATATTTCCACAGATACAACATATCGAATAACAACTACCATGGACCAATATCCACACAAGGTTTATCAAAATAAAATAATACATCACATCACTTTACAATGTTCAAGAGGTACAATGATACAAAATCATTTCCCAATATGAACGAAACCCATACAATAAGATAGCATGATACAACTGAATAGATGAATACAAAGTATCATAACTGGCTCCAAGATGGATACAACTTTGGAGCCATCGTAATGACACCAATCTGCACCTCTCGATCCTTGACTGGGGACCCAACGGGGTGCTTAGCACGTTCCACCCGACCATGTGGGTCTGAAGACTCACCCCCCGTGCTAAGGAGCCGACAAGAAAGAATCCTCGACCAAGAACATCCCAACAGTGAACAACAAGACTCAACGCCATACATGGATGATGAGAAATGCAAAGATAATTACAATATCAATAATCCACTCACATCATAACATCAAGGGATCATAAAAGGCAACATCTATAAATCACTTCCAACATAACAACAATAAACCAATTCCCAAAACGTAGCAACAATAAATCATAAATCATATAATGTATCATCAATAAATCGCTTCCAAGATAACAACAATAAATCTACTTCCAAAGGATACAACACTAAATCACTTTCGAACATAACAACAATAAATCGCCAAAACATATCAATAGACCACTTCCAGAGGTAAGCAATAAAACAACTCAAAGGGAATGGCTGAGGAGAGTGTCATCGCATGGCCTTACATGGATTATCCAAACAACCTATCACAAGGTGTCGCCTCCATCTATGGTTATCCTCACTGCCTATCTCAAGGTGTCGGTCCATAGGGTGACTCATGCGGAACCGTTATCCTCTCGTGAAGACGAGGCAACGATCATGCCAACCACAGCCTTCTCGTCCCACCTTTAGTCTATGAAATCCCTAATAGGCGGACGAGGCATCCATAATTATCTTATTAATTTTTAACTACCCACCCCCTAATTAATTAATTAGGTTATCACTTATTATTCTAACTCTAACATGGGTTATCCTGACAGCCCCTTTGTGCATCGGTGCCCACGTAGAGCCACTCTCCCTAGAAACCCAAAACATAAACCAAAATCCAAGGGGTTGTACCAACACTTGCAAAGCACTGAATCTCAAAACTAAAACACACGCGAGGCATAAACCATCTCGCCAATATCCATATACACAATTGTTCACGAAACCAGATACAACCCAAGCATAATCTCAAAATCACAATAACAATGAAAATCAATGAAGAACCAATATAAAACAAGGTTGCCCTCGCCTATGGAAGCCCAAGAAAATGATGAACCAAAAAAAACCCACAACTAGGGTAAAACGAAGCAATAAGGTTTCAACATAAAACTTCAACATATAAAAATTTCCAACACAATTTCTATGAATAAAGGCTCCTCAAATCAAGGTAAACCCAAAAGGAATATGCATTGAAAGGATCCATCAAAATCATCCATAAATTTGACACAAACTCAATGGAGTAAAATCATTTCCGAATCAAGCAATCTCATCAAATTGAAATATCAAATTAACCCTTAAATGTGTGTATGCACTTAATGCACAACCACTAAAGAACCATAATCATTCAAGTACAATTTATCCATTCATTCAAAAGAGTAATTTAAAGACAACTAAAGAAGTTAACTGAACATATTTCCTAAATAATCCACAAAGTACTTAAAATCATCTTTTATGTTCTACTAAGGACCCAGAACAATAAATTCTAAAGCTTATTTAAAGTCATCAATACATTCTAAGTTATTAGGAAACATTTTAATAGTTAAACACATACTTAATCACAATGAAATAATCAACAATTTCACCTAACTTCCACTATTACAATCACATTACTCAACCTAAATAGTCAATCAACTAATTGAAAAGGCATTATTCTCACAACTCACATAACTCTTCAACTCAACCACATAATTTATTTAATTAGGTTCATTAAACGGTGTTTCAAGGTTTTGTAATGATACTTATTCTAAGTAACCAACTACCTTTAGAAATAGTAAGAGTTTAACCAAGAAAGCATAAACGTGGAAACAAAACCTATATGAAATAACCTAACATTACATTCCTTGACTTTTGATCAACTAAACATACTTAGACTCCCATAATTGAACTCACAAAGGAGGTTTACATAAATTTCTCAAACCACCCAAATAAAATCATTCTTCCCTATCACCCGAGTACTACCTCATTTAATAAATAATATCATATAAGATGCAAGAAGATAGACCTATCCTTATTGGATTTACATATCCTTTCATGAAATACCCATTAGTTTTAAAATCTCAATTTATATGTTCACTTAAATAATAACTATTCAACTTAAATCTTTTATTAATTACCCTTTTTCCTTCACGTTTTATAACCAAACCCGTAATCAATTTACTTAAATCATTCCATCTACATGAAGTTCAGAGAGACTAAAGAAGAATTACAAAATGATACTCATTTAATGCATAACTACTAGATTTATAAATACATATATTTACAAAGCTTGATTATGTAAAGTAATCTAATATTTATAGCGTAAGGGCTTAATTTATTTTAAACACTCTCCAAATAGAATCTTTTATTAAAAGACACTCATTTGAAGTTACCCTCAATTACTAAGACATATCTTACAATAATCTATAAATACATATATATATATATATATATATATATAACTTCAAAATGTTATTTACAAAACAGAAAAATAGATATATATAAAAGTAACCATATCAATATTCTCCAACATATAAATATATATATAATTTCCAACATATAAATATATATATAATTTTGTATATGCCTAAGTCTATTTGCATCTGACTCATTAAAATTGAATGGGAGCTTGTGAAAGAGTTTTCATCTCTTACTGAAGAATGTTAAATATGTAGATATCTTTAAAATCAATTTCTAACTAAGAAGCCATATAAATATACTACTCATAAATTGAATACCACCCATAAACCATTATCAACAAAATTAAATTCCTACTGCGCAGGAAGGGCGGCCAGGTGTGGTGTGGTTCAAATGAAGTGGATATTGATGGAAGCTAGAGGAATTGGAAGGGCGGCCAAGATCCCCATTTCCAAATTACAGTCCCAGCATTAATAATGATCCTCTTTTTTTTCCCCACAAAATCAATCGTTTTCCAATAAATCCTTCTACTTCGACAATATCAATACATAACTATATTATTTTTAGAATTATTTTCGCATAGCCTAAACTTCTTTTCAGAATAAACTCAACTCTCGCCCCAAAATTTCCAGTCCCCCTCATTTCCTATTCTTTTCCTTATTAACTACTAAACTCTTTAAGTTTTCAAAAACCAAAAATCAATCAAAATAGAAAATTCCATTTCCTTATTAGTTTTCGAAAAGAATCTGAACATGCATTCGTTCTTTTCATTCTTTTCCTAACTTTTTTCTATTTTGAAAAAAATCTTTAACTTCTATTTCAGTTTGAAATCTTATCATCTTTATTTAATTCAAAATCATATTAATTTCCTTATTTTGATTAGTTAACTTTAGTAACGATAATATTTATCTTTTTCAAGATTTTACACTTCAGTTCACAATCTTATCTCCTAAATTCGTTTTAAAGAATCACCTTATTTTCCTTAATTATCCTCACATAATAATAAATTATCAATTATAATTAAATATAATACTTTTTACAATGAAATCAATTTATTTATAAATAATAACTATTTTCTCTATATTTCATAAGCTTAATTTATTAATCATTATTTTGATTTTCCAAATTCATATAAGTTCCCTTGTAGGAAAATATTAATTTAAATAACTGATTAAACAAAAACCATTATGTTAACCACACAAATCAATGACACTTTAAACAACAAAGCAAAAATAAATACTTACCCCAAAATCCATAAGGTAAATGACGAAGGGGCTCTACAGGTTTGTTGGTTGGATGTTTTCATTGGCACCTTATTTTTTTTGTATCTCATTTTTTCCTTGTTCTACTCTAAAAGTATGTATTTTTCCTTTATTAGCTCATCAGTGATAACCAACATAAGATATTCTTTAGATGGACCTTTGAGTTTAAATGTCCCCTTCTTCTTTTTTGTGTTTCCTTCAATCTTTTGTTTTAGTAAAATACTCAAGTTGTAAAAACAAAAATTGGCTAAGTGTTGATTTTTTTGAGGTTTCAGAGTTTTAAGATTGTTCATGCCTACATACCCTTCCTAACAATCCTAACTCCCCACTCTAATCCTTCAGAGAATCAACCAATTCTTGTTTGTTGTCTTGTCAAAATTTCAAGGGTATCAATCCTTGCATGCCTTTCATATCAATCTTGAAACCCCACCTAGAAACCTTGTGAAAGTGGGAAAGTGTCAAGATTGTCAACCTTTCAGATTGTTGAGGTTTCCCTTACATTTGTACTACCTTTAAGCTTCCTCTATCCCCAAATTCTGAAGGTTAATTTTTGCCTAAGTGTTGTTTTATTAAAGTTTCAAAGTTTCACATCCCCCATTACCATTCCTTTAGATTTCTCAAGCCTCGAAGCTTGAAATTATTCTAAAATTCTAAGTCCTTTGCATCTATTGTATTGTCATATTTCTTCATCCCTTCATCCCCATTAGATTTGTCATTTTGGTAATGATTTCCCTAAAATTCCAATTCCCTAACATTACCCTTAGTCCACTCCTAGATTCTTTTGTCTTTTGAACTTTTATGGTTTTCCCATTAATTCATCCCTTCATTTATAATCCTAATACCCTGAGGATTCATCTTTCCTATGTTGACGTGATCATCCTTCTAAACTATCAAAGTATCTCTTTCCCCCATCATGTGGCAAGTAGTTTGATGGAGGCCCAATGTTCAATGGATAAGTGAATTATTAGAATATCAGAGGTGGACGTGCCCACATCCTTGGTTTTATAGGTATGCAAATGAATGGAGGCCCAATAGCATGATAGTCCAACATTGGTTTCCTTACTTCTTCATTCTTGAAAGGGACAAAATTTTAAATTCTTTAAGGTCAAAAACTGAGGAAATTTTTAAAACCTATGTCAAATGTCAACAAGGTTCTCACAACCTTGTTAGTGCCCAACGCTCTTTCTCAAACTTCTTTGTTTTGGCCCAAAGTGTTAAGTACAAAAGTTTTTAGTATTTGGACATGGCTTCAAAACTTATGTTGGCTATTGACAAGGTTCTCACAACCTTGGTGAAGCTTAACATCCTTTTTCTAACCCATTTTTTCTACAAGTTGTATAGTTGTAAAATTGCACCCCTTGCAATTTCACATACATTCTTGCATCCGCTTTAGTGTCCACTCCTTTTGTATCTTGTGTAGGCTCATTTTAGCCCCTCCATTAGCCTTTTTCCCTTCTCAAGATGCTCCAACACCCCTTTTCAGTAGCTACAAATGCATGCCAATTTTTTCTCAAACTTTGTACCTTTCCCGTTTGCGTTGTTTTGTAGCGTGAGGTGTCCAGACACTAGCGCGTCATGCTAGCATCCTGTGATATTTTAACACTCAAACAATTATCTTCGAGCATGTTTTCCACTTGTTGCCTCCTTTGGTCGATGGTAACAGCTTGAGATGCCTTGAAACGGCTCGAGAAGCTTCTTTCCCCTTCTTAAAAGCAATATTTTCACTCCATTTGCATCTTCTAACTTTCTCTAATTTCTTCTAGCTCTTCTCTAGCTTTGGCTCTAGCTCTCCACTCTCTAACTTTTTCTTGCACAACTCCATATAGCTTGCCATAGCAGCTTCAAGCACTTTCAAGTCCTCTTAGCTTCACTCTTGCAGCTCCATCTCCCTTGCCTCATGCTTGTGGTCATCTTGGGGTTCCATATCTCTTATCATTTGCATTCTTACTTCTTGGGGTTCTCCTCCTTGAGCGGTGATTTATTTTATCACCTCTTTTGTGATATAGGTTCTCCTCCTCGAGCGGGGATTGCTTTTATCACTCATACTTGGTGGTGCAGGTTCTACTCCTAAGCGGATTTTGCTCTCATCACACGCTTTGTCCATTTTGGTTTCACTCTCTCTTTCTATTTGGTTGTTCGTGGAAGTGGGAACACCAAAACGGGGGTTTGACTAAGGCGAACCCCTATACAGCCCCAAAACTTTCTCCAAATCTTATAGATACAAGTTTTGAAGACATTCACTTGTTGGAGGATTCATCACTCACATGGTTGTAAGTATTTCCTTTCTCCTCCTTATCTCTCTCATTTATATTCACTTTATTTCAGCTTTATCACATTCTTTCATTTTCCTATATTCTATAAATTCTCAATAATTGGAGTAGAAGAAGTCACTTAGCTATTTTCTATGATATTCTTGTTCTTTGTTCCGTACGAGACGCCAACACACCTCTGAGATGCCAACGCGTCGTGTTGTCGTTTGTATCCTGCGTTGTCATCCTTTGGCCGAGAGCTTGTCAGTTTATCCAGAAAATCTTTGTGACTTGCTCTTTCTGATTCTAGAACTCTCGCTGCTATTCTTTGAGGTAGTTTAGGGAAGTTCACCCCATGAGGCTCTTTCAATGAAGAGAAATCATGAGTAGTGAATCCCCCTCTTCTACACAAGTAAAAGGGAAATTTTTCATAAGGTAACTGTTGATAAGAAATAAAAGGTTATAAGTGTTTTTCGACAAAATGCTCCTAACAAGGTTGTAAGAACCTTGTCAAAGCCCAACAAGCCTTTTGAAACTTTTGAGGGAAGCAAATCAAGAATGTATTCATTGAATTTTTAGAGGTTCTCACAACCTCATTGGGATCTGACATGGTTCTCCAAACCTCATTGAAGCCCAAAAAAATTAAAACACTTTTCTTGAAGGCATCATATTAACGCATTGGCGATTTTTGTTGGTCTAAGCACTGGTGTTAGCTCTCGACATAGTTTTCACAACCTTGACAGTAACCAACAAACCCTTTACAATTTTGTGGGCAATGTATGAAATTGCTCAATTGGTTTATGTCAAAGCTTCTAATTGGTTTTAGAACCACTTGTTGACACTAATGGATTTGTGATAACTCATTATTTTTCCAACATGCAAAGGTAGAACCTATTAGATTAGAATAATCATTATTTAATTGCTTTATTCTACTTTATATGTTAAGCCGCCTTAGGTGGTGATGTGTCATTTGAAGAGCTAGTTGAATTTTTCAAATATGTGTGACACTTCTCATTTTCCACTTGGTGCGACATTATTTCTACCTTGAGTTGATCATTCCTATAGTGACCCAAACTCATTATATTATATGTACATCTTACTCATTAAGGATATCATCCAATTCCACTGAACATCACCTTTCATATTGTATTATTTATTTCTCAATCCCATAGACTTGTTGATATCAATATTCAAGTAGTGATCTTGGCTCTAACATGGTATCAGAGTGGTTTTGCATTCAAGTGCTAGTTTGATTGTTTTTATGAGAGTTGTTTCAAAATATACTAGTGCATGCAATTATAGTTTATTGTGTTTTGTTTTAGATTTATTCTTGATCAAGATGAGTTTGAAGGCTCGAGAAAGTTGTGAGAGGAATTTTTCAATAGATGACGAGGTCATTGGAAATATTCAAGAGTTGCACAGACCATATCAAAGGTGTTTTATGCTCAAACTATGTTTTGATGAGTACGTAGAGCATTTCTCCACATCATGGATAGAGGGAGCTACCAAGGTCGTGCAAGCACTAAGGATGTGAAAACAAGAAGAAAATCATTGGAAAATGCAACTTCTTGAATATTCTTCCATTTCTTGATGCCTCCAAAAGCTGCCTCTACAATCTACTCAATGTCCATACTTAAATAAGCGATATTCTCAACGACTTGTAATCCCAATAGTTCTAGCACTCAACAAAGGGTGGAGAGAAATTTTTTGACTTCATTTCTCATAGTTGGATTTCCATTTGTTACACCATAGGCCTTCAATAGGGGTGACATTTTCCATTTTGCATTCCTTTGCATCTCTCGTAGTCATCAAATCTTCCAACCTTTGCCTCCTTACTATTTCTTTGCAGGTTTTATGAGAAGCATTGTTTGAGGTCGTCGAATAAGGACTACATTCACTTGAGAAGGTGCACTTGTTTGTTTGTAACTGTAGACCTCCATTTGACCTCAAAGGCATCTCGTTGGGCATACAACTCAAACTTGCAGTAGAAACATGGTGGCATGTTTG
Organism: Sequoia sempervirens; assembly: GCA_007258455.2. NCBI lineage: Eukaryota > Viridiplantae > Streptophyta > Pinopsida > Cupressales > Cupressaceae > Sequoia > Sequoia sempervirens. The sequence goes on from VDFB02000017.1 coordinate 451,717,489, forward strand.
TTTTGGGCATGAACTATGGCTTTTTTTACTGTTGGCACCATCTATCCTTTGGCCTATGGTGTCATCACTTTCCAAAAAGACTATCCAAATCACTAACATGGAATCAATGGAAATTATCCCTTTCAACGGCTTCATTAGCTCCACTATCTTGTGCAGGCTTCACATGCAACTCTCATTCCTGTTTGAAGCTTGTCGCCACTAAATTTGCTAAGGATTTGACCACATGTGGCGTTGATCAAGTTTTTTTTGGGAGGAATTAACTCCTCTCCAAATGGATTGTTTCCTATTAACTTGTCAAATTTCCACCATGTCATTTTATTTTTTAAACAAGGGGGTCTTTTATGCTAACCACTAGCATTTAGGCTTAGCCGTTAGTGGTTAGTTAATTGTCAAGAGGATTAAAAATTGATTGTAAAGGGGGGGGCCTTTTTAATTTTTCTATAAATGTTAAGTCGGATTTTTAATTTTAAATAGTAAAAAGGAAAGCTTTTTTTTTTTTTTTCCAGATACTTTAACAATGAGATGATGTGAAAATTGTGTTGTTTAACACATATTTTTTCTCCTATGAAAATTTTAAGTTTCTAAGTGCAAAATTAGAAAAATAGAATTATTGTATCTTTTGATTAGTTACTCGCATTGAGTATTGCATTTGTGAAAGTGAATATCACTTGCTCATTTCTTTGAAAACAATCACACTCAATTGTAAATTGCCATTATTTGTTACTATAGGCATGTAAAAATTGACCTAACATTTATCACACACTTTAAATGACATTTTTGTGTCTTCGACATCATTCTCATCAAATATCATTGCATTTCATATCAATTGCATAAAAAAAAACCCTAAATTCCTTTATTAATTGAATAATACAACATTATTTAATTGTAGACACTGAAAAATGTCCCGAAAGATATCATACACTCGAATCAGGTATACTAACATCATTTTTTCATGAAACCGATCCTCTTTTCACTTAATTAATTAAATTAGCCTAGCTATTTAATTAATTATATCATTTGCATCTATTAACCTAATTAATTTAATCGGGTTAATTTCATGCCCTTTCGTGCTAACATTTCATCTCATTAAATTAAATCAATCAAACTATTTAATTTAAATCCCTAAATCTTCTTATTTAATTAAATAACCCTAAGTTATTTAATTAAATGTCATTCCACCTTTCCCCCATTCATTAAATCATTTTACTTAATGAATATCATCTAATTCTTCTAAATTCCCTAATTGCATAATTAACATTGTTTAATTATCAATTATATTAAATCTAATTCCCCCCACTTGTAAGGGAATATTCCTCCTTTGCACATTCCTCCAAAAGTAATATTTCCATGGAATATTCCTTCCTCTTTTGCACAATTTAATTTAGTTTTAATTAACTAAACTATCCTTTTCCCTAACCCTTGAGAATATTCCAAAAAATATTCTCTCTCCTCACTCATTTGAAAAAGGGAATATTCTTACAAAGCTTCATGTGCAAGTTAACTCGTGACCCTTTGTACTGGTCAAAAGTGTGTTTGTTTGAAGGAATGTTGACCCTTGATTAAATCTCATCTTTCATTCTCATCCATTGATGAGAATTCATGATACATGCTTCTGATTTCTTCCATCCTTGACCATTGATTAACCTTTTTGATCTTAACCATTCATTTCTCATTTTCTCTCCTATAAATAGGTCACTATTTGAAGACAAATGGATCCATCTTTTAACATCAGAGTTATGTTGTTAAAATTACTCACACTCACACTCATATTTAGCATACATTTAGCATCTTTTAGTTTATTTTAATTGCATTAATTACCTTTAAGCTTCCATTAATGTCTTCCATGATCACATAATGCATCCATTTAGCTTGTCTATGAATTAGGGTTTGAATCTTTTAGCTTAGAATCTATTTAGATTAGCATTGCATTTGCATATCTAGATCATTTTTGTATAAAATCATGTATAATTAGCTTACAACATGCTCATTTAGATTAAAATTGTATTTCTATACACATCTCACAATCGTTTAATCAATTTTCTTCCATAAAACTGACTGGAACAAGCTCATTTATCCACAAGATTGGGAAAGGGTCACCATTCCACATCAACGCGACACCACTCCCCCAACATATAAGTTTCAGGTGGATTAGAGTAGGCATTTTAAAGCTTTCGTAGTTTAGTATGCTTAGTTTTGATAAATGTTTAGTTTAATTTTCATTTGAATGATCCTGTTGAGATTTGAGGTTGGTGGCTTCATTATGCTTCAATTCTTCATGGATCAAGCTTAATCGGCCCATAGTAATCTATCGGTCACATTAATTAATTCACTTTTTCATCATTTTTGACGAATTAAATAAATTCCATTTATTTAATAAAGTCCTAAAACCCTAATTTTTGCTATTAATTGAATAGTGCAACATTATTTAATTAAGTCATTTTTTCATCAAATTCAATAAATTAAATAAATAACATTTATTTAATTATTTAATTAAGTCATTTTTTCATCAAATTCAATAAATTAAATAAATAACATTTATTTAATTATTTAATTAAGTCATGTTTGTTCTATGTTTGCTCAGTTGTTTTGGCTGGTTGTGAAGGCTCTGAAGGTGGTGAATGATGGGCTTGCTGCTGGGTTTTTGAATTCCCATATGAGTTCTTTTGTGAGTATTGTTAAGGTGGACATATGGTGCTTTTTTGAGAATTTTATCTTTGTCCACAATTTGTTTTTGGTGCAGTGGATACCAAAGGATGTTATCGTTGTTTGCTTGACTAATGTGGTAGCTATCTCCTATGTTCCCATGGAGGTGGGCCTCCCTCAGCTGTTCTTATTGAGGTGGGTAGTTATCCTATGGAGGTGGAGGTGGAGGGTGTTGGTGATTTCTGGCTGCGGTGGTCTTGTTGCTTGTAGCATCCTCTCTAATAGAGGGGAGCTCTCTACTTTTGAGGTGGTTGTGGAGTTGGTTTCCTGGTGCCAGAAGGTCTATATGAAGTCGGTGTTGCTAGAGCTGGTTCTTAGCTCTTTGGATTTTCTTGCTTTGATGCTGACTAGATGGTATTTTTTTAAAGCCTTCCTAGTTTGTGAAGTGGCTTAGTGCCCAGTGGTTTGTTGTGCTTTCCATCTTCCCTATTGAGGTGGGGTGTTTGGATTTTCTCAAGTTTTTTATTAGAGGTCTAATAGTGTCTTACACCATTATGATGATTATCCTTTTTGGCTCAGCGGTGTCTTCCATGAGCGGCTGGTTTGTTGATGCCTGGTGGATGCAAGCAAGTTTTGTGTCTACCTAAGGGGTTTCTGGTCCCGATTTAAAACTAGGTTGTTCAAGGGTTTTTGGCCCTTGTTTGGGTGTTAGTTGCAGCATATGTAATCTTGCTTATCTTTTGCGGCTGTTGTGGGGCTGCTGATGGTTTATGTTGTATCTTAATTTCATCCTGTCTTTCTTTGTATTGGGTCTCGGGCTCCATCAAAACCCATTTTTTACCTCTAATCAAAACATTTATTTAATAAAGTCCTAATCTAACGTTATTCCTCTTGATTAATTAAATAATGCCAATTATTTAATTATGTCGCTAATTCACTTTATTCCCCTAAGTTGATTGGATTATTAAAACATAATAATTTAATTAACTCACTTTCCCTACAAATTTGAATAATTTGAATAAACTATTCAGAACATCTTCAAAAATCAAATCAAACTAATGCAACTTTGTTTCCAAAAGTCAAACTTGATTTGCACATTCAACTCCAAAAAGGATCAATTAATTAAATCAATTAATCTAATATACTCACCCACTTTTCTGATTGAGTAAATTACGACTGTCTGACTAAGCAATCTATTTTTTGACTAATCCATCTATATTCCTAACTGATCAATCCATATCCCTGACTAATCAATTTATAACCCTAACTGATCAATCTATTTCTCAATCACACAAATCAAGTAATCTATTTGCACAAATTATTCATGTCTAAATCCTCTCAACATCTTTCAACCGTCGATCAAAATATTCCACTACGCGATCCTGATCGTCAATTTCAAATCACAATTTCTATATAACAAACCTCTTTCCTCACAAAAAAGGATCAAAAAGTCAAACTATTTTGCACAACAAAGTACTGTCGAGATCCTAATCACTATTGACAAAGCTTCAACATATCTTCGATCAACCCACGTTCTTCAAAGCTCTCGCAACACAACTATGGAGGCTTCACATTGATACGAGCAACTACATCTTCATGAATATACTCTGACATGAGATGGGTAACCATTTAGATTAGTGAATTCATTTTTTTGTTGTATTTCATTTACTTTGCTTGAATTCATTGTTGTTTAAATTGTTCATTTTGTGAGTGAATGGGCATAGACCTAAATTATTATTTTTATTAGATTAGTTTCTATTTCATTGCAATTATCTTATTTACACTCTCAAATTTTCCCTTCACACAATTACATTGAAATTGTTATATACACTAAAACATATAGAGTGCCAAATTTAGGGGGGATCAAAATCATAATCAAGGAGGGTTGTCTTGTATGTTATTCTACAAAAAGGACATAATAATAAATCTATTTAACTTCTATGAATGGAAACAAACAATGGAGATAAAGCTCAAGAAATTAGGATTACATCATGTCACTATAGGTTTGGAATCTGAACCTACAGGAGCAGCTGAAAAATGAAAATGACATAATCAAAATGATGAAGTGTATGGAACATTGTATACATTCATTTCTTCTAACCTTATCTTTCACATTAATTTTACCACAACACCTAATGATGTATGGACAAAATTAGAAATCTATTTGGTAAGCAAGATGTTGTGAGGGGACATCAACTAGAGAATGAACTAATAATTCTTAATCCATAAGACTTTAACACAATTTAGGAGTTCTTTAGTAAATTGAATCTATTAAGGTTTCTACTCAAGAAACATGGAATAGAAAAATAAGATGAAAAATTAGTCCTAAATGTCTTATCAAAGTTAGGTCCTCAATATTCGGTGTTTGTTTCTACTTTTCATGCAATAAAGAATGCTTTTGGTGCATGAAAAGTAGAATGCTATCACTTTCATATTTTTTGTTTCTCTCACAAAGGAGCAAGACAAACTAATTAAAATGGGTACCATGCAACCTTCAAATCCATAAGTTATTGTTGTAACTAAATAAAAGGACAAAGAAATAAAGGATGGTAAATCACAACAATAAGTGAAGTGTGCTTTCTATAAGAAAATTGACATAATGAAGATAAATGTATGAAGAAAAGAATACACCATCTTATGCATATACTTGAGCAAAAAGGGTTTCCTACATCCATTAAATAATCTTTGAATCTAGTTCATAATCTTCAAAATCAAAGGATATATCTAAAGGAAAAGTACTCATTGAAATTGTAGGTTCAAATATTGATAAATGGGTTCTTGATTCAGAAGCATCACATCAAATATCTCCTCATCTAGAAGTGTGCATGTCCTTTTATCCTTTTGATGTAAACAACTTGTACAAGTAGCTAATAACACTTTCATATGTGTTTGTGGAAAAGGTATTGTTGAGATATGCAATCAGAGTATCCCTAATGTCTTGTTTGTTCTTGAATTTGAAAACAACATTCTTTCCACTTATCAACTTACAAATTTTGGGAAGATAGTTGAGTTTACATCTACTTTAGTGAAAATTGGAGATTCATAGAGTAGAGATATTTTTGTAATGGTGGGATTGATCATCTCTCTCATGTTTACACATTTTCCCACTTTGCTCCATCAAATTCATACTCACAGATTTATTCTTTCACTTCTAGTATGGACAGTTCATCTCCTCCACTATCTCCTGTTGCATCAAAATTTAGAGGCACTTCATTGAAAGCATCCATAAGTTATTTTTAATAGAATATCACAAGGATCATTTGATCATCATCAGTTTCATAGTCTCTCTTCATTGTAATTTCTTGTTATCATCTCTGATTTGGAAGGTAGTTTTTTCCCATAGGGTTTTCTACCTTTCTCCACTCTATGGGATATTTTATTGTACATGGGTACCTCATCGGGCCTATTTTTCAGGACCCATCCACCTAAATATCCACCTAATCTAAGATTAAGGGGGGAGTTATAATAGAATAGTTATTATTTAATTATTTTATTCCACTTTATGTGTTAAGTTACCTTAAGTGGTGACATGCCATTTGAAGAGCTAGTTGAACTCTTCAAAGATGTGTGGCACTTCTCATTTGCCACTTAGTGGGGCATTCTTGCTAGCTTGAGTTGAGAACTCCTAAAATGACTCAAACTCACTATGTTATAAGTACTTATTCCTCATTGAGGATATCATCCAATTCTACTTCATTCCATTTTGCATTGCATTATTTGTTTCTCAGTCTCATAGACTTATTGATATCAATATTCAAGTAGTGATCTTGGCTCTAATAGAACCAAGATGCAAAGGATGAACTCATAGTAAGAAGATTGGTATCTACATATTATTCAAAGGTATTTCATATAGCTTGAGTTCCAAACATGGTGGCATTGAGTGCATTAACTCACCCACCTATTTGCAACTATTCATCCACCAACTCTTCCTCCTTTTTTGAGCAAAATCAATGCTTGAAGATGGGATATGGAATCCTATCCTCTATTGATACTATAAGGACATTTTTGGGTATGTTTAAAGTGTAGAAATTTTTAAGACTTTGAAATGAAGACATGGTTGCCACTTGCAATTGCACAATTGTAGGAAATTACTAATTGTTAGGTGCCCCATGCAAGTCCACATGTTTCCCTTTTTGGGTGTCTGATAGAGGATATAGGTAATTATTATTTTATTTTGAAGGTATGAGAAAATCAATCAAAGGAGAGAAAAGAGAAGAAAATACTTCCAAAAAACTAGTGTTTTATCATAGTGTAGGAAAACACATCGTTTTGTAATTTTAATGACTTCGGATTATCCAAATTTTTTAATGAAGCATTGTAATATTTGACGAATGAATTTCAAACCATGTAAGGGGTATAGTTTGTAGCAAGGAAAGTGATGACTGAATTTCTCAAATAAATGCTCTGATACCAAAATGATGATAGCCTTATTTAGTTACAGCCAATCTGCTATGTAAAGCAACATAAATCTATAATAGTTACCAAAAACCAAAGAAGCTTCCTACATAATAATGATCGATCCACAAATAATGCGACAGGAAATCATTATATGAGTTTGAGGTTTTAAGACTTTGCCAAAGGATTGATTGAGTTGGTTTGTGTTCCCCACCCTTGAAATGAAGGGGGTGTATATGGTGGCTAGTGGTTATCAGGATCTGATCTATTAGAAGTATGCGGGGTTGGAAGTTTTTTGGTGGAATAAGTTTTCTTGGCCCAAGTGTAATTGCTTTATTTGGAAATTTTCCTGGAATAGATGTTTGACCTAGGATGATCTTCGCAAGCATGGTTTCCAGGGCCCCTTTGTTTGTTCCCTTTGTGGTTGCTTTGAGGAGGATTCAACACACTTGTTCTTTTGATTCCCTTTTTCTTTGCTTATCTGGAATTTTTGGTGGGGTATCTAGAGACAGCCTTGTGTCCCTGCTTCTTCTTTGATTGATTTTTGGAATAGATTAGGGAGGCCTCGACAAATTCTTCTTTCCTCCAGATTGTTTGTATTATTGGGCCCACATTTATCCTTTGGCAAATTTGGCTTGAGAGGAATCATAGGATTTTTTGGGGCAACAAGATTATGATTTAACAGGTTTGGCAAAGGGTCATCAACATGATATAAGAGGTGGTGGAAGCTAAGTGTGAAGTGTCTTATCATTTGGAAAGGGGAGATGAAGAGATTGTGAATAGTTTGGGCTTGTAGGGCCTAACGCTGGACTCTTTCTATGTTAGAAGTGGGCGTTAGGCCAAGGTGAAGGTTCAAAGAGATGGGGGATGGTCCCCTCCTTCGGGAGACATTTTAAAAATCAATACCGGTGACTCCTCAAGGGGTAATCCTAAGCTTGCTAGGATTGGTGGTATTGGAAGAGACAGTTATGGCAGGGGCATTTTCTTATTTTCTATTCATAAGGGGCATCATTCTAACAACCTCATGGAAGTTTTGGTGGTTCTAGTAGCTATTGAGAGATAATGTGCTCTTGGGTGGTGCAAGGTTATCTGTGAGTCAGATTCAAATCATGGTCAATTTGTTGAATGTGCAGAATTTGTATGGGGTTAATTGGAAATTGGCTTCTATTGTCAAGCATATTCTTTGTTTGAGTTCCACGTTGGAGTTAGTTTCTTTCATTCATATTCCTCGAGAGTGGAACGAGGTTGTTGATTGTTTGGTTAAATAGGCTTAAGAGTATAATGGTGGTTGGAAGGTGGAAGGATGGGAGCAATTATCCCAAGATATTGTGGGTCTCATCATGGAGGATATGGGTGGTTGATGTTTCTAGGGGGTTGGTATGGTTGTTTGTTGATCCTTCTTTGAGTTTTCTAGTTCTTGGTTTACTCTCAAGGTGCTGGTTTTAGCCTCTGATTGCTTTGTAATATTGATTTTCTGGTGGCAATAAAATTTTACCCTCTTTATTCAAAAATATATATATGTATATATATGTGTGTACATATGCACATTTATATATATATATATAATCCATATATAGTAGGTTATAATGTATATGCATATATATTAAATCCATATATTTGTTCATTACCAAGATACTTTCATTGTAATTTCCATATCTTTTGTGCACACAAATTTTATATGGTTCAATTTTGAATACTTCTATAAGAAAATAATAAGTGCAGATGTTGGTATTTATGTATGATTATATGAATATAATTGTATATATACATAAGATATAGATGAAAACCCATGAGAGGGTGGAGATGTGCATGTCATGTAGTAAAATATGGAGAAAAGGGTGGGAATGAGGAGGATTAAGGGAAAGAAAAATAGTAAGAAAACACAAAGAGAAAAGGAGAAGAAAAGGAGGAGGAGCCAAGAGGGATTGAAAGAAAAACATTGACAAATTATATTTTATGGAGTTTTTGGACTATGAAATGATGTGTACATTGACTTCACAATCTTAATAGTATTTGTTAAATCATTATGAATTTCTTATGAAATGTATATGAAATATTATTGGAAATCTTTGCAATTTGTGGCATATTTCTATTAAAATTTTAAACATATATTAGAGTGTTTCCTAATTATTTATGGTTTCACATGTTTCAATTTGTCTCAAAGACCCATAATGGGTATTGTGCTTAATAGTTATTCCACATTTAACATGAGGACGATAAACTTATCTATCACTCAAAATCTATAAATCAATATATAAGCATTATAATATCCTTTGTGAGAAAGCAAAGACACTAAGCCATTATATTTTCTTGTATTATCAATAAGCATTGTAGCCCTTGTGTAATCACATTCTCTATGTGAAAATTGTGACACTAAGTCATTGCATTTGCATACGTTATAGATGGGCATTGCAACCCCTCTATTGTCATATTCTTTGTAAAGGATTCATGACATTAAGTCACAAACATGTGTATGCCTTGTGGCTATTCAAATTTTTTTTGTCGAGTCCTTGACCTTTTTGCTAGGTCTACCTGTGAGTTTCAATAATAGCCTTACTAATCATGGTAATGTTAAAAATTTGTCTTTCTATCTCTGTATAAACAAAGATGATAATACTAAAAGGTTCAAATTTCTATCTTTGTATAAACAAAGATGATAATACTGAATGGTTTAGCCTTTTATCTCTGATATAAACAATTATGCTAATACTTAAATTTTTAGCCTTGTATCTCTATATAAATAGTTACATGTTAATGCATAAAATTTTGGCCTTTTATCTCTGTCAAGTAGTGAAATTAATGCTTATGCATTTGACTTAATCTTTTAGTTCAAAAATAATGATATCACTGATTCATGACTAAAGCCTTTCGACTTATGTATGAGAACATTGTGATATGTTTTTGAGCCTCTTTATTGGGCTAGGAACCTGCGATAGCAATCAAAGGACTTTCGATCTTATAAGTGGTTGAGAGTAATGCTTTCAGTGTTAGTAGCAATATTGTGTTTTATTGTATTGTTAAAGAATATATTGAAATCGAAGATGCTTTTGAGATTGTATAATGGTTATGAGCTTTTGACCCTAAAAGCATGTTATAGACTATAAATCCCTACTTACATTTTGTTATAAGGCATTAGATATTTTCAAAATTAAAGCAATAAGATAAGCGTATGCTCATTTAAGCATATAGACATATTTAAATAAATACGAACATATGATTGTGTTTATTTCGGTATCTTGCATAAGAGAGATCCTATTTGATGAAGTTAATGTTTATTTAAATGAGTGCATGTACATATATATGTGTATATATGTATATTTATTTGTATATATGTATATACATACATATGTATACATAAATACATATATTTATGTATATACTAGCATATATATATTATTTATTAATAATATATATAAAATAAGCCGAGAGATATCCTTCTCGAGGTGTCTATTGCACTTTTATGTGGATGATTCATTATAAAATAGATGCCTCGAGAAGGATATCTCTTGGTGTATTTTATATATATTATTACTAAATAATATATATATATATATGCTAGTAGCATTCGTAACAGAACATGGAAGATAAAATTGATAGGGTTAGGGTTAGGGTTAGTGTTAGGGTTAGGGTTAGTTTTAGGGTTAGGATGTGGTCAACATTAGGAATAGGGTTAGGGTTAGTTCTATTTGTGGGATTTTCTTTAGAGTTAGGTTTAGGGTTATGGTTGAGGGTTATAGATTGTGTTTGGGATATAAATTTGGGATAGGGTTAGTGTTAATTTTAGGGTTTCTCTCAAGAAGGATATCTCTCGGCATTAGTATTGGGATTAGGGTTATGCTTAGATTGTAGGATTAGGGTTAGTGTTATTTTTTGGATTTGCATTAGGGTTAGGTTTAGGGTTATGGTAATTGAGGGTTGGAGATTGTGCTTGGGATATAAATTTGGGATAGGGTTTGGGCCAAGGTTAGTGTTTGAGATAAATTTGGGATTATGGTTGGATTAACATTGGCAATAATATTTGGGTTAGGGTCTAAGGTTAGGGTTATGATTATAATTAGATGTATAATTATAATTTGGCTTGTGCTTATCATCACAATTAGGCTTAGGGTTAGGATTAGAAATATAATTAGGATGAAGGGTATAGTTAAGGTCAAGGTTAGGGTTAGAGATAGAATTATCATCACAATTAGGGTTAGGGTTAGGATTAGACATAGAATTAAGATGAAGGGTATGGTTAAGGTCAGGGTTAGTGTTAGAGATAGAATTATCATCACAATTAGGGTTAGGGTTAGTACTACACATAAAATTAAGATGAAGGGTATGGTTAAGGTCAAGCTTAGGGTTAGAGATAGAATAAGAATTAAGGTTGGGATTAACGTTAGTATTGGGATTAGGGTTATGCTTAGATTTTAGGGTTAGGGTTAATGTTATTTTTAGGATTTGTATTAGGGTTAGATTTGGGGTTATGGTTGAGCGTTAGAGATTGTGTTTGGGATATAAATTTGGAATAGGGTTAGTGTTATTTTTAGGATTTCTCTCGAGAAGGATATCTCTTGACATTAGTATTAGGATAAGGGTTATGCTTAGATTTTAAGGTTAGGGTTAGTGTTATTCTAGGATTTGCATTAGGGTTAGGTTTAGGGTTATGGTTGAGGGTTGAAGATGATAATTGGGATATAAATTTGGGATATGAAATGGTCCAAGGTTAGTGTTTGATATAAATTTGGGATTATGATTGGATTAACATTGGTAGTACAATTTGGGTTAGGGTCTAGGGTTAGAGTTATAATTACAATTAGATGTAGAATTAAAATTTGGCTTGGGCATATCATCACAATTAGGCTTAGGGCTAGGAGAGGACATAGAATTAGGATGAAGTGTATGGTTAAGGTCAAGGTTAGGGTTAGAGATAGAATTAATATCATCACAATTAGGGTTAGGAATTAGACATAGAATTAGGATGAAGGGTATGGTTATGAAATAGATATTTCCATTCACAATGCAACATGAGAGATATTAAATGGATTATAGTTAGGGTTAGGGTTAGGAATAGGGTTAAAATTAGAGCTAGGATTGGGTGTAGGGTTAGGTTTAAGGTTAGGGTTGGAGATATAATTAGGGTTAGGGTTAGTGTTAGAATGAGGGTTAGGATTTAGGGTTAACATTATAGTTAACGTTAGAATTAGGTTTAGGATTAAGATTAGGGTTAGGGTTAGGATTATGATTACATTTAAAGATTTAATTATGGTTAGGATTATGATTATAGTTAACCCTAGGGTTAGAGTTACTATTTGGGTTTGGGTTATGATTAAAGAGGAAAATAAGGTTAGGGTAATGGTTAGGGCTATGATTAGGTTTAGATTTAGGGTTAAGGTAAGGATTATGGTTAGATATAAAATTAGGATTAAGATAAAAATTAGGGTTAAGATTAGGGCTAGCATTAGGTTTAAGGTTACGATTAAAATTAGATATACATTTAGGGTTAGGGTTATAGTTATAATTATAATTATAGCTAGGTTTAGGATAAAGGTTATGAATAGAGATAGTTTAGGGTTGTACTTTGTGATATAGGGGGATTCACTACTCATGAGTTCTCTTCATTCAGAGATCCTCACAGGGTGAACTACCCTATATTACCTCAATGGAACAATGTGAAAGTTTCAGAATCCAAAAGAGCAGGTCACAGAGGTCTTCTGGACAAATTGACAAGCTCTCAGCCAAAGGACATTAGTGTAGGAAGCGGACGACAATGTGGCGCGCTAGTGTCCTATATGGACCAGAGATCAAGTTTATCACAAAAAAATGGCCAAAGGACCACCTCTACTTAGAATGCTAAAAACCATAAAATACAACAAAATAATAGAGTGGTAGAACTGAGATTAACTAAAGAGTAAATGATAAAGATAAGGAGAAGAAAGGAAATACTTACTACCGTGTGGGTGATGAAGCTTCTACCAAACGAATGCCTTCAAAACCTGCACACAAGAGGGAGAGAAATTTTTGGGGCTATATAGGGGCCTGCCTCAATCATACCATGTTTTGGTGTTCCCACCTCCACGAAAAATCAGATAGATAGAAAAGTAGAAATGAAGTAAAGAGCACTTAAAGCACTACAAAACAGTGTTATGCTACTCAACTAAGTAATAGAGGATAGGAGTGAAAGCTTACCACCTCCACCAAGAGTGCTCAAGGCTGCATGGGGGGGAAAATGAGAGGAACTCAAGCCTCTGCTGCAATGGTGTTTTGTTCCACACTTGCTCTACTGACGTGGTGGAGTGTTGATGTTGTTACTATGAAGTGTAGAATGTTTTCTAGAATTCTTGGAAGAGGATGTGAAGCTTTTGAATGAAGTCCAGAAGTGGTGAAGAGATATTCCAACCCCCAAATGCAAGTTCAGGGACTGAATATGAAGGAATGAGGAAGAAAACGGCCATATTTGAGTCATTCAGCCGAGGAGGGCGTTACAAATTGACCCCTATGGGAAGTGTAATGCCTCTGCAGGCTCCAGACGTAGGAATCTATCAAGGACATAAGCACACCGCGCAGACGTCTATGCGCCACGCAAGCGTCCTCTATAGAAACACCTCCATCGACACTCAAAACATGCACCAAGTGTGATGCAAGCAGCGGGCTTAGGTGGAATTAAGCCTCTAAACTTGGTTTTCTAAGGTGGACAAAGGAAAAAAGGGGAATTACACATATGGTGCAAATTTTCTCTTATACATTTTGCCCCCACTTTAGCGAGCATGAATACTGATGAGTGCTCGGTAAAGTAGATTGAGAAATATTAAGGTTAGAAATGTATACCTGAACCGTTGAGGAAGTAGATAATGCATTAGACAAGAAGAACCTACAATAGATAGCAACATTAGAATATAAAGAGTTAAAGGATTTGAGTCGGAAAAATAAAGAGACCTCGATGTAAAAGGTTTTCTCGGTACTATGCGTTGTCCCCAAATAATAACACATAGAAGAATTTTAAGATGAAGAGAGAAGGAGCATATACAAGCAAGATGAAGAAGGTGTATATCTTTGATCCAGTATATATAAGAGAGAGGAGAAGGATATGAATGAAAAAATCACGTGGTGAAAGCAAAACCTGCTCAGGAGTAGAACCCACACCACAAAGAAGGTGATAAAAGAAAACCCTGCTTGAGGAGGAGAACCCGTATCACCAAAAAGTGTGTGGTTAAAGAAAAAACCCGCTCAGGAGTAGAACCCGCACCATAAATAAGGTGACAAAAGCAAACCCCACTCGAGGAGGAGAACATGTATCACCAAAAAGCGTGTGGTGAAAGCAAAACCCGTTTAGGAGAAGAACTCACACTACAAATAAGCATGTGATAAAAGAAAACCCCGCTCAAGGAGGAGAACCTGTATCACCAAATAAGTATGAAAGTGCCTTACAAACCCACAAACCTACAAGGAGGCATCCTCCAAGATCTCTCACATGGAAGAAGCTGAGAAATTTCCTTGCAGACCCGCAAACCTACAAGGAAGGTATCCTTCAAGAACTCTCGCATGAAGGAAACCCCAAGGAAGCAGACTTCATAGAGTCGAGAAGTGGCAACACATCTATCCACAGATAGAACATGTCAAAAATGATGACACATCTACCTGTAGATAAAGCGTGTCTAAAAAGTGGTCGGTCACGTAGACCATAAAACTTTCAAAGGGTACCCTTGGGAACCTGACGTGAAAAAAGAGGGGTCCACTCAAGGGACGCGCTATTTGAAAGGCGAGGTCTAGTCAGGCTGCCCCTAAGCTAGACGCAAAAGTTGTGAAATAGGTCTAGTCAGGCTACCCCCAAGCTAGACGCCAATGATTTCTTGACAGAAAATCTTTCAAAGAGGTCCCTCAGGAACCCTTCAAAAGAGAAAAGAGGCCCACTCAAGGGATGCTTCAATTGCAATACATAGAAAATAGAGGGGTCCTTAAGAAGGACACACATCTCTGAAATGAGTTATCACTACCCCCCAACGTACAGGGGAGGAGAACTATGCAAGATTTTTAGAACAGGATAGAGGTAAACCTTGATATTGATTGTTACGCAAAGTAAAGGAAGGTGCGTCAATCAAATGGGAGTTTGATGACACCTGAATCACAAAGTTGTTGTATTTTTTCCTTCAAGGCTTTACATTCACTAGTGGAATGGCCAAGCACTTGATGGTATGCATAGAAAGAGTGTTTTCCTCCATCAGGTTTATGAGATTTCTTGCATGTGGGAGAAGGAAGAGTGATTAAGTAGGCTTTTAGAAGCCACAAAAAAATACGCTCTTGCTCAGATAAAGGATGAGGAGCAGGAAGCAAACCTTTCTCTTATGGAGAAAAGTTTAACTTCTCACAAGAAGAAGAAGGAACAAACATAGAAGACAAAGGAGGAGGATCACTATCAACCTTCTTGATAGGACTACTAACGTTAACCTCCTTAACATAAGTGTGATTTCCTTCCTCAAAAGGAGGATCAACACCAAGAACATTACAACTTGCATTCACATTACCCTGCGATGCAGAAGAATGGTCATCTTCAATAGTGGGTGTGGATGATGATATCAGAAGGTCTAAGTGGATCAAGTCTTCTTTATATTCTCCAATGAAGTATTCAGTAAAATACAGAGAACCCAAATCATCACCAAGACACACATTCTTTTGAGAAGGGGTAGAAGGAGCACACTTAGGACTCCTTTCTTTAGAAGGATTTTCTTCAGGGACATTTATCTCGAGATTACCTTTTTTGATAGGTACTGTTGGAGTAAACATCGACACAGTGGAAGATACTAAAGGTATAAGAGTAGGAACAACTAAGGCCTAACCAACAGCTGCTATTTCACACAAGTGCATAGCATCAAGGTCAACCTTAACTGCGACTACTCGATTGTTACAAATAAACTTACTAGATTTATGCAATGTAGACGGGACTACTATGAATCCATGGTCTACCAAGAAGAAGGTTATAAGGTAACTTTTCTAACATAACATACACAAGGGTAGGTACAATAATGGTTCCAAGCTGCAAAGGTAATACTATCGTACCTAGAGCTTGTTGTGCAACATTATCAAACCCACGGATGTCAGTAGAAGAAGTATTAAGAGAAGATGAGTCAACATTAATCTTAGGCAATAGATCAATGCTGCATACATTGAGTGTCGAACCAGTGTCAACGAGAGTACGTCTAATGCCAATTTTATTAATGTTGACTATAATCATTAGAGGATCTGCTTGCTTTTGTACTTCCAAAGGCAAGAGCTCTTGCGGACAGAACGTGATATTCGGCGAATCCGCATGAATACATGCCATCAACTCATTAGCATCTGTTGGCCTAGCGAAAGAAGGAAAGAGGATCTTTTGCAAGGCTTCCTGAAGCATACCTTGATAAACCGAATCAGACTGAAGCAAGTCCCACAGTGAGATCTTATCTAGAGCAACCCGAGGTTGCTCAACAAGATCGTAATCACTAGGTGCTTTAGTCATAGGTTTAGGTTCTTGAAGAAGTCTTGGTTGTTTATTCGTACTATTCTCATAAGTACAGGCTACCGCTCTATAAGAGGGAGCCATAGGAATAGTAGGATGGTTACCATCAAATGGAACACCATCGATAGAACAAACCCTCTTAGGATAAGGAATAGCTGGAGTCACACAAATAACTTGTCTCTTAGGCCTTTGAGGGGAAACAAAGACATAGATTACATTTATTGAATCATCACAACTACTAGAACAATTATTTGAATACATATTCTCAACATCAATCCAAATAGGATCAAATGTGGAATAGTTATTTGAAGGAACATTCTCAACATCAATCCAAGGAGAATCAGATGTGGAAGGAGGTTCATCATTCAAAAATGCATCATCTCCAAAAGAGAGTGCATTGGAAGGAGAGGGAGCATCGTCATTCACAAATGCATCATCTCTAGAATAGAGTGCATTGGAATGAGGAGAAGGTAGAGTAATATTAAGAAAGGTATCATTGATTTCATCTTCTTGCAACAAGATACCCTCCAAAGTACAAGGAATCTCATGAGAAGGATCAAAGATACCAAGTGACATGGGTAAAGCCAAGTCACCATCACATGCATGAAATGGAATATCATTTACATTTTGAACAAAGTTAGATACATAAGTAATAAAAGAAGATATTAAATCCATTACAATTTTTACGATATTTTCTATGTTCTAGTAATTCACATTTTTGGAGGTCTCTAAAGCGGAATTTGAGGTCAGAACTTGCTTCGGTCCCTAAAATTCAACTATCAAAGGCACTAGTATTTTAGGGATTGAACAAGTTCTCTAGGAGACCTTTCCAACGGTGCAAACAATTCTGAATTCTGAGCATCGAGTCAAAAGTTATGACCCCACCAAGTAGGGGTAAATAAATTCCTAGTTTTTTGAAGACCATTGTTCTTCACATTGGGTTCACCAAAATGTGATATAGGGGGATTCACTACTCATGAGTTCTCTTCGTTCAGAGATCCTCATGGGGCGAACTGCCCTATATTACCTCAATGGAACAACACAGAAGTTTCATAATCTGAAAGAGCAAGTCACAGAGGTCTTCTGGACAAATTGATAAGCTCTCAACCAAAGGACGTTAGCGCAGGAAGTGGATGACAGTGCAGTGCGCTAGTGTCTCGGAGGTGCGTTGGTGTCCCGTATGGACCAGAGACCGATTTTATCACAAAAAAAGGCCAAAGGAGCACCTCTACTTTGAATGCTAAAAACCATCAAATACAACAAAATAATAGAGTGATAGAACTGAGATTAAGTAAAGAGTAAATGATAAAGATAAGGGGAAGAAAGGAAATACTTACGACCATGCGGTGATGAAACTTCCACCAAACAAATGTCTTCAAAACCTGCACACAAGAGGGAGAAAGAAATTGTTGGGGCTGTATAGGGGCCTACCTCAGTCAAACCCCGTTTTGGTGTTCCCACCTCCACAGACAGCCAAATAGATAGAAAAGTAGAAATGAAGTAAAGAGCACTTAAAGCACTACAAAATAGTGTTATGCTACTCAACCAAGTAATAGAGGAGAAGAGTGAAAGCTTACCACCTCCACCAAGAGCGCTCAAGGCTGCATGGGGGAGAAAATGAGAGGAACTCAAGCCTCTGTTGGAATGGTGTTTTGTTCCACACTTTCTCTACTAACGTGGTGGAGTGTTGATGCTGCTGCTGTGAAGTGTAAAGTGTTTGTTAGAATGCTTGGAAGAGGATGTGAAGCTTGTCAATGAAGTCCAAAAGTGGTGAAGAGATCTTCCAACTCCCAAGTGTAAGTTCGGGGACTAAATATGAAGGAATGAGGAAGAAAACGACCATATTCAGATCGGTTGGCCAAGGAGGGTGTTGAAAATCGACCCCCTATGGGAAGTGTAATGCCTCTGCAGGCTCCAAACACAGGAATCTATCAGACACGTAAGCGCATCGTGTGGGCATTCTCGACAGAAATGCCTCCATCAACGCTCAAAATATATGCCAAGTGTGATGCAAGCATCAGGCTTAGGTGGAATTAAGCCTCCGAACTTGGTTTTCTAAGGTGGACAAAGGCTAAAAGGGGAATTGCACATAAGGTGCAAATTTTCTCTTATACATACTTATATATAGAATTCAGGTTAAGTTAAGGGTTAGGATTACAATTAGGGTATGTTTAGGATTAGGATTAGGTTTAGGATTAATATTAGGGTTAGGGTTAGGATTATGGTTCTAATTAGGGTTAGAGATATAATTATGGTTAGGGTTATGATTATGGTTAAAGTTAGAGTTAGGTTTAGGGTTATGGTTATAGTTAGGGTGGTTGTTTAGGATTTAGGGTTTAGGGTTGAAGGTTAGGGTTACCCAGGGTAAAGATATTAATTGAATTCCCATTCTACGTATAAGATAATTAAATTTTTATTAATTTAAGATAATTAAATCCTAACCCTAACTATAACCCCAATCAAAATTTAATTGTAATTGAACCATAACCCTAACTCTAACCATAATTGAACTATAATCCTAACCCTAACCCTAATCATAACCCTAAACCAAATATTTATCTTATAACCCTAATTGAACCCTAACCCATAACCCTAAATGAACCCTAGTCATTACCCTAACGTTAACTAAATCCAAATTGTAATTAAAGCCTAATTCTAATCCTAAACCTAACTCTAATTGAACCTTACCCCTAATTTAATGCTAATTAAACCCTATCCCTAATTGAATACTAATTGAAACCTAATCATAATTAAATTCTAAGTGTAATTTTTCCCTAACATTAGTTGAATCTTAATCCCAATTATACCATAACCCTAAACCTTTAAACACTAATTGAATTATAACTCTAATTGAAACTTAACCCTAATACTAACACTAACCCTTACCCTAATTAAAATTTAACACCAACCCTAACCCTAATTAAATCCTAACCCTAACCTTAACGTTAACCCTAACCGTAACACTAACCCTTGCCCTAATCAAATACTAATCCCAATCCTAACTTTTATTAAATCTTAACCTTAACTCTAACCCTTGTTGAATCCTAACCCCAATTGAACCCTAACTCTAACCCTATCCCTATGCATGAACCATAACCCTAACCCTACCCGTAAGGTTAATTATAGAACTTTAACCGTAGCCCTAATTGAACTCTAACCTTAATGCTAAGTGAACAATGTTAACCCTAATTAAACTCTAACACTAACCCTAACCTTAGTTGTACCCACAGTAATTTTTTTAAACCCTAATGTTATTTAAACATTAACCTTAATTGAAGATTAAACCTAGCCCCAATTAAACCCTAATTAAATCCTAATTGAGTCCTAGCCCCAATTGAATTCCTAGCCATAAGTCTGAACCCTAATTGATACCCAATCCTAACTCTAATTTCATCCTAACCATAATTGAAACTTAACCCCAACTTTAACCCTAATTGATCCCTAATCATAAACTTAACTGTAATTGAACCCTAACCCTAACTTTAATAGACCCATTACCATAACTATAATTGTAAGCATAACCCTAATTATAATCGTAATTAGAATGTTGTAGTTAAGCCCTTATTGAATCCTAACCCTAACCCTAAGTGAACACTAACCCTAAATAATACTAACTATAATCATACTCTATCCATAATTGAACCCTAATCCTAACCCTAGCCTTAATTGAACCCTAACCCTTATTAAACCCTAACCCAAATTGAATCATAATTAAACCCTAACCATAAAACCTTAGTTATAATAAGACATTAATATCTGCAACCCTAATTGTAACCCCAATTTTTATCTTAGAATCATAATTAAACCCTAATCTTAGCCCTCGTCTTAATTAAACCATAACCCTAACCATTATCAAACCCTGATCTAAATTAAATTCTAATAATATAAACTTAATTATAATATGAATTATTTTTCCTTTTTGAAATGTTATAAATTGTTTAAAAAATATTAAATATTCTTTATGTTTTAAATATATTAATTTAGAAGACTTTTTAAAAAGAACAAATATTTTTCATTCTTTTATAATTTTATTTCTATTTACAATGACATCAAAAATTATTTTTCTTTCTTTTTTTAATATTTTTTAATTTTAATTTTATTAATTTAGAAACTTTTACAATAGTAAATTTAAGAAAATTATTTCATACTTAATTTTCTAAATTTTAGAAGATTTTTTATGGTAGTAATTTAACATATTTTTTAATATATTATTTTTATTAATAATTATTATTTTTTATTGGAAAAGATTATTTAAATAAATGTAGATAAAAATCTAAGGGATATGTCGTTTTAAAAAGATCTTGAATATTTTTAAATTTTAAGTATATATTAATTTAGAAACTTTTATATGAAATAGTAAATTTAGGATGTTTCTATTTTTTGACACTCCAGAAATTTTCAATATTTTCAGTATCTTTACTAAATAATAATTATAAATAAATCATACACTAAACTTTATAATCAATTAATGGCCTATATCTGTCTTACCAAAATGGGAAAAAAAACCAAAAATGACCAAAATGGGGAAAAAAATTAGCTCTTTGTAGAAGTTTTAAATTTACAATGTTGAACAAAATTAGCTCTTAGCAGAAGTTTTTAAGTCTTGCAATTTGTAAGTTTTTAAATTTTGAGGAAGTTTTTAATTTGTAATGGACAAAATTTTAACAAATTTTAAAAATTTAATAATACTTTCACATAGGCCATTACAGAGGCGGTTGGAAACCCCATCTAGAACAACGATAATAGTCAACATTTTAAAATTCGGACTGCAACATCTAAATTAAAATCAGCTTGAAATCCCATCTGGAACAACAATAATGATCAACATTTTAAAATTTGGACAGCAAAAAAAGATTGTATGGAAATTTCACCAGATTTATTTTACTCATTATTTTGTCCCATTTATGCAAACCATGTGTAGCCATGTACGTATGTATGTATAAGTGTATGTAATTACTAGTATATCATTTGACCCTGTTTTGTATGAACAAAATTCTATTGGAATCTTATATTTTATCTGCGTATATATAGATTGTCAGGTATGACAACAAAGATTAGTATTTGATATTATTGATTTCAAAATTTCTTGTGAAATTTAATAAAGATGTTAAAAACTATCTTAGTTATTTTCTCATATAAGGAAAAAGATTGATTTACGAGTAACAATATCTTTAACTTTGTTATATAATTTTTGTATAAAAAAGTGAAATTAGAAGATATGATAAATTATTTTTAAAATGACTAAGATTTGATATGTGAAATCATTTTTTGATATCTAGTTTGAGAAAGAGGTGTGTGATCATACGACAACGTAAAATTACATGTTTTATTTATATTATTTAAGTCTTTGGCCAAAGTAATACAAAATTAGTGCTTGTGTTGTTGGTTCACTGTGTTTAAAGTTGCAAATTAATAAAGTGTAACATGCATAATTAGAGGGTATTTAGAGTTGTCTGATAAATTATTTGTATTAGCAAACAACACTAGTTCTTATATGGTTTGATGATCTTGAAGCTTACCCAAATTCATTACTCTCATGAAGGGTTGGACCACTTCCAGTAGGAAGGTGTGTGAGGGACCATTGGTCTGTGGTTGGAGGAAAAACATTCGGATGATGCTTTCCCTCTTGTAGTTGAATGTTGAAGACTTGGATTATCAGAGGTAAGAGATTGGATTTCACTTGATATTGTACTTTTATAAATGAAACATGGCAGTGTATTATTACTGAAAATATTGTAATATATTATAGACATGGTTCTTCTCATCTAGATAAGACATGATTTTTAGTTGAAATTAAACTTTGTATTGCACTATTAATCATCATGAAATTCACAAAGGAGAAGATGATTAAATCTTATAATTATAATTTGCAAGGATTTATATTTTCTAAGTTATAAATAAAATTGCTCTTTTATTTAATTTTAACTAAAAGAAAGAAACTATGCAAGAAATGTATTTTGTATTTTTTTAGTGTTTTGATTAAATGCACCAGATTAGGTTCGTTACAGTTGCCATTATATAGTACTACAAAGAGTACTAAGTTGAGAGTACCATGTCAAAGGTAGATTTAGGTTCTATTATAATAATTAAACACTAATAGAAATATGTAGAGGCCTCATTGGTTGAGGGGACCGAATAAACTTTGAATAAATGTTGCTGCAAATGCCAAGGTACAAGATAAATCCTAAACAACCATGACCCCGAGCAAGGTATATGGCCATGGGTACACATGGTACACCAACCCTTAGTGAAGCCTCAAATCCTCTTAATGATTACAAAAAGAATTTCACATGGGTATTTTGGTCCTCATGATTAAGAGGACATACATGGGTACATGGTGGTATTATAGCTTTTAGCCAAGATCTTAATCTTCTATATAAAAATCCCTGAGACCTTAATTATTAGAATAAGTTGATGAATCTTTATAAGACCTCATACAAATACCTTACAAAATTCAAAGGGTAACTTCAACCAAATAATTTTCTTGGTATGAAGTAATTTTTTCTTAGATAATATGCATGTTGGATACCTACGTAGACCAAAGATAACTCACTAGGGCCTCTAGACAAAGTCATCCATTTTCAATGGATAATTAGTCATTCTCAATATTTTAGTGCTTTAGATGTAACAACATGCTCAAAAACTTGCCAAGGTGCTTTGAAATGCATGCAACATGTAAAGTTTAATGCAAATTAAGCACCCCAAACTATTGATAACAAAGCTTCTAGAAATGTGTTTTGAGTAAAATAAAAGCTAAAATTGACCATTTTGAGCATTCTAGATATAATGGTGAGGTCAAAACCACTACATCATTTGTTAAAAAATAGTTGAACCTTCAAACAAGCAGATGCTTTTAGGATGATTGTGTAGACGTCTAATTCATTATTTTGCACCAATGAAAGTGTTTCTCACACAATCCTTTCATAAATGTGAATGCTTACTTGATGATAAAATGAAAATACCTCTAAATACAAGGAAAACAATAATAACACAACTTTGTGTTTATTCAACTCATAACAACTAGTGATATGTGTGGGAGTATCAAATTTGAATTTGAAATTTGAAATGTTAGAGGTTAGATTTATAGGTGCACAGTTTATTTTGTGTGCATGGGATTAATTAACAAAAATTTAAGAGCAACCCAATTTAGATCTCATCATTCGCTTCCAACGCATATAATACGTTGCAATTTTGGTTACTATTAAATATTTATGGTCAAAACAACAAATAACTATATTTCTTGGAATTAACTAAGCACATTTATTTGTGTTATTTTCAGATTCTAAGATTCTATTACACGAGGATGCTATAAACGTAAATGTGTGTGAAGATTTCTATGAATAGATGAACTAAGATCAAGTAGAAAGAAATATATAAAAAAGAATAGATGAAGATTAGAACATAAACCCAACTTCACGCAAAATTACACCATTTATCAATAATAATTATATTAAACCATTATCTCAAAATAAACATTAACATGAACAGTTCAACTTTCACCATTAAAATATAATTTCCTAAAATAAAATAACTTAAATTCATTTAAAACATCATGAAATGAATCTACACATTCTCTACTTTCATTATTAAAAGAAAAGATTTTCTTGTACATACCTACCTATTCCGGCACCTATAGAAAATAAAATATATTTATATAAAATTTCACTTTCAAACTAAAGTCAACTCTCATATGCAGTGCAATAGCAAAGAGAAATCTGTCCCGGAAAAACCCTTTTTTTTTCCGACGGGCACGGTAAACTGTAAAATTTAGGCAATTACCGCGATTAAAACTTTGCTTGCAGAGGAGTTCAAGTTATTTTATCTTTTACCATGAGTGAATCTTATTTTATCTACGAACGGTCCGATCAAAGTGGTAAAAAGAGATTATCCGCCGTTGGATCTGAGCTCGCATGGAGAATTCTCTACACATTATATAGGGCAGGAGAGAGATGAAGTATTTCTCTCCCGCTTCTGTCAAGCTGTGGACGCCTTTTCTGTGAAAGGCGGTAATAGACGTAAATTTAGCAATTGCTGTTTACTGTCGTACTTTATTCTTACCAGATCTCTCTATTTTCATTATCTTCAATCTCCATGAATTGTATTCCAGTCATACCCAGCCCTAAAATGCCCTCCGTGCTCTTGATATTGTTGTAAGGGTTTAACAAGGGTTTCTTTTTCTGTCTTGACCTTAAAACAAGGCCGTGCTGGGGAACATTGAAGTGATTTGAGCTCGGGGGAGATGGATTCTGATCATGGGAAGATATTTGTTGGGGGGATATCGTGGGATACTACGGAAGAGAGGCTGAAAGAGTATTTCGGTGCATATGGAGAGGTGGTGGACGTAGTGATAATGAAAGATAGGACTACCAGACGAGCCAGGGGCTTTGGTTTTGTTGTTTTTGCTGACCCCTCTGTTGCAGATCGCGTTATTCAGGAGAAACACAACATTGATGGCAGAAATGTAAGTGTTCCTTTTCCTTACTTGGCATTCTGGTGCTCTTCTTCCATTTTGTTTTTATGCCCTGTGATTTGGGAAATTGAATTCCCTCCTCAATTTGAGCTTCCCTGTGTGCACTTGACTTGCTCACTGGCATTGAAGTTAAGATTGTAAGACCACTCGAAGCCAAATGTTTACTTAAGTTTCAAATAATTAGGGCTTGTTCAGGGACTGTTCTCTTTTTTTTTTTTTTCATTTTTTTGGAATACTATAGATATTCTATGTGAACTGAATTCAAAATTCCCCTTGGGGAGGATAGTAAGGTTTGAACCCCACGGGCATGTATGGGTCCCAAAGGGACTCAGTAGTGCTCTTAATATGGCGTGTTCTAGTTCGTACACTTTAATTTTGAACCGTGTCTTACCAAGGCCACTCTTATAAGCTGCAATTGCCTTGCTTAATTCTAACCAAATTTCTTCAAGGTTCTTAGGTGCCAGTTTTCGAGCTTTTAAAATATCAATAATCAAACTGTTTAGGTTTCGTATCCTAGAATATAAATTCTTCAGCTCTGTCGAAAAATTTCCAGAAGGAAGATTAATGCCCCGTTTTCATTTCCTAGAATGTCAATTGTTCATTTGATAATCATTGTAGTAAATCATCTACTGTAGCTGTACGCGGCCCTAATTCTGCAGTCACATGCTTGGTAAACTCATCTGCTTGGGTATGGGCTGTATTTATTTATTATGCCATAGGCTTCCCCGCATGGGGTTGCAAATGTGCATTCGTTGGGAAATCCTCGTCATTCTTACATCCAAATTCCTGTTATCAAACTTGACTTGCTGAGACTATTTAAGGTAATGGTAATAAAATTGCACATTCATATTCTTGTCATCCAACTTGACTTGATGGGACTTTTTATTTTTGGTCTTGAAATACATCAAGCTTTATACATCAAGCTTTCACTGATATAAGATCTGCTTATACATACCTCTATGTGTCTTCAGAGGTTTCAAAATGGTTTCCATCTGTCAACAACAAAAATCCTCAGTCCTCCTGGATCATGACAGTCAGCAGCTCTACATTAATATGTATATGCTGTTGGAGTTTTGGTTTCTGAAAACCACTGTATTGAATTTCTCTAATTTCATTCAAGCTGGAATCCCATAAATGAGGTTGATTTGATATCTTCTGCCGCTTTTCATGTGCTTTTTGTGAAATATTCCATTGTTGGGGTTTTTGATGCACAAACCCAAGGCCAAAGTTTCCCAGCTTTCTGTTGCATTATAAATGATGCATCTACAATAACAAAGTTTTCAGTTTCACATCTTTAATTAATCCATTTCAAAATTTTAATATTGAAAGCTTGTCATAAATAATCCCGTTTATGAAAGGTTTTCAGCATTTAAGGTATTATAATGCAAAGAAACAATCGAATGTATATTGGACTAACAACTTGTACTACTCGAGCTAATCTTTAAAAAATATCTATTGGAGTGTGTGTATTCTTGCAAAATAGGCTTTGAAAGCCTCTGCGAGTCCAGTATTTCATCATCTGATATTCTTCCTTGGACAAGTGCTGCTTTGAAGTTCATAAGGTTATCTATCTACCTCAGTAGATGCAATTACTTAAAAAAATTATTGCTTGCCATTGGAAGTAGGAAAGTGGCCTCCATAAATATTGCAAGGTCTTACCAAAATCTCTCTTGAAAATTTCTTTGGAACACCATGTACTTAATCTTCAAAGGGTTTTGACTTCCCATTTCTGGTACCTTTGCAAGTAATTCCCATCCATGAGTCTTAGTTTGAACGGTAAATAGCAGTTTTCTTCTGTGAACGTTTCCTTTTTACCTATTTAATTGTCCCTTGCTTAACTAGTATGATTGTGCATAGGTTGAGGCCAAAAAGGTTGTGCCAAGGGATGAACAACAGACTTCTCAGAGGACCAGCAATACGGCAGGCCCTAGGACTAAGAAGATTTTTGTGGGTGGATTAGCTCCCACTGTTACTGAGGATGACTTCAGAAAGTATTTTGAGCAGTTTGGTAATATAACAGATGTAGTTGTAATGTATGACCACACTACACAAAGGCATCGAGGTTTTGGGTTCATTACTTATGACTCAGAGGATGCAGTGGATAAGGTTCTTCAACAGACCTTCCATGAACTCAAGGAAAAGACAGTGGAGGTGAAACGGGCCATTCCCAAGGAGATGTCTCCAGGAAATACAAGAGGTCCTGCTGGACGTGGAACTAGTTATGGTGGGCCATATATGCAAGGATATGGTCCAAGTCCAGTTGGGGCTTATGGAGTGCGCCCACCTTTGGCAAGTAGTGGATATTCTCCTTATGGTGCAGCACCTGCTTATGGACCAACTGGGTATGGTAGCACCCCTGGATATGGAACAAACATGAATGGTGGATATGGTGCAGCACCTGTATATGGGGCAGCTGCAGCTTATGCAGGTGGTACGGCAGGATCTTATGGAGCTGGTTTTAGCACCGCACCTGGTAGCGCCCCATATGGTTCTGGAACTGCTGGCTATGCTGCTGCAGCTGCGCCTGCTCCATATGGAAATGCTGTTGTAGGTGCTAGAACTGGCTGGGGAACTGGTGGTGGTTCTCCAGGTTATGCAGTGACAGGAGCAGGTTCTTGGGGCTCAGCTGCTCCTGCAGGACAGCCTACTGGAGCTGCTGCTGGGTATGGGTATGCAAGTGCTGAGACTGGTTATGGCAGCAGAAGTGATGGTGGTTATGTTCAAGGAGCCAGTGGCTATGGAGCTCCTGTTGGAGCCAGTGGAGGAATTTACTCTGGAGGCTATGGGGACACACATGGTCCTTCCAGCTATGGAAACTCATAAAACCTCCTGATGTTTGTTTGTGGTGCAGTGTGCATGTTGGTAGTGGTAAGGGAATATCAGTCAAGTGCATCTCTGTTTCTGGATCTCATTTCTCAAATTGCAGCAGTTTTCTTTGCTACAGATTATCATAAAAACAATATTATAGAACTAGTATTGTACTCTTTTATTTTCATCTTCAGAATGTTTTTCTTGTAGTGCCAGCCCATGTCTTTGCAGGTGATAGCTTCAAGGGAAGAGTTTGCAGGCATTGTCCAAAGCCATTTTTTTGTGGCTTTGTTTTCGAGACCATGTATGTTTAAGTGTACGAAATCTTAGGTTAGGTTTCCTTAGACTAGTTAGCTTAATAGAGATTCACATCTCATTGATATTGGCTTTGGCACTTACAGGATTTTTGAAAATTTTCTTTTGTTTAAGTGTTGATGTAGGCATTTAATTTTTATACAATTATTGTAATCATTTTTTTTTCAAAATCTTTGACAAGTGTTGAGCTTTGAGCTGTCCAATTTGTACTGTCCCTTTATAACAGCATTTTATGGCAGATCCAATGTTCCCCAAGTTTCTTCCCGAGCAATATCAGAGGACTCATATTTGTCAGATGATGATATTTGAGATGATGATAAGCATGATAAGGACTCAGCTTGTTTTATTTTGTTTTTTGACCTTTCCTATTTGGTGTAGCACAAAGATAAAAAATTGATATTCTTTTCATGAATTATGAATACAATTCAAATGCTTTCTGGGAAACAAGTTCCACACTAAGCAGTGTGTTATGATCTCATGATAATGGCCTTGTCATTGTAAGCATTTGGGGGAACATTAGCTTCTCTGTATGCGCTTTTAGATTATCTCAATATGAACCGGAGGAAAAATGTTAGGCTTTCCAATGCCAACTATCATGTATTTTTTGCTTGGCTATGATGTGTTAACAAAAATGATTCAACAGTATTTTGAGTTTATTATTGAGGGAGAGTAGTTCAGGATTTTAGCCTGTATCTAATTTCATAAACATTAGTTTTCAAAGTATATCTTAACTATACCTTATTGGGTAGGGCAATCCCTCTTGCTGGGCAAGGAGATGTGAGATTGTTGGGCTCTTACCATTTGCATAGGTGAGGTGGTTTCTCATGGAGATTAGATGCAACCCTGTTGAAGATCAAGAATCAGAGCTTGATCATGTGCAGCTAGTAGGTGTGGGTTAAATTGGAGCCTTTGAGTCGTACCATTTCAAAATCAGTTGACTTGTTAATTAGAAGCTGTATAAGAATGCCATAATGCAATGTAACTGGGTAATTTTTGGTTAACATCCAAATTGTCAACCTATCTGAAATGTTTTTGATTTTGTCATTTGGAGTTCGAGGACGGTGAATCTGATGTGTATTTATATCACATGTATCATGCTTTCTCATACTTAAAACTAATAGTTCCCTTGTAAATATTTTAAGAGAAACTGAAATGGCTCTATTTGAAAACATTGTGTTTTTAACCCTTGTAAATATTTTAAGAGAAACTGAAATGGCTTTATTTGAAAACATTGTGTTTTTAAATGCAACTTTACCTGTTATTTGCTAAGGATGCCACGGGTAACCTGACCTAGAGCTAGGTTTGTGCATGGAGGATAAATCATGGTAAATAACAAGATGGTGAATGGAATTTACCTGGTGGTCCCATGATAGAGGAGGTGGTACACATTTCTCTTGTAATGTGATCCCATGTGGTTGTTCATCTAATATTTAAAAAAAGGAGGGAAGGAAATCAGTGCAGCTATATAGCACATTTCTCTGCATGATTTTAGTATGATTTTAGCCCCTCCTATTTATTTACAATTAAATACCAATACTTAACTATAACAGGCCCACCATTTTTTAAGATGATATTTAAAATTTAATCCTTTGTAATTAATCAAAAAATTACAAGGGGTCACTTGTATCAGTAAAAATTTAGCTGCAGATTTAATTAAACAGCCCCTTGGAACCACTGTTAGTACCATTGCTAAAGTAATTTTAGAAATTTGTGCAGTGTATTAGTAACATGGGAAAACTATTTTTTTTGTCCCTGCGTTACAGTTTTTTATTTAGGGTTATACATAGCAGTTTGCCAATAAATAGTTAAACAAGCTGCTCCAAACTTCAAGATGGAAATCCCAGCCTATGCTGAAGTTCTATTTTTATGTTTTTTCGGATCTACGTGGAGCGTGAAAACAATAGTAGCTCCTCCATGGGATCCTACCATCAATTTACTTAGCAATATACTTAAGGGGTCCTTGGGAATGTTATACAGTTATATGGGTGAATTGATAACGTCTCGTGGTGTTTTTTTTTAATTTGTGAAAGATTCAAACTCGTCACCATTTAGGTGACTACAACAATGGCTCTGTATTAAGCGCCCTTTGGCAACTTTTTGTGGTCTTGTCTCACTTAGTGAAGAAATCAAATTTGGGGAGCTACTACTATAACCCTACTTCTCAATAAAGTAAGGGAGACTTTTGAGGGAGTTTCAAACTTCTTGAGGTGTTGTTTCATTTAGTGAAAAGATCCAACTTTGGGGAGCTACTTCTATAACCTTACTTCTCAATATACTTCGTTCAAAGACTCGTGAGGGAGTTTCAAAATGTTATATTTAATTGTTAATTTTATTTATTTTTTATTATTAAAGAGGTTCTTTTTTGTGCTAATGAAATATAAAATTGATTGGTAATTTTAAGTTGTTTGAGGATGTTTAAGTTGAAATTTGATTAACTTTATTTAATTGGAAATTTTTGTATTCTTGACTAATGTTTTTTGGTTTTCGCTTGGGAACAATGAGTCCAAACTTGGGTTTGATCTTTATGTCTAAATTGCATAGCATTCATGACATATAGTTGAATTGATCATCATTTTCCTCATTGAAATTTGTTTGATTTTCAAGGATTCTTTTTAGAAGAGGGTGATGGTATCAACTTGTTTTTCAAGGAGTCCAATCAATCTTAAGAGGTCAGATTTGTTGTATAATTTTGAAATGCCCCTCTTTGTTATGAGTTCCATTTAGTTACCAATATGTGGAATACTTTTGGCTACCTTTTATTTTATTTTGGTACTTTTTATCTAGTATATGGTTTAGATGTGTTAGTAAAACCACTCATATCAAGTAAGTCTATATGTGTAGGGTTAACATTGACTTTGTTGGATATGTACCATTATATATTTCTTCATAGCTTGGGGTGATTTGCTCTAGTTTTGATAAATGAGAAGATGGTTTGCGACTTTTGGGCTATTTTGGACACAATGATGTTTTTTTTTTTTATTATTTGTTTATTAATTTGTTTTTTGGTTTTTTAATTTGTGTTAAATTATTTTTTAAAACATCAATATGTAAAAAAATCATTTTATAGAGAAATTTGAAGTAAGTTGACTTCATAATGTTCAATGGGGATGATACATAGATATAACATATAAAATAGGGAGCCTCTTATAAATACAAATTTGAAAGTATAATTGTTATCATTTAATAAATCATAAATTGCATATATGGAAGTGTAATTCAACAAATATAAGATTCAATTGTTTTTTATTAGATAAGCAAGGAAAGGGCCCTGATCCTATGGTTACAGCCAAAAAACAAAAAAGAACCGAAACAAGGTGGGAAACAACACCACCAGCCAACATCATAAAACAACAACCAGTGTGGCACGTAAGCCATAATTCAACACCATAACCATAGACCATCCAAAATTGATCAAGTCCAAATACCAAGTAGTCCTAAACCATAACAAGGCTATTATAAAATAGCAATCCGAAATTATGAAGCAAAAAGACAAAAAGAGAATAGTGGTCATTTAAACAACAACAAAAGAAAGCCATTACTTGGCTTTTTTCAACAAGTCCCCATATTCACCAATGAGGGAGATGTACTCCCTCCAGACAGGTCCCTCTAAATCATCCAACACCTTTAATTCATCAAACTTCTCCAGTTTTTTCAGCTTCGTGGTTATTTGTTTGTCCAGAAACAACACGCATCATCGCCCGTCGCATCAGCCTATTAGTCACCTTCATCAGCATAACCAAGGCTTTTTCCATATTGTCCACCTAAACTTGCAAATAAGTTAGTCTGTTCTTCATAAAATCTATGCTAGAGTCATCAGTATTAATCACATTGCCCGTATTTCCATCATCCTAAACAGTCAAATTATCTTTCTTTTGATCCTCTTCTATCTTAGTTTGCTCCTCCTCTTCATCTTCCTTATCATCTTCCAAATCCTCTTCCCCCATATCATAGGCGGAATCCTCAAAGTCCATCTCTTCAGAATCTTCATCCACCTGGGCTTCAAAATCTTCAATTTCCAAGTCTTCCTCTTCATACACAGTGATTTTTTATTTTCCCTTTTTGTCCTTAGAAGCAGCATTAGCCAAGCGGGCTGACCTTCAACCACCACTTCCTTGCCCTTGCATGTTCTCTTTCAACTCCTCATTATGCACACCCTCTCACTAATAGTTATGACTTCTTCGTGGGGATTGGGATCTTTTTTAATCTTCTTCGCCTTGGGCAAGTCCAGGAGAAGAGGATCGTGTTTTCTCTTCTCCGGAGTAGCCTTCACAAGCTCAATCTCCATAACACCTTTCCCAACAATTTTTTGAGTCATAGGGGTTAAGGGGTTTGAAACATTAGCAGCAGGGGAAGGGCTCTTAGCAGGAATTAACACCCTCCTAGCAATAACTAAGAGAGGTGGGTAGGGATTAGGTACCTCAACAGGAATATCATCCACAAGGGGTTCCTCATTTTCACCATCAAAGTGGTTAGGATCATCATTTCTAGCTACTGGAGGGTTATCATGAGGGTTAAGCGCAAGAGTGTGCTTATACAGAGCTAGCATCAATCCTTGATGCAGGGGAGGGCTAGCGCCCTTCTCTATATTAATTTGTAGAGAAGACAATAAGTAGAAGGGTAAATTAATTCTTATGAAAAATACCTCATGACAAATAAACTAACCAGAGCATAGGGAGGTGGGAGCTCTAACCTAGCATACCCATTTTGGAAACGTTTCAAATTCTCCTCGTCATGCATAAACTTGTCCACAAACTTCTGGTAATCGGCCCCACTCTTCTTAGCTACCTTTAAACCTTGATTTTGTAATCCAATTGCTTCTGCTATGAAACTCGTCACCTCAAACTTGACAACTCCGATAGTAACACTTCCCTTCCTCCACGAATTGGTGAACTTGGCAGTTAAATTCTCATTGTAGCCCTTCATAGTTTCAAAGAAAGTAACCATTCCCGTATTTTCAAATAACCTCCACAAGTCCACATTTTGCTTAAAAGCTTGGTAGTTAGGAGGCTCTGTGCACTTTCTCGGCCCTCCTATTTTGACACTACAATTTTTTTGGCCGCTGTGAGTTATTCCTCATAACCTTCCTCTTCTTTAGCTCTCTACCCTTGTTGTAGAAAACACTCTTACTCAAAGTGACAAGGAAAACCCATAAAAAATGAGGAATCCAACAATTTCTTTTAGGGGAAGCCGACGACACAATTCGTGACACCACGATCTCATCACTTTTATTACAAGTATTAAACATCACATTAATATTCATACCTTGCAAATCTTTAGAAATTCGAGGAGAGTTGACATTAGGCAAATCGACATGATTAGAATTGACATCCCTTCTCATTTTAAAATTCTCAATGTGATCCTTGATCACCTCGGGAAGGAAAAAATGATTAATTTTACCTCTAAATGAGCTCATCAAATACAACACCGTACTCCTAATAACATCATTAATTTGCAAGCCTTTAAAAACATAATGTCTTCTATGATTCCCGCACATCTTCAACTCTCCATCTGTGTAAATTGTAATCATATTCAAATTTTTCATTTAAAATAATATCTCTTAAAGACTTTGGCATGTTATTTTTATCCAACGGGTCCACCCCATACACCTAAGTGCCTTGTTGGCAACACAATCAACAGATTTGTTGCCTTCTCTGTAAACATGCTACACCCTGTAGTTGGTGAAATAACTCTTCAAGATCAGACACTTGTCAATTATATTTTTTAGCTCCCAAGGTGGAGTAGCCACTCCATTCAAAATATCCACAATAAGCTTAGAGTCTCCTTCCAAAATGACATTTTTAAATCCGTACTCCTTAAGGATCTTGAAGCCCCCTAAAATAGCCATAGCCTCAACTTTGTTATTTGTTAAGCTGAAAATTTGACAAATAAAATGTACAAGACTTGGATGAGCAAAAAGATATTTAATAAAAAAAATATTTAATTCAATCAAAATGTACATATTTGTACCTTTTGCAGTCTACTCAAATTTAAAAGAAATGTGGCTATGGATCCAAGGGAAAATTGATAAGATGATTGGCAAATGAAATAGACAATTCCTATCTTTTGCAGGGAGAATTCAGATATGCCAGAAAATATTGGCATCTTACAGTCTATATTTTGCTTCAGTATGGTTGTTTAGTAGCTACCAGGTGGATGAAATTTAGAAGAAGATAAGGAGCTTTATGTGGTCATATGGGAAATGTAAGAAGAAGAAACATGCTATGAAGTGGGGTTGGTGCTATTTGAGCAAGGCTGAAGGTGGGTTGGGTCTAAAAGACCTCAAAATTTGGGGAATAGCTTTGGCAACTAAATGGATTCTCAAATCATTGGAAGGGGATGAGTCGTGGAAAGTGTTGGTTAGGAACAACATACAAAGGGCAACACCCAAACATGCAAAAGCCTGGAAAGGGCTTCCATTGAGTGACCTCATTTGCAGCAGTTACCCTATAACCCCTGAAGGATCTGTAGTATTTAAGAGCATTTGGAAAGCATGGGAGCATATGAAAATGCATATCCAAAACTCTCGTGTTCTCATAAATAATAACCTGGCCACCCATAGGTCAATTTGGTGGAATCTTAGTCATAACAATAAACCTTTAGCTCTCTTGTAGGGATGCTCAACCAAGGCATGGGCCAATAAAGGCATAAGGATATCGATGACATTTTTGAAGAAGCTTTAACAAGCTAGAACCAACTAAGAGCAAATTCAATCTGCCTGAGACCAACTGGAGGACTTATTCAGTCTTTAAGGAGGCATGTAAGGTGATAACTGGCATAGTGACTTGTGTAAATGATCCTGAGTTGTAGTGCCCCTCATGATACTGTTCTCTTTTGTTACTATGTGGATACTGTTTATGTTTGTTGCAGACTCGAGATTACATGAGTGATTGGTTTTCCTATTTGAGCTTATGTGTTTTGCTTGGATACACATGATAGTGTTTTATGATGTTGATAATATAATGATGCATGGTACCATCTTTCCTGAATATGCTATATTGTGTGACTATGTAGACTGTTTAATACTCATTTCATGCTATGTATGATGTTTGAGTTTTGGGTGAGGGGGACGGTGTTGCATCGCTCATACGTGAGCGCCCTGCCACACCGCAATTCTCCCTCACAATGTGTTTGACAGTAGATATATATATGTTGTTCCAACAATTGTTTTTTATGCAGGACTGCAGGTACCGGGCACCGACTCCACCCGCACTATCGGGTCTGAGCGTGCCCAACATACCCAATGGTTATGATGTGGTTTAAGGATTTGACAAGGAAGTGTCCATGTCCATGTCTGTCATCCGTCAGTACTTCGTCCCGTTAGGGTATTGTACTGTTTTATGTTGATCGTTTCAAGTCATAAATCTTGATGTGTTTACTGTGTTGTTTGGATGTGTATCGTTATTGGCAATTGATGTGTTTCTAGTATCATGCATAGTCATTGCTATGTTCATTTGGTCCTTGTTTTGAGTTTCATAGTTTATTTTTATAATATGAATTTAATTATAGTAATAGATTAAATTATTAAATTATTAAGGGAATTTTAATAATTAAAAATATTGAATTAATGTTAAGGTTATAATTATATTAAAATGCAAATGAAATACAAATTTGTATTTTAAATAATGGATATTTGAAGCTTAAAGTTTAAATTTAAATCATTTGATAAATTTTAAATTTAATTTAAACTATTTTAAGGGATGCAACGAAATATCAATCTAAAGTAAAGTTCGAACAAAATAAAATAATAAATAATAATTATGTGTATACATATGGATATTTAAATAATTGAAAAATTCACCCTCCGTAAGAGATTTATTTTATTTTATTTATTTCAGGAGTTAATTAAGTATGATGTGGCATCTGTTAAAATAACAATTAAAAAAAAAAAGGGTGGATGAAATTGTTTCATAACGCAAACAAGATTAGAGAGGTAGATTTCTTGATTTACTAAATTCCTCCAAGTGTTAAACAAGGTAAATAATAGGTGTCGGGTGTAAAATAGAAGACTGTGTTGATAGACACCTGTATTGCGTACCGAGGTCTGTAAGTTTATTTTCTTAATTTATCTGGAGGAAAGGGGGAGAAGAAAACACGGGGAGTTACTGCCAAATCCAGGTTAGTGAATTTGAGTTTTTTTTTAATGGTTGAATTCCAGATTTTAAACTTCAGTCAATAAAAGTTTAACTTCTTAATGCAATTATTTGTTTGCCACTGAATTAACCCTGCCTAGAGTTTAGGGGATTTTCTTCTTTCACCGTAAAATAAATTTTTCTACTTCTAACTTGGCTGCATTTAATGAATGTGTTTCCGTATTTCTCCAATCTTTGTGCAATAAATAAATAAATATGGTCTTGTTTAGGTTAAAGGTTCATGGAAATTA
This sequence comes from Sequoia sempervirens, assembly GCA_007258455.2. Taxonomy (NCBI): domain Eukaryota; kingdom Viridiplantae; phylum Streptophyta; class Pinopsida; order Cupressales; family Cupressaceae; genus Sequoia; species Sequoia sempervirens. The sequence continues at coordinate 451,753,972 of VDFB02000017.1, forward strand.
CTCCAGGGTAAATTCATATTCGCTCTTATTCCATTTTCAACCGTTTTCAGCTGCAACACTTAAACAGATAGGAAGTTAAAAGTTTAAATAACGTTCTTGATTTTATTGTCAACCTATTGCAGTTGCAACACTTAAAATAAAATAGGGTCAACATAATAATATATTAGAAAAGATTTTCCCAACTTTGAACTCACAGAGATTATTCATAATGATGAAAAAAAAAAACGTACCAGCTATTTCTTGCGCACTGGTTTAATTTTGCATGACTTTGGAGGTTTCTCCTACTAGTTAAATTAGCTCAAACCTGTGTGACTTCAAGTGGCCTTTTTGAGATTGAAACAGCATAGGAGAGTAAGGAAACACCAACAGGGGAAAAGAGGATTTCTATTTTATTTATTTATTTATTTAGTTTTTTATGCTCCATGCACTATCTTTAAATTATACCATTTCCTTGATTTTCTTTGGCTACTAAACGGTTATTGTCACCAGTGGTGTTGGTTATTGCTTATGACTGTTGCTTATATTTTCCCTGATGTCTTTGGCAACCTGTCTCAGCTACAGTAGTTATACTTTGAAGGATACATAAATCTAAACAACCTCCCTGATATCCTTCATAGCCTTTTCCCAGTTGAAGTATTTATACGATAGGAATAAGATTTTTGTCTTTACACCTGCTAATTGCATTTGCTTGAAATAGGGCTTTGATGATGATTTTGGGTATGTTTATTAAACGGAAATTAAGTAATGGTAAACTCTTTTCCCCGAACACATTGCTGCAAACCTCATGGTGATAATAATAATACTCATGCTAAAAGAACTTATCCCCTTAATTTTGTAGCCTTGATATCATGTGAGTGGAAGTTTGTTCTTTAATTTAAAACAAAAAGGAGTGGGAGATATAGTGGGGATAGAAAGGGGAGGAAAACTAATTCCTCTAAAATTTAGCCTGACACATCTTAGGAAATGAAATTTCTTAACCTAAAAGCAAGGAATAAATATAAACATATTTATGATTTATATTTCATCATAAAATAGTTTTGAAGGGAGCCCCCACTATCTAATAAAGTTATTAAAATATAAATAAAGGTATGTATAGGGGAAAAGTTAAGTATTTTTACCATTACTTTTTAAAATAAAGGTTAAGTATTTTACCATTCCATTTTAAAATAAAGGTTAAATATTTTTACCATTCATTTTAAAATAAAATAAAAAGAATATTCTTTTATTCTTTATTTTCGGCTTTCTTTTAAAATAAAAGTAATATATATGGGAATAATGAACAAGTACCGCTAATTTATTTTTTTTATAATTTTTATGTTTATTTCTAATTACAAGTTTAGTTAAAATTTAAACTATTTACAAATTTTGTTACTAATGATTTGTGATTTGCATGTATGAGATATTTTTGAATAAATTACTCCCGTAAATTTAATTTATCTTTTAAGTAACAAATATAAACATATAGATCGTATTTTAAAACTTTAATTATTTTGAAGCAATGTTATTTTCTGATGTAATTAACAGTTGCTAAAAATTATAGGTTAGATCTGTTTTCACGTGCATTTAAAAATTAGTTTAATTTCTGATTATTAAAAGTTAAATGTATTTACAATTTTCTTTCATTAGACTGTGTTGCAATAAAAGTGCTCAGATTGGAATTAAAAATTTGAATTAGCTTTTAAAAATTAGTTTAATTTCTAATTATTAAAAGTTAAATGTATTTACAATTTTCTTTCATTAGTCTGTGTTGCAATAAAAGTGCTCAGATTGGAATTAAAATTTGAATTAGCTTTTAAAAATTAGTTTAATTTCTAATTATTAAAAGTTAAATGTATTTACAATTTTCTTTCATTAGTCCGTGTTGCAATAAAAGTGCTCAGATTGGAATTAAAAATTTGAATTAGCTAAGGAGGACAATAAATTTTTAATTAAAGTTATTTAGTTTAAAAGTAATTAAATGTATACCATATTCTAGGGCTTACTCACTTTAAGGATGTTATGATCTGAAATGCAATTAATTATGGTTAATCATTTAATGATTCTTTACACTATCTTGAGTAGGGTTGGATTATGTTTACGTATAAGAGAAAAGATATTTATAACTTATTTTGTACATGTTAGATTGTTATTTAGTTAATCTGTATACTCTTTGGAATTGATTCTTTATGCATACTAGTGATTCTTTGTTGTTCATATTTCCCTCTTGTTTTATTTCACCTTTTGGGTAATTTTATGTCTAGACATATTTTGGGTATAATGGGAACCCAAATGTTTAAGTTACTTCCTTTTGATAGCCATGGGTGATATGTTGTTAGACTTCCAGAGGCGATGGGAACCTTTTATGTGTGTTGAATATTCTCGTAAATGGACCTTTGGATTCCATCGATTGTGATTCTATTTTTGAGCGAGATGGTACATGCCTCGCATGTGTTTTCATTTTATGGCTTTTATGTTTGGTACACCCTTGTGGTTGTGAGCTTTGTTTTGGAAACTGTTGGGGAGGGTGGCTCTTCATGGGGGCCGGCGCACAAAGTGGCTATTAGGGTAACCCATGGAAGAGTTCCTAAACAAGTGATAATATAATTAATAAACTAGTGGGTTTGGGTAGCTAAAACATTAAACAAGATTAATGATGTGCCTCACCCATACCGTTAGTGCTTTCACAGACTAAGGATGGGATGAGAAGACCTGATTGGTAAGATCACTACCTTGTCCTCACAAAAGGTAAGTGGTTTCGCATGAGTCACCCTATGGAGCGGTGCCTTGAGATAGGCTGCCTTGATAACCATAGATGGAGGCGGTACCTTGTGATAGGTTGCCTGGATAATCCACGTAAGGCCATGTGATGACACTCTCCCACAGTATCCGTTTACTCTTCCTTGCTTGGTAGCCTCTGGAAGTGTTGATGTACTTGTCGATGTACTTGTTGATGTACTTGTTGATGTACTTATTGATGTATTTATTGATGTACTTTTTGATGTACTTATTGATGTACTTGTTGATGTACTTGTTGATGTACGTGATGATGTACCTGTCGATGTACCACTTGATGTACTTGTTGATGTACTTGTCAATGTGCTTGTTGATGTACGATGGGATGTTGTTCTATGTCAGTGTTGATGTTAGTCTTGTTTACCTGATCTTGTTGGATGTGGACCCTTTCTTGTCTTTTCCTAGCACGGGGGGTGGACCTTCGGGTCCACATGGTCGGGTGGAACGTGCTATGCACCCATTGGGTTCCCAAGATGTGTTCGCAATATAGATGCGGATGCAGAGTTCCAGAGCTTCATTTGGATGAAGACTTTCCTTCATTTGGTACCATAAACCTCATCTATGTACTCAATGTATTCTTCCTGATGATATAAGGGAAGCTCTATTTAATGTACCATTGTATCTATGATGTGTTCTATATGTGGAAATATGCTCCACAATTGTAACATGAAATTATGAATTGAATCACAATAAAATATTGTATCTCTCTTATAATTATGGTTGAATGTATGTTATCCTTATGTTTCTCTCACTTTCTTTTGGATAAAAGTTTAGTGTTTGTAATGACCGTTCCATGTACCCCAGAGGACGTAGATAACTTTGCAAATGCATAATTGCTTTTCATGTTAAGATTGTACATTTCCATCTTATACAATGTTTCACTTTCAAACCCAAAAATAAATAAAAATTGTGCAGTGTTTTGTTGTCCTTTGGGGTTAACACGGTGAGGCATTACATGAGTAGTACAAGGATTTTAAATGGAGTGATGGCTCCAAACTCACCAAAGTTAATGCTAAAACAACCTATAATACTCTCACCAATCAACAAGAAACATTTAACCATCTAAATAAAGTCTGGAACTTAAGAATGAGTAAGAATGAATGGGCCAAATCCTCCTAATCATGCAGAGATTGCCATGTAAATCAAGGTTTGACGACATTGAAATTTGTTGCCTATGTAGGGTGTCGAAAACATTAACTCACATATTCTTTGATTGTACTTATGCAAAAGAAATTTGGAACCTTTTTTTCCATAATCAAAATATCTGGGATACAAATTTTAATCCTAGACCGGATAGAATTATTTCATTAATGAATATTAGAATTAGGAAGGAACTAATGTTATTTTGGATTGGTATTTCCATTGAAATTCTTTGGGGCATATGGAAAGCGAGAAATGATGAAAATTTTAATGGGGTCAAACATGCACTTATCAAGTCTTCTAAAAGGCTCATACTATACAACACTGTTGTGCATGTCTCAATGATGGTGAAAGTCTCCAAGTAAAAATTTCTAAAGTTATTAGAAGATGGCATAATCCCGGTCAGCTTTGGTCATAGTTGGTAGCATACAACTGAGATTTTCCTTAGGGCTCTTGAAGTTTTCCAGAAGGAGTTTAATGAGAAGGTGAACCAAAACAGCAGTGAGGAGGATGCTTCCCCATTACTCAGTATTGAGGATTTTACCAAGGCAGAGATCAAAGCTACAAGTTCCATATTGAGGCTTAAAGATCGAAAAGGTCATGGTCGTGGGGCAGGTGCAAGTACCTAATGTTCGGTGGTTGTGATTCCCTTTTTTATAGTACAGGTTGTGACCTCTTATAGCAATCTAACATAAGTATCGACTTGGCATGGTGATCCTTTTTGACATCTGCAAACTCATAACACAACAAATGCATGTACTCCTGTGATGTAAATATTTATGATGTGGCATCCAATATGTATGTAACTTATGTAAAGGGGGAATTGAATTTTTTTTTTGTAAAGGGGTAGAATTATGAGATAAGCCTGCAATCGACCTAACTGTACTCTATTTCTCAACTAATATCTAATACAAAAAAATAATGTATGTATTTAACAATATGATGTAGGAGCATCTAAGTTCACAAGCAATCTTGTGTTGACCAAAAAGATTTTCAGGTTCTAGTTTAGGTTTGTTTTTGTTGGTTTTTACTAGTTTTTTTTATTTAGGAAGGAATTTTTGGTCAAATTGAGAACATTAATTTGTATAAGGGCTTAATGGGTACTTGTAATTTTAATTTGGTGGAAACTGAATGAAAATTGATTAAGTTATGCAAAATCAGAGGTAGTGGCTTGCTTAGGAATTAAATCGAAGGTTTGGGTAGTTTTAGGAATCTCAATAATCGTCGTCAAGTTTTGGTTCCTTCCAAACCCTTCGATGGTTCTTAGTTCCTGGTGGAGTTAGGACCACCAATAGGGTTTTGTTCTCTCTCTCTCTCTCTTTTCCTCAATTGTTCCAACTCCCACTGAAAGTGTTGACAAAACCTATGAAAAAATGAAGCCAAGAAGAAAAGTGGCCAAGTTTTGAATGTCCACAAGTTTTTGAACTTGCTGAAAATATGACATGGTTCGTGGAAGGCCAAAATATTCAACATAACTAGGACAAAGAGAAAATATGATGAACTTCAAATTATAATGAAGTGTGGGAAAGGAAGCATCAAAATGTTTGAACACCACACTTACCTTGTATGCTACAACTACTATATAAGTGTTGTGAATGTTGGTAGATGGATCCTCATCTATATTCTATCCTTGCATAATATGAGCCTCTCATCTTTAAGTGATATTTATTCATGGTCATAGATTTCAATATCAAATAGTGGGTTGCATTCAATTTCTTGAACTATTGCATTGAGAGTTATATAATGGCTAGATTGGTTCTTTTTAAGGGTTGGTCCTTGAGCCAATATCTTGGATGTTGGGATGTTTGCAATGGTTTCTAGGGGATCAAACATTGAAGATTTGAGATGTAAATGAAGGAATGTATCTGGTAAAGAGTAGGAAGGATACATAACTGCACTCCTCCATGTTCTAGTATGTCTTTGTGGCAAATTGTAATAATTTAGGGGAATGTACATAGTTGTAGTTGTGCTTTTTCTCTCACCACATTTGTTGTTATGAACGTAACTAGGGTTTGGTGTGTGTGTGTGAAATCACCTAATGTATCACAAGTGATTTGTAATAACCATTTCTTTGTTCCATGCAGGTTATTTTAGTTCAGAGGGATTATTAAGTATGTCCATCACATGAAGTGCAATATTTGATTGTAGTATAAATAAGAATATAGTTCTATCTATACTTTACCTATTGCATCTCTTTTGCTTTGCTATTTAAGACACTATTGCCCAATGGAGGAGGCATTGGTTCACATTGGTGAAGAATCAAACAACTTCCATTAAAATCATCCTCTATCTTATTAGCTTTAGGAGTAGAGTAGGAGTAGTTTAGATATGCATGTTGTTTATGATTCAATAATATAAACTAGGGAAGCATTTTAAGCAAAAAATTTAGCTATATTATGGGAGAAACATATCCAATATGTTTGCACCTTGCCACTATGGAAGAAACATGGATGAAACAATCTTAAGGGATAATAATATTGTTGTTTTCTACATGTGCATATGTAAGGTGTAATCAATTATATAGAGGTCATAGTAGTGGGCAGTCTTGATCTAGTGACAACTTTTGGGATCAAAAACTTGTACTTGGGTACCACTGCAACCCATTTTTCATATGTTATTCTTTAGTTGTAGCAAAAAACTTTGTTTAAAGTTGCCTCTAGGAACAACCTCCTCTGCCTCTAGTTGAGCCTAAAGTGTAGGAGAGCCTACCCACTCTCATTGTAGGCCTTTAACCATCCATAATTTGTAGATGAACCCTTTTTTTAACCTTCTTGACAAAAAACTTTGGCCTTAAAGGTGATAAATGTTCTAGGATTTTGTGGTGTGGTTTTGGGACCTAACTTTTAACATGTAAATAGTGTTTTTATTCATCTAGTTAGGATATCACCTTTCTATGATTGATCTATTCACACTCAAAGCTTAAGTTTATTTAGGTTTCTTATGCTTTTGTCTCACTTCATAGTTTTGAGATGTGTCCTCATCACTTGAAACCCCTATTGCATGCATATTTGACACTTGCTCATACACTCGTCAAGTGAGTTCACAAGTGTTCCATCTTTGGAGGGTTGGTTAGTTGTTCAGTCCTACCTTCCTACCTCATCTACCTTGCATATATAAACAAGGCTCATCATTGTATATTTACTCTCTTCATATTATATGAGACATCCTATTGTGTTCATCGTTTCACTTGTGGAAGATTATCAATTTGCGCTTTTGATCTTGACATTTTCCAATATGGTATTAGAGCCATGAGAGCACGTTCCTTGTGAAGCCAAACAAACACTGCCATTGTGTTAGTAAAACTTGAAAAATTAAAAAATACCTTTCGATTTGTCAATTTTGATACCTTTCAATTTTTTGCAATTTTTTTTTCCTATAGTTTGTTGTACTGTATAAATCCGTACAATACTGTACAAATATGTACAGTAAATAAAAGTTGCAAAAAACGATCTGTTTTTAGCAGAGGGCTGAATTGCCCTCTACCCATCTGCCCATTTTGTATTTTGGGCAAAAATTTGTTCTATGAAGCAAATTTTTTGGCCTATTTTGGCTTGGATCTGGGTGATTATTTTGTTGTGGAAAGGGTCTAAAGAACTATGTAGCCTCATATCTTAGCCACCTCACCATACTTTGGTGACCACAAATCTCTTATGGTGTGCCCAAATTTGTTTCCTCCTCGTTCAGATTTGAGGCGAGTTGAGATCTGAGAGTTTCAGGGTGGTGGAAATCTCATTGTGTTTAGTGTGCGAAGGGCTTTAGAAGGGACGGTAGGCGTTGGAGGTCACAGGCGACCATATACAGGTCGTGCTCATTTTCTCAGCAATAGAGGCGTCGACCATAGGCACCAGCGGTTTCAGTAACTCTGCCAGGCGCCTCTTCTATCCACGTGCAAACCCTAACCAGTTGCAACCTCCAAATATAGAGGCATGTTGTAGATAAGAAGCGACTCTCTCATCTCTAGTTCGCCCTAATCCAGGTGATCTCAATTTTGGGCGACTTGCAATTCCTCGTGCTGCCTTTTTCCTGTAGTTGTGATTGAGATTGCCGCGCCATACATTGGCCCAACGTTGCCTTCAATACTTTGTTCGAAGGGCATTACAGAGTTTTTTGTATTATTTTGCAGGCTCGCTTATAACAATCCCTTGTTGTAAACCCTCGATTGAGGTGATAGAGGCAGATCGTTCTGCTCAGAGGCACACAGAGCTATGCATTTCACAAGCGGCCACCACCAGCAAGGGTTTTTATCAGCGGTTTGAATCGTCTCCATCTTGCCCACAACATGGTCTATACAGGCCCCATGCGGCCCCTTTTGATCAGGTAAAACCACCCAAACAGAACCTTCAATTGTGGATCCTCTCCCCACACAACCTCTCTCCAACGACCTCCATTTGGCATGTGGACCTGGTTAACTCTCCATCCGGATCCCACGAAGTCCTCAAGGTCCTCTTCATCGACTAAAGACCCGATCAATAACAATCCAAGTGGTCCATTGACACAGGCTTGTTGATTACATTCAAACTCTTATTGTAACTGTTTTTTTAATTACTAACAGATTATGTCATGGTTAATTAACTGCTTGATTCATTTTTAAAGTGTTTGTAAAGGGGGTCGTTTTCTTTTTTGCATAATTTACAAATGGGGAGTTGGTTTTTTAAGTGTAAATTGTCAACAAAAAACTCTTTCTCCAACAAATACTTTAGCATCAAGATGTTTTAGATTTGATGGTGTTTTGACACATTTTAAAATCTTCAAAATCACTATTGTAAGCAAAATTTGACAGGGCATAACTTTCACCTTGCTCATCGAAATTTCGTACTTTTTTTTCATTTCTATCAAAATTCCGTAAGAAATTCAATTTTGCTTATAATTTGAAGATTTGGATTTTTCATTTTTTCATAAATTGTAAAAATCACCGTGCATTATAAACGGTCGATTTGACATCCAATCTTAATATGAGTTGTAATTCTCTTGCATATTGTTTTGGGGGGCTACAACCAATACTAATCATTTTGGGGGGATATACTTGCATTTCACATTGATATTTGCTAATAATTAGACCATGTTTAGAAACTGCAAACTGAAGTGCACATATTGTGGGAGCATTCAACATGTAGATGAATTTTGTCCTCATATCTCTCATCAAATCATCCAACTCTTATTGGATCTTGCAAAAAATAATCCCACTAAGACATCTTGTGAGACACCATCATTTGGGGATGAACAATGTAGTCTAATGGCTTGCATTGAGGACTTATCTCCCACATCACATGTTGCTACATCTGAATCTATTATTGACCCATCCATGAGTTTCAACGATTCTTTGCACTAGGACATTGTTATCGTTATTTCAGATCCACCACATTGGAATGTATATCTACCAGACATCACATATATGTTTGTAGAATCCCACCTTACAAATTTGGATGACACTATTGAGGACATTCATCTCCTTTATGATGTCAGCGTCGATGAAGTTGCATCATCATTGCCATATTTGGATCTTGCTCTTGCCTCGCCTACATTAGCATATATCATGACAAATTGTGTAGATATTCATGAGCTGACCTATCTGACTCAGTCATCATCTATGTTGACATCCTCTACAACAGTAGTAGATTCACATCAATCTACTTATTGCCATACATCTATGGTCCATGTTTCTAAATATTATATGGTACTTGATCCATCTTTTTAGTATTTGTCACATGTTAGCATCAGATTGGAGATCATTAAGCATCATTCAAAGGCATCATTGACATCATTTTAGTCTTTGGATCATATGCATAATTCAAAGACATTCATCTTACTTCCAAGATATTCCTGTTCAGAATGGGAAGTTGTTTTGCACACATTTATGGTGTTGTTTCTTCCCAAGGGGAGAAATGTTGTTCAACGTTTGTGGATCATATTAAACATCTAGTGTCAAGCATCTACTAGCACTGCATGCATCATTTTGAGGTGAGGCTGCATGGTTTATCTCTTACTATTAGTTTTGGAAGGAAGCATTTCCTCACATGGAGTTCATCACCTCATATTTTTTGGGCATCACATGACCACCTCCCTTTTCTCTCCTATGGGGGAACATCCATTATACTTTGTGTTAGAAGTAGTCCTTGGGGGTCATCATGAGCCCTATCTTTTTCACTTGTAGATTTCATTGCATTAACATCATTTTTCTTTTGAAGAGGGGTTTTTATTTCCTACGAGGTTTTTCTCCTTTACTCCACTTTATGAGATATTTGTACATGAGCCCCATATCTATTATGGAGTCCCATGTAAAAAGAATCCTTGAGGGTGGGATGAATACTTTGAAATCATACTTAATTTTCCTCACTCTAGACATATAATCCTATAAGGCAACCAAAAGGATCAATTAACTTTAAATCATACCTAAAATTCTAATTATCTATAAGAGTTTTTCATACTTATAATGATTTTACAAGATTTCAGAGGACATTCTTGACTTCAAAGTTTCACATGCAAACTCCTTTTGTCCAAAGAAAATTTATAATTGTTATTTTTCTTATGAAAATGTAGTCAAAATATCTTTTTCGTAAAAAATCAATGAAGCACTAGACTTTTGGTTTTGCATTGGAAGTCTATTAGTAAGTATTAGTTTTGAAAGATGTTAATATACTACATTGAAATGAATGTGGGAAATGAACATAGTACAAGATCTAGGAATATTTTGGAGAATATGTCTAGTAGTTAAGTCAACATCTGCAATATTTTTTTGACTGAAATTCTTTTACTTAATTCTAGTTTATAGAAAATGTTCATATATCGAGATGTCTAGATGTTTAGCATGAAATATTTTTTATTCTACTAAAATTTTACAAGTTTATTCTCTAAAAAATTTCTAGGTTTTCCAAAATTTTCCTTTCCAACTTCATGTAGAGATCCTAAGAACTTCTAGAGATCATCCATAAGGAAAAACTTAAGTTCTCCTTTAGAATCCCCCAAATTTGTAACTTCTTAAGATTATTCCTTACTTTTAGAAATTTACATGCAAAAAAGGTTGAGAGGATTGGTCATCATATTAATAGTTAGATTTCACTCCTTATGAAAATCCTATAAATTGTGTCTTTTATAAAAGTGTATTTTTAAATGATCTTTTATGCGAAGATTATAAATAGGTCGAGAGGTTTTTGACATTTCTTGTTACTTTAACATTTCCTGCTAGGGCATCATTGAATTTTTAATTTCTTAGGATCTAGCCATTTCCCTAGTTTTCAAATATATTTTTTTGTGGAGTTTATGAACTAGATTTAAATATTGTAGCTAATTTTATGTGCCCTGGGTTTGATCAAATGTTTGAAATTTTATTTCCAATAACTATTGTGTTAAATCTATGATCTATATTGATTTTTTAGGAAAACTAGAATATTACCATGACTCATCAATTAAATAAACAACTTTCTTAGAAAAAAAGAGAAACCCACCTATTAATTTGGTGAACATGGTGAAGAGGCTAAAATAATAAAATTAGGACTCTTGAACTTTCTAAAAATATTTGAATGTTGGTAATGTACTCTTCAATAGGTTCAATGGTGATGGAATCAAATCTCATATGTGAAATTAATGCTCATATTTTTTTCATGTTTGTAAGTTGTTAGAGTTTGCATAAGGGTTTAAAATTTAAAAAAGTGATAAATTGACCAATTAAACATAGTCTATACCTCTCATAAACTAATATGTGTAGCCATTAATACATAGGGGAAGTTGGTGAAGGAACATAGCTTCAATGACACTTTTATGGGGATTGCAGGTAGTATTATATTAGATATTAGGTGATTAAAAAATTTTGAAGTAGTCCCTCTAAACTTTGTAATTATATAAAATTTGATTATAAAAACTTTACACTTTTTATTCTACCAAAAAGAACTAGGTCGTACATTGGGAAATAACTGGCAAAATTTGGAATGCCTATTTTTGCATGAAAACTCCACAAAATTTTTTACACACATATTGACATTAAACAATCCGATGAAAGATTCTAGAAAATATCAAGACATGAAGAGGTGTGGATAGAAGTTTGGAAGTCTATATTCCTTGAAAGGTTTTCAAATTTGTAAAAGACTCGAAATTCATAATTTCATTGAGGCATTTGACTCAAACCCTTTTGCAACTAATTGGAGTATGAGAGATATGCATCTTAAGCTATTCAAAACTTAAATACTTCCTCTAGTGACCAAAGGGGATATGAAAAATTACACCTAGAGAAATAAAACCTACTATTTAAAAAAAGAAAAGAGAGTGGGTAAGCATTTTTCCAAAAGTAAAATGTGGTATATGTGCAATACAAAACAAATGTGAATCAATTGGAAAAAATTCTCTTAATTCAAATATAAAAGAAAGTGAAGAACCCAAAATCTCTAGTTCATAGACTAGACCAAAAATATGAATTAAAGTTCACCAGAAATGAGACCAATGTTAGAACAACCCTAGATATTCAATAAACCCAAACATGTACATTTGTAGTTCTATAATCTCAAGAATTTAGTTTAGCTAAAAAGATGTTTTCTTTCCAACTGAATAATCCCTACATTACCTCAAATGCAATATGTAATTTCTAAATTAAAGACACTAGTATATATTTTATTGAAACAAAAATAGTAAAAAACTTGATAGTTATAAATATATTATTTAAATATAAAATAAAACGCTTTTATTAAATTTAAGCATGGAAATAAATAAGAAAATATTGTTTTCCAAAAGTTCAAAAAATGATTCATATTTTTTTCAGAACTAGAAAATTGATGTTGAATGGAAATTGGCACAGAATAATATAGCTCATTGTTTAAGACGCTAGCACACCAGATGTATATTTGCACATCATGTTGTCATTCATATGGTTCAAGTAACAAACCATTCCAAAATATAAAGTTCCAGGTCGATAATCTATTTAATATGTTTAAGAAAGTATATGAACACAATAGAGACTACCAAATAATAATAGTGATTACAAAATAAACTAAATAAATAAATTTAAATTGTATTAAATCAAAGAGATAAATTAAAAAATAAACACAAAAAGTACTTTCAAACCTTTGTGTGGTTGATTATTTTTAGATACCTACACTTACAAAAAAGAGGAAAAAATGTTGGGTTTATTTAGGGCTTACCTCATATTTAAAAATGAACACAAAAATAATTTCAAACCTCTATGTGGTTGAGTATTTTTAGATACCTAAAAACACAAAAAATAGGGAAACTTTGTTGGGTCTAAGATACTAGCACACCACTTGTATATTTGCACATCATGTTGTCATCCATAGGATTCAAGTACCAAAACATTCCAAAATAAAAAGTTCCAGGTTAGTAATTTATTTAATATGTTCAAGAAAGTATAGGAACACAATAGAGACTACCAAGTTGTTAGAGTAATAAGTTATTATGCTTAATTAATTACATCACATTGATTAATTAATTAAGTCACTTATTCCTCTTTATTACTTAAGCTAAACTTAGGCACATTAATAATTAATTATTAATTATTAAGTGTGCACACTAGGGTTTCATTTAGGGTTTCCCTTTTAGGGTTTCTTGATCTCCTTCATAAGGATTGATCACATTGTAATAATCGATTCTCTTAATGCATTTTTACTGTGAGGTTTACAGAGAACATCTTTTTCGGTTCTTCATATCTTTTGCATGTGGTATCCATCTTGCATCTAGGTGATCTTGGATTCTAACATGGTATCGAGCTCCAGACAGTTGCTTGTTCGTGATCTGAAGATATGGCCTCTCTGTGAGTTTCAAGTGCAAGGGTTTCCACAGGCATCTTTTCTGCAAGATGGGGGTAGCCTATTTTTTGGCTCACTTTGGGCTCAAACGGACACCGCCATCGCGTTCGCAGCGGCCAAAAACCCTAGAAACGCCTGTCGTTTCTTCGATTTTTGAGAAGTTGACTCGAGAAGCAAAAAAAATTTCTGAGGGGCCACGGCTCCCCACATGCATTCCGAGGCTCATCAAAAATGTCGCGTGCTTTTTTGAAACTTCGCCTCCAGTTAATGAGCTCGCATTACGCAGAACCTCCCCCCCCTGCCCCCCCAGCGGATGAGAGTCATATGGAGGACCGGGGGCCATGGCCAGCGGCGTTCATATTATTAGGCTTTGCGGCCGCCGTTTGGGAATATTCCGATTCCACAGAGCATATTCCGACGGCCAAAATTTTTTTTGCAAGGGGGTGATTTTTTGCCCAGACGGCCGTCAAATTTAAGCTCGTGGATTGATGATGTCAGCATGACGTCATCCGTACGGCCGGTCCTCTTTGCCCTCTCCTAACCCTAGTTTTCCCTAAAAGAGCAGTTTTTTTCTTTTGGTCATAACTTGGGCATACGGTATCGAAATCGGGCAAACAAGATATCGCCGGAAAGCTGGTTCTGAGCACTTTCCAGTAGTGCTATTTATTTTTTAGTATTTTACTGTTTTTCTGCATTTATTGCTGTTTGAAGTCAGATGTTGTTTTTGGACTTCCGAGCTCATAACTTTTTGCCACGATCTCCAATTTTCGCCTCGTTTGTGGCATTGGAAAGGTATTAAGGAGCTCTATATTGCTGTCCATGTACTTTTTCTGTATCTATCCCAGGTTTATCAGTTAGTCCAGATTTGGCCCGATGGGTTGTTTGGCGATTACTTGGATGTTTTGGCAGTTGGGAGAGTGCATCTTGCATCTTTGCACTTCATTTTCAGTAATACATCATTCAATAATTGCTTGCTGCTTCATAGATTCCAGAGTTGTTCCAGTTTGGAGTTTTTGAGTGTTCCGTGGCATCGGGTTTTGCTTTATCATGATTCCTTGAGTCAATCAGTGACTCTCATCCGGTTTCAGTAGTATACAGAAGAATATTTCCTTGCTTGCCTATATCAAGTTCCAGTGTTACTCTACAGAGTTGCATGTGCTTCTTGCAGCATGTTTTGTCCCCTGGGTTTTTCCTTCTCTTACTCATTCTTGCATTTGTAAATGGGTACCTGATCAGGCCTTGTTCGGGGGACCCTTTGCTTTCATGCATCTTATTCTAGTGTTTTAGCTTCTTCCTAAGTTCATCTTAAGGGGGGGTGTTAGAGTAATAAGTTATTATGCTTAATTAATTACATCACATTGATTAATTATTTAAGTCACTTATTCCTCTTTATTACTTAAGCTAAACTTAGGCACATTAATAATTAATTATTAATTATTAAGTGTGCATACTAGGGTTTCATTTAGGGTTTCCCTTTTAGGGTTTCTTGATCTCCTTCATAAGGATTGATCACATTGTAATAATCGATTCTCTTAATGCATTTTTACTGTGAGGTTTACAGAGAACATCTTTTTCAGTTCTTCATATCTTTTGCATGTGACAGGTATCCATCTTGCATGCAGGTGATCTTGGATTCTAACAAAGTAATAACAATGATTACAAAAAATACTAAATAAATAAATTTAAATTGTATTAAATTAAAGAGAAATTTGAAAATGAACACATAAATACTTTCAAACCTCTATATGGTTGAGTATTTTAGATACCTACAAATACAAAAAAGAGGGGAAAATGTTGGGTTTATTTAAGGGTTTACCTTAGTCAAACCCATATTTTGGTATTCCTACCTCCACAAATAGCTAAATACAAAAAATAAGAAAAAATTGTATGTGCTCTTATCTTACGTGTGTCTAGGAATCAAAAACAATAAAATAGAATGAAACAAATGTTGATGGTGCCAACCTTGGTCTATGGGGAGGACCACCATTATGAATGGATTTGATAAGAAAGATAGTGATTTACACCAAATAGTAGAGAAACAATATAAAAAAGGACCAATATTATTCAAACAAAATAAGAGCAATAATACCACATATAATGAGCTCTTCAATGTATTTGAAATATGTGTAGATTGAGTACTTTATTTTGAGAGATTCAATTGAGTAAGAGAGGGTGTATTAGTCCTTTAGCCTTCAATCTAAATTTTGATAGAGTTTCAACAAGAAGCCAAGGTCATATTTTTAATAGATAATTTATTTTTTTTTGATGGGTATAAAAAAATGAGTGTTACTTTTTCAATTAGAGATTACAATAGGTGTCACATAATAGCTAAGAAGAAAGCCCACATTTTAAACTCAATTTTTTTTTTGGGATGCTAGTGTGTCACACAGATGTCTACACATCATGCTCATTTCCCAAGGAAATTATTTAGAGTTTTAACACATGTTTTTAGAATAGAGGCTAGAGAGATATTGTAGTCTGTTATTTTGGGAAAAAATTGTGTAAAGTAATAGGCAAATGCTCAAAATCAAGTGGACCTAGAACATGCTATGAGAGTGAACATTAAAGAGGGTTCAAGACACAATGCAAAATTATGTGGGTATTCAATTTTGTACATTACATATTGATTACCTTTCTTAAAGTATACTTAAATTTTATGCTCGAGAACTTCCCCATCACTATTGTTGATGTGGTTTCCAATTTTCTTACAATAAGATATTTTTATGCAAGATCCCACTCAATATAGTGTGTATTGAGTTATGATTAGTCAACTTGTGGATACCTTAATTCTTAAATAAGTTATATAATCATTATTATAATCGTATAAAGGTAGTTATGACATCCTAGGGGTTATAGTTAAGTATTTAAGTTAGTGTGGGCAATAGCCAAGACATAATTAGATATATACAAGAGCTAGTGGCTAGTTATCAAATGACTATATATATTGTTTTCTTATTGAAGATAATTGGAGGTATTGCCTAAAACTAGATGAGGAGGTTTCCCCTTGACTTTATCAAGTATTTCTAGAATATTTCCTATTATAATCTTCTATTTTATAAGTTGTTTCATTACAAGTGGTATTAGAGCATGATCTTGGCACCATGAAAGCAAGTGAAGTTTTTTATTTTGGGGATCATTTTCAAAATCTAATATCTCTCTTATTTTGGTGTAATTTTCTTGATTATTAAAGGATTTTTTAAGGTTTTAGTATAAATTTTAAGGACATTGGAGAAATATTCAAGTAGTTATTACAAAGTTAGGGTTTCCACCTAATTTTCTCCCACAACTAAAAATAAACAAAAAATTGATCTCTGGAGGGTTTATCAATAACATATTTCTCCTACAATAGTCTAAAGTTGAGGCCATTTAGAGTATAATTTAAGGCTTTATTGAAAAATTGGGCTTTCCACCAAATTTTATCCCAAGGCTACAAATAAGTGAATTTTGTGGAGATTTTTTAGGAAGTGAGTTCTTGGACCTAGTAAGTTACATATATATTTTTAGATTAATTGGATTTTTTTATGTTATTTATTAAAAACTTATTTTGTCACACCATGTTGGGGGCTTAAACAAGAGGTAAGGGATGAAATCTTGTCATTTCTAGAAATACTACTTACAAAGAGGATTAATTAGTAGAAGATATGGATGCCATAATCATTGATTTAATAAGGGAAGAAATAAAAAAATTAAGGATGAAATAAAGTTAAAAATAATGGAGAAAATCAATGTGATAATTAAAATATTTGATTCTATTGAGAGTTTTATGAACTCTAAGATAATTTATTCATATCATAAAGGAGAAGAAGAACAAGAAGAAATTGAAAAATAATTACCTCCTAAAGAATAAGTCTAACCAATAAGATCTTTCCATGAATTATCACTAATTATAGAAATTCAAAAAGGACCACCTTCTAAAGGAGGTCCTAATTAGGCCATTCAATCAATGATAGGGTATTGTATACCATTTTTCACCTCTTTTCTAAAGGCACACAAAAAGGTTATAGAAATGGAAGAACACATTAATCACTAAGAGGTATGCTCTATTCTCAAGGATAACAAGTCAATGGAATAAAACATAATGAAAAGGCAAGTGGATCAATACAAAATCCTAACATATACAATGCTTCCTAAGATAGATGTAAGGGAAGACACATATGGGAGCTAAAGTTAATTTTTTAGACACATGAATAAATTGAGAGTAAGGACAATACCAAAGTAACTCATTAAATGGAAATATTTTTTGGTCAAAGTTACCACATGGGAAGATAAATAATATATGTATAAGCATTCACAATTAACTAGCATTGAGGATAAAAAAATTAGAAAGAGGGGGTGAATGGTACACCCCTAATCTTGTACTATGTATTGGGTTATGAGTAGCCATCTTATGGCTACCTTAACTCTTAAATATGCTATATAATCATTATTATAATCATATATATAAGTAGTTATGTCATCCTAGGGGTTATAGTTAAGTATAGAAGTCAGCTTGGGTGGTAGTCAAGGTAAAATTGTATATATAGGAGCTACTAGCTAATTATTATCATCATATTAAGTATTGTGTTCTTATTAAAGACTATTGAAGGTATCGCCCTCAAAGTGACAATATTATTAAGTATTTGTAGCATATTTCTTATTATATTCTTCTATTGTGAAATTTAACAAGTGGTATCAAAGCATGATCTTGGTATCATGAAGGCAAGGGAATTTTTTATTTTAGAATTTATTTTGGGAGGCTAATATATCTCTCATTTTTGCAATTGCCCCCTAATTTTAAAGGGTTTTTTAAGGAAGTGTTGAAGCTTAAACTCACTTCCATGGTTCAATATATAAAATATATTTCTTTTTTCTTAAAATGAATTCCTACCATCATCAATTCTACAAGAATCCCTCCCATTAATTATAGTTGCAAGATAAAAGAAAATTAGTGTCAAAAGGTTTCTTATTAATAATGGATTATGGTTGAATATGTGTAGTACAAATTTTCTTGATCATGTCCATGCTAGTTACTTCAACTTAGATAAAGTAAAAATTTGTTTTTTCCAAGGGGATAAAATTCAAACTTGTTGCACTTTAGGCCAAACTTATCAACACAACGAAATTTAAGCATTGGTAATTGAAGATTCATTTTGATAAAAAAATGTTCTACCTAGATTAATTCTAGCTAAACTACATCTAGGTTACAACTTTTTAGTTGAAAGCGTCCACTAGATACATATGTTGCATCACTTTGGTTCCAATTTACAAAAAATAAGAGAATACATAAAATATTTTCAAAAAAATATTATTTGAAAAATGTAACGTTCTTACAATTCTTGGTCACATAAATAACATTTAAAAATATAAAAGATCATTTTGTAGATCTATTAATGTATTTTTCAAAATAATATTTTAATTAGTGTTTATATATTATTTTTAATTTATACTAAAACTAGGTCATCAATGCTTGAATATAAGGTTGATTATCTTCTAATGGAGAAATACTAATGTTTATTAAAATTAACTAAAAAAAATTGATGCTCTCGAGGAGAGATTTCATGCCAAGATTATATAATCATTTTCTATCTTGAATAAATAGTTAAGAAAAACTATCAATACCCCTTGAAATAGTAATGTTTTTAGTACATGAGATTTTAAAATTTTATTTATAAAAAATATTTTGTAGAAATGTAAAAATAGTAAATCAAGCACTAAAGTTTCGTGTTATAAATAGAAAAAAATTGAAAGAAAAAATAAAATTTACTACAAAAAAGTGGAGGTTCCATTAACCTATTTTCTTAGCATTTTATCAACTAAATTATAGTGTCAATTTTACAAGAAACTACATTCAAATAATTTTTTTTATAAAGCAATACAAACATAAGTACATCAAAAAATTGTATTTCATTATTTTGCGTCATTTCAAAATTAAGAATATATGTCACTTTCTAGTGATTCAAGTTAAAAAATTATATTCTACTATTGGTCATTTCATTTATAAAAGTGGGAAACAACTTTGAACTTTCACTCCGTTCATGGTTTTGATAATGTTATTCAAAAATCTTTAAGAACCATTACTTTTTCTATTATAGTAGGTTTTAACACTCTTAATACATTGTTCCATGGCATGCATGATAAAATCACTTATAGTATCCTTCTTATTCACCCATGGATTCATCAAATGCATTTCCTCATGTCTACCCTCCATAAGTGTGAATTTATACATAATAAAAAATCTATGCCATTTATCAACATTGTTAAACTATTAAGTCTTGAGCTCTCATTAACCTAACTACACATACTTCATCCATTTCTCAAATATTTACTAAATAAACCTTAGCAAAATCATACCCTAATATTGCTTATGCTTAGGCTTTCACTCTTGTCTCTCTTTTTTTAAATCATTCCTCCATCTTTAAGTTGCATACCTATTACATCTTATACACCTCTCTAAACATATGTCTCCTCTTCTCCTAAATATTATAAACCCTTGCTTTTGGATGATTACAAATCATTAGACTTCATCCCTCCTGATTTCGACAAAGGAAAGTATCTTCTCTAAATATCCACCTTATATATAGACACCCATCCTCTTGGTTTACCATCTCATTTTCATGTCCATTCGTCTCCTCTAGTTTTGAATACCCATACTATTGAGCCACATCTTAAAAAAAAAAAAAATTAAAACTTGGATTTCAAGATTAATTCCCTTGCCATTGGTGAATATAAGGTAGATTATAAAAATTTCCACATTCCAACACTAACCACTCTCTGAAAGACTCCACCAAAGATCCTCATTAACTAATAATACTATCCAAAACCCTCAAAATTCCCCTTCATCCAATAAAAAAATAGCCACTCATGAAATTTATTCTATTAACCCTGAACCTATTGATATCCCATTTTCTTCTCCTAAACTTGATAATTTGTATGGAAAAGGGTTAAATATACTAGACAAATCTAGACATAAAGGAAAGGCATTGGGCCCCATGAAAATATATTGTTGAACTTATTTCCCATAAACCAAATCTCAATAATGTTGGCCTTGGATATTCTCCTTTTTATAAATTCATCCACTCCATTTATTACCATCCTCTCCATAATTTTTCCCATATTTTGATCCCTTATCACTAGAATCATATTGGATCACTATAGATTATGCAATTGTATTCTTCAATTATACTCTATGAATTATAGGACACTTTATCAACCATTATTTTCTTATATGTGCCTACCTAATCTCACTTTTCTTTGGTTTTTTATTTTATCTTTCCTTTGATCCCCTCCTTTATCCATTTTTCATATTGGACTTTTTTTTTTCTATTTCTCTTTTTTTAATCTCTAGAACATATAAAGATTATAACATAAATTGATTGATTCCCTTAATGTCATCCCTCACCTATGCAACAATATCAAACATTTCTTTTTCAAAAACCATCCTATTATATACAATTATTTTTTAATGCATTATCCTTCACCTCTATCCCTTATCAAATACACAATAATATTTTTACCCACTCACATAGTCACTCTCACCACCTCTTGTGGTTTTTGACACATCAACATACCTAAAAGTCATGAAACCTATATGGTGGAACATAAAAGTTTGTTCTCCTACATAAAAGGTGGATAGCCTCAAGAGTATTCATTAAATATTAATCTAGGAATGTGAAAAATATAAAAGGATTACCAAAATCCTTCAATTGAAGATTGGTTTGGCTGATTCATTCACAAGGGGTATGTGATTGATAGAATAATTAGAATGAAAAGAGACACACTTAGTGAAAACATAACAATGTTAGCCAAACAAGTCTTCATTCTTGTTTAAGACCATAATTATGTGAGAGGAAGATGAAAAATCATGCATAAAATTTATTTAATGTATTACCTTGTAAGATTTGAAATTTATTATTGAAATCCTAAACTATCACCATGATTTAAAAATAGAAAAAGAGAGGAGGATTAGAAAAATAAAGGTGAATCCAAATCCATCTTCAATCATTCTATATGTCATTATGTAAATGAACATATGCAGCTTAAAACCAATCCAGGTATTAGATCATTTATCAAATATCATATTGGTATTAGATCATTTATCAAAAATCCTAATATGATATGGTGTGGTCTCCAAAGGATATTTTTCTCAATTGATAATTTCCTACAAATATTGACTAGGTGTTCATTGATCGCACAATATTACCTCACCATTACCTAGGAATTAGTGGTTTAAAAACTCAATGAATTAATAAAAAATTAATGAATTAAATATGTAGAAACATGTATAGAAGATAAATTTAGTATTAAAAAATAATAAATACGAAACCCATAAAAATGTGAGAAAATTTATGTATCCTATGTCCATGGGTTGCAACTAAAATAACCTAAAGAATTTTTTTTTTAAATGTATCTTTTAAACCCAACACAAAGTATCAAAAGAAGAACCAAAAGATAGAACATCCAGAAGATGGATGTAACAACCACATCATATTTAAACTCGAAATTTCCACTAATAATTTTTTAAAAATAAAATAAAAATTTATATAAGGATCATTTCATTATTACAAATAGGTGACATGTTTCCACAAATTTCAATTTAATCTATAACCAACAATTTATCCAATATTTTGGAAATATTTAAAACATCAAGTAAGTCTTGCTCACCGCCCAACCGTATTGGCATCATGAAGCCACATGGACTCTAGCCAAACCCCCGAGCAAGTAAAGGAATACCATTATACTCAATATATTGTTGATACTCAATATCTAAGCTCTATAATTAGTGGGTATGCAACCCTTTCTAGGCTCTCACTTCCTAGATAGTTCCACGCCGGTTGCCACCCACTTAGGTGAACAGAGATGGGAACTCAAAATCTAAAGGAATATTAAGCGGACACACTTCAAGAAATTGATAAAGGAAAACTTCTTTGGAAGGGATTTCATGATTACCTAAAACCTTTATTTTCTAGACCTTACTCCAATGATTAAAACAAACTAAGAAAGAGCATAGAATTGGCATTCAAGTGTAGGAAGAGAAAAACATATGACATACTACAAATACATTGACAATCATATAATAAGTTAATGGATTAAGGAGTACCTTATTAGATGTTGATTCACCTTGCATAATAATTATAGATATACATCACTCATTGTTCTTAGATTGTTCACTTTTGGTGGATATGACTCTTGTTTCCTTGGATATCCTATCTCAAAACTATTCCTTCATACTTGCAAAGTGTCAGTAATATAATCTAAAAGAACTTATTTTATGGTAATATCAACCTTCACAGTAATTGTACTCATGCTTAGACTAGTGGTTTATCAGGTCTAATCTTAAAAACCTAATCATAGATCCTATATGATTCCTAGTCAAATTAATTATTTTCAATGACATTCTACTTCATAATATTCTTGTAAAAAGAGACAATTCTACTACTTGTTAATTAAATACTTATTAATAATCGTGAATTTAATGTTGATTACATAGATATGGAAAATTAAATATCAATGATAATGGAAAGTGTTGTCCATTCACCAATATATGTTGACTAAACTCTAGACTAAAATGCCTTTTTTTTCAAATAAAAATGATGGTAACAATTTAACTCGATAAATAGTCAGGTTTAAAAGCCCTGATTGTCATACTATGAATAAATAAATAATCAAAAGCTATTGTCATGCCCCAAATGTTACATCTTGAACAAAGACACAACTAATTTAAAAAAAAAAAACAATCAAATAAATTCTACAATTCTCATTTTACTTATTTGCTTTAAATTTTTACTTTAAGTAATAAAACAAAATAAATAAACAAAAAATAATAATAATTTAAAACCCCGAAAAATACTCATTTAATTAAATCCATTCATGCCCTTACCTTATAATTCATTTATGTAAAATAATTAACACTTATTTATTACTATGGAAAGAGAAATGATTCAGAATAACGAACGACTGAGAGGAAAGAAATAAACCTGGAAATATCCTCTCCTTGCACAGGGCACCCTTTATCTCCGCGCATGCCTGACTCTGTCTGCCTACGTGCACGACTCCATGGCTGCAACTTGTACTTGGAATGGGTGAATTCACCCCCTTCTCCTCCGAATCGATCCTTCAATGTAAACTTTCTTAGCTTTCCTTTCGAACGCCTCTCTCCAAGGTCTCCATTACCAACAAATGTGAAAATAGAACAGAGAAACACAGAACAAAACACAGAATGAAAGGTGCAAAACAGAGTAGGATTTGGAGCGCTGCCGAAACACAGGCTGGAGCATTTCATTTATAGATGGATTCGCAATAAATAAAATATAAACTATAGCAAGAAGTTAGTGCACCATTTATTTTGGACAGGTGAAATAGAACACCACGTGAATAGCATGGATGTGGTGGGGCGGTGAAAGTCGGCTGAATGTGGCGCATGGTCTGACATGGATAGTCATTAATTTATTATTCTAACAACTAGTTTGAAATCTCACCACAGCGACAGAGAATAGTTGACCACTTATGGAAAGAGGAAGAACACTATGGGACACCAAAACTCCACCACCAGCCGTATCAGTAATATATTTCAAAGTTTTTGTTGCATATTGAACGCCTACCAATACATGACCATAAAATGCATCCTCGTAGCCTTAGGGGAGAAGACCCAGAAGACCCAGTATCTGCTAGGACTAATTTTTTGCAATCATACAATTTAAATAGTACGTTGAATCGAAAAAAAAAATTATGGGTTTTTTTCGCTCACAAGTTAAGTGCTTATAACTAAGGTTTTGGCTTGTGGGCAATCCGGTCAAATGTGGGAGTGTTTGATATGCGGACAAGGGTCAAAAAGTCACCTTTCAGAGGTGTCGTCTGGTTGTCACCACCTAATGTCCCAGTATCTGCCCGCTATAATTTCAATCAATTATACCTGTTTTATCATTCAAATCTACTCAAAATTCAATGGGCCTCATTCACTTTAGCACTTAATGAGCAACCATTGGTGTTTTTGTAATTATTTATTCAATAAAATAAAGTTTTTTAATGGATCAAAGTGATTTTTTTTTGGGGGGGTTAAGTGAGCATGGAGGTGGCTGTAATTCAATAGGTGGTGATAACTAGGACTTCTCTCCTAATCAACTTCGTGTGAGAAGGGAGAGGTTGATCCTCCCTCCCTTTTCTTTCTAAGCAGACCATCCATTAATACCTTGCAATTCAATTCCCAAGAAATTGCCTACCTCCCCTTGCAAAATAGTGACATCAGCATTTAATTCATGTTTATCCTCGACTTCATCCCTTTTCCAATTATTCGTAAAGAATGTTTTCTCAAATTGAATTAGTATGATGATTATTTAATAACTCATTATTGATTTAGACTAAAATATTCAATGTCGATTGATCACCTTCAATTTAATTGAATCATTGTTAATGCAATAAATTTCCAACTTATTACAAAAATTGAGTAATATTATATTTATTCAATATAAAGGCATATCACATCATGACAATGTAACAATAATAATTCATGTTAATAATCTAATAAAGAGATAACCAAATTTAAACACAAGGGTTATAACGACAATAACATGTTGTCATTAATACTTTGGTATCTCAAATGGTTATTTTATAAGTAGACGGTGGAAATCAAATAATTTAATTCATAATTCCTTCATAAATAATAATTCATAGTTGGCCTATTAAGGCAATAATTTCTAGTTGACCGCTTCAAAAGCAATAAAGAAAAATCATTGTTAACTTCACCCTCAATCGATGCCATTAATTACTTTAATCCTTTTTTTTTCCTTTATTTACAAATACTAAAGATTAATAAATGATCTAAATAATACATTTTCCAACAATAGTGACAAGTCATTTGCACATTCAAAAGTAGGGTTGTGACAATAGAGCCCTTTACAATGAGCCCTTTTATAAGTATTTATAGGCTCTTTTGAGAATAAGGAATACAAAGAGACATTCCATCCAAAAGTCACATGAAATATTACAAATAATGTGAAGATTCATTTTTCTCTTGCACATTCACATATTATAATAATATACAAAAAATAAAAATATGTTGCACATTATTTTGCCCCCTTTTGAGTTGTCTTTGCTTATAAAATTAGAATTTGTTGATGGAAACCTTCACCATGTTAGTATCTAGACCATTTGAATGCACAAAATAAACACCACCTTGAAAAAAGTAATCCAAAACTAAATCATATGCTTGGTAATATTATTAGCCGATAGGCTATATATGGTGTGAGCTTTCACACAAAACCTGTCTCACGCATCATGCTGCTAAAGGTTAGATGAAACAACTAACGGTTTCAAGTAAATGCAAATTTAAATGGCAAAAAACTGGTGCATTAAATGCAGTGGTAGCAAATGTCTCCAGAACTGTCTCGAGAACTTCTGACTTCAATGAACATGTCACATCCATTTATTCCCATATACAATCAAATCTACACCTATTAAAATGGATTTACTCAAATGAATCACTTGGATTTGCATGTCCCATCTATTTACTCCGGTAAAAAAACAAATCTACAGCTGTTGAAATGGACTTACATAGATGAAATATCTAACTCCACCTGTGTTCGAACATCTCTTCTGCTCATAAAACTTGCTTCTACCCCATTTAATGTTGTTGTTAAATGCATTCATAGACATAAATGAATGCCACCGCCCATTGCCCCTACAAAAAGAAAGAAGCCAGTGAATATAAATAAAAACAACAACTTCTACAAAGAATATTACAGACGGTGACTACTAGAAGCATTATAAGGCGATAAAGGCATAGAGCATAGTAGCAACGAGAAGGCATAGAGCATACCAGCAATAGGAACTCTTGCAACCCACGGTACTCTTTTGCACACGCTTCTGATTGTTTACCAGCAATTCCTGCATTGCTTTTTTCTTTTGAATCTGTAAATAAAATTCCTGCAATGTATTCCTCAGAATTTAGAATTTGATAAAAAAAAACAAATATGTATTTGTGCATACACAAATCTTTGAATATAATACTGTCTGCACATCACACACGACATCGATCTCTGCAAGACGATCCATGCTTATTAACAACGGTAGAGTTTAAATCTTTGATATTTTTTTACT
Organism: Sequoia sempervirens; assembly: GCA_007258455.2. Lineage (NCBI taxonomy): Eukaryota > Viridiplantae > Streptophyta > Pinopsida > Cupressales > Cupressaceae > Sequoia > Sequoia sempervirens. Next base: position 451,780,701 of record VDFB02000017.1, read on the forward strand.
ATATCCTACCATATTTAACTGTAATTCTTCCATGAAGTGGACACCCTAAGAATTTATAGCAATGCACAACTAGTATGCCTGGACCGATGAGAACAGAGGTACAATTGCATAGTTTGGGCAGGCTTTCACTTTTGCATATCATAATCCTCAAAAAAAAAGATAAAAAAATTCCATAAAATTTGTGCGTAGATTATACCATGAAACATCTTAGATTGGTCTTAAAGAACTGTGTAAACAAATATGTTTTTAACAGTTACCATCGTGTGTGTGTTTGTTTATTTTGCAACAGAAGAAAGGGAATTTCAAATCAAGTTATGAATGTGCATCTTGAATTTAATTCACTGTATCTGAAATGCAATGATATATTTATGTTAATGTGTCTGATTAATGTAAAAAAAAAACATGTACATGGATGTGCTCAATATATACCCTATTTACAACCCTTGCACTGGCAGCGCCATTCTTCTTGAGGTGCGCAAGAACCAAAATCCCCTGCTAAACCCCTCTGCATTTTAGATATCAAATATTGTTGCCTCTGGGTTCTCCGTCAACTAATTCTTCCCCTTGTCTCCCTGATCCTAGCGGCCTAGCTACCCCACGGGTGATCTCCCCACACTTTTCCTCGCCACCTCACTCCTCCTTTGCTGAGGACTCCATCGACGCCAGCAAGCTCTCGCTTCAAGCTCCTGAAAATCATCCCAAGCATCTTTCTAAGGTTGTTTCTAGCGTCTTTCATGCATCTTCTAGCGGGCTTCGTCTTCTGCATTATGGGTCAATGACTTATTGGAAGCTGAAATGCCTCCAAGGGACCCAATATGGAGAGCCATGTGTGTAATTTTTTGGCAACAATTATAAAAATGAATAAAAGGCTAAAAATCAAATGACAAAAAGGACAACCCAAATGGTTTCCATGGCTGTAGGTTACATAAATATTTTTATCAATACCAGAGGTAGCTTGACTCCTGTAATTAGGTCAAGATATTCAAAAAAAGGTTTTCAGAACAGGAAGGCATTAACCTGAGTAGTTACCAGAAGCACAGATTATTGATGACATGAAACAGTAAACAAGGAGGTGAGATCAAAGAATATAGGAGAAAGAATCTCAAAGCATATGAACTTAAAAAGAAAACATTCATTTTAGGAAAAACGCCTCCTAAATCCTTTGCCCTCTTCCCTGTATCTCCATATTCATTATGCATGCCAAAAAAGATCTTAGTCAAGGCACGTGGAGGTTTAATTGTTATCATGCAACTGTGGAAGTATATACAAGACATGTGAGCAGATTAGAATTAAACGTAGACTACCTACAAAAAATGTTTAACTCTACCTACTCAAGGCATCACACCTGCCAAATGCATTCGTGTTTTCTGTGCCTTGCATTTTACCAAGCCACGTACCTTTTATTTAATTTCTCTTTAGTCACTAATTGGAAGAAGATTTGATAGCTCTTAATCTGTTGTCCACGCTCTTCACATTTAGGTTTACTGTCTCCACATCATTTTTTTCTTAAAAAATTTATAGTGGGTGCCTTTCTTAAATAGCATTGTTGACTTTCTGTTTGGGCTTTCTGAATACCATGTAAGCTCTGGTTGAAAAGCCCCGAGATCTTAGATCTCTTTGTGTGGTTATAGACTCAAGAAAAGAAACACCACGTGTACCGTCCACTAGGGAATGGATCTCTGCATGACTAAGGATGAGCCTCTTAAAAACAACTCATGAATGTGTCCACTTTTTTTTTAAGAATATCGGGAGTACACGTATCAACCAATGTTTTTGCCAGAGGGGTTCTATTAGTGGACACTGAAAACAATAAAAATTAATATAAAATTTTATGTACAATAATAAAACATATATTTGTAGGCACTTGCTTGGTTTGGCCATTCATAGCATAGAGTACACAATACTCTGGAAACGTGAAATTGCATCTTAAGAATGCTTTAGATCACTTTTTCTTCTAATAAAAAACAATTACTACAAACTTTTTGGGTTTCGGCTTTCTTTAGTACATACTGTGGTGGATTTTGGAATAGAAGAGTGGGTACCAAAGCAGAATTCATTGAGAGCTTTTCTTTTCTACACTACTTTTAGAGCTATCATAGGTCCTCATTTCTATTGTTAGACATTTAGCAGAGAGATTGAGTGCCATTAAAAACCAAGAGCTTCCAACCTAATGGGTCGTGGAGTTGTCTCACAAGTCAGCTGCTATTAGGGACCAGTAGAATCATTGGAGCTCCCTATTTGGGTGGTTGGAAAAGGTAACACTATCCTCCACCTGTTGCTCCAATCCACGAACACATAAACCCAGTTATACATGCAACCAACTCCCACGTGTCAATATAATTTTCTAGCTTATGGCATCCATGCACACTTTATTTAGGTTAGAATAAAAAAAGCTACTTTATTTAGTGGATCCTTATCAATTTATATGTAATTAAATCGATTTAATGGTTTCGAGTAAGGTTAAGAAAATATTATATGTTTACTTTTCAAGGAAATAATATTTGTAATTTAGGAACTCATAAACTTATACTATATTTGTAATTACAGTAAATTCATCAAGACATATTTAAAATTGAATTTAGGACAATCTTTTTAACTATTGGGTTCTATAACTGAATTTGTGTTTCAATTGCATTTTTAATATTAAAATAAATCTATTATTTTTAATTATAATCTATTTTTTTTAATTATGTAAAAATATTTGTAAACATAAATTTGTAATGTTATCTTTTCTTTTTTTTTAAATTACAATGAAAGGTAAATAAATGGATATTATCATAAGATTATAAATATATTTCTTTAATCTATTTTTAAATTTTAATTCTTAATAATTAATATTTTTCTTTTATATTCGCCCCATTCAAAGTCTAACTTATTTATTATTTGAAAAAAGTTATTTAATTGAAAAACAAATATTGAGTGATGTATAAATTGGTGAGGCTCAATAATTATCTTTGGATAGCAAGGAGGAATGATTATATTACGCAACTAATTAAACTACCACTTGCACCGAAAGAAGGTGCAATAGTTACGCCGATTGTATTTTATAATTTCACAAGGGGGTTGAAAATTTATATGATTTTGAATAGTATTTCATGAGGGGTTGAAAATTTATATGATTTTGAATAGTATTTCACAAGGGGTTGAAAATTTATGCTTGCAATGATGGGGCAGGTCTATTAGTCAGCATACCTTATTTTAAAAGCTTGAGGTTGAATAATCTATAGACATTATTGCATTTGTATGTTCCATCTCTACCATGGCTCTAATGTTGTCTATTCTTTTCCTTAGATTTGTTGTGATTCTTATTTTTGTTAAACATCCATAAAGTAACCAGAGCTAATAGCCAATGCAGCTAATGGCTACAACTTCCTTTGATCCACATGCTACCATGCAAGTGCATGTGCCAGCCTTACTCACCTACTCAGTAGTGCACAACCCTGCATGCAGCTCCTTGCACCATCCACCATGCGTATAGTACCAGGAACCATGTCATGCAAATCCATGCTTCAAGCAACAACACTTGGAAGTTAGAACCATGCCACACAACTCAAGAAACACTTCTCAGATCTTGTGTCCTTCACATTATGTGCCACTCATGCAGTGCCAAGGATCATGTCGCACGACATTCTATCTCTTTGTCTTTATTCCCAAAAACAGTGTTTTTATCTTTCCCCTTCTTCAACCAAAAAGGTGCTAACTCAAAATGCAAATTCCAACATTTGACATCTTCATGCCCATCTCTATCACATGAGAGTAACAAAACTTGCTCTTACCTTTGCTCGTTGCTTTTGCCATGGAAGTAGCACTATTTTTACCTTTTCCCTCTTGATTCGTCTTGCCACCATGCTGCTCAATACCCTTATTGCAAGCGGAAGAGACCCCCTTTTTGTCCAACTCAGGGTAGCATGCATAGGCACATACTTCATTAATGTTTTAGGGTTTGGCCATAAGAACTACCTTTTTTAGGTAATCAAACATCCCACACACTTGATTAGCACCTCGCGTTCCATTATGCCTTTCCCATGCTAAACCACTTGTTTTCTAAGCTCACTCATATATGCTTACACGTTGTGCACCTTGGGCCCTTGTTTGGAACAATTTCTTAGTAAAATAGGTAGGTGTTTATGGATATGTCCAATCACCGAATGTTGGGTTGACCACTTTCTTTTATAGAGATATGAATGAGCATAAGCATCACCTTCGTTGCAGCCGGTCAAGCTCACCCCTCCATAGGATAAAGCCCACAAGTCCTTGGTTAGGGGTGATCTCCTAAAATCTTTTCTCAATGTTCAAAATAATGATAAAACAAAAAAAAAACCAATGTTCTACAAAGTCTCGAGGATGAGGACGAGGATGAGGGGACGATAGGGGATGTGTCTCGAGGACACGGGGACGGAGGGGGGACAGTGGTGGAGGGGCGGCGGGGGAGCATTGAAATACATATAGTACTTGAAAAATTAGTTATAAAAGGATGTATAACTGTAGAAACCTAAGGAATATGGTAAATTGTATTTATGATAGTAAATCAATTGGACACCTAGTTGAAAGTGAAGTTGTATAGTTTAATTGGTTAGTCATTTAGGTTTGTAGCCATTCCTAATTTATGGAGATGGAGCTATCAGTTGTGGGTGATAGCATTTGATGTCTTTGAATGGGCAGCTTGTATGATAATCAGGGAATCGACATCTTGTTGGTTTCTATGTTGTGGCTGAAAAAAATAGATTGTTAAAATTTTGGATGGTAGTGGTGTACATGTTGTAAGTTTAGATAAATATTTATTAGAAAATATTTAGACTACTTCAAACTTATTAGAGTGCATAAGGATAGATTGAAACCTTAACAAACTTAGAGCTTTCTTCCAGGTAACTCCTCATCAAAAGAAAAGCTAATAAAGTCTATGATTGACAAAAAAAACAAGACAAGAGAGGAGTCTCATGCAAAAGATAAGGCTACTAACCATTTCAAACAAGAGAGACAAAACAAAGAACATTAGAAAGACCAGCAAAATATTAATAATAGGTTGTTAAAACCTATGCTCAAACAAATTCAAAATAGGCTATATGTTTATGCCCTACAAGCTAAAAGAGCCTAGAAACACAAGAAAGCTAGTTTTCTAGCTAGAAACAAAAATAATTTGAAAATATTTTTAGGTGCCACGAAACTCACTTGCTGTTCTATTAGTATGATAAAGTCATTACACACATGATAATTTTATTTAGATTTTTAGTAAGTAATATTAATATGTATTTTTAATATTTTTAATTAGAAACAATGCATGTTAATATCATAGATGAATTTTTAATTATAAACAATGCAATGTTAACTCTCATGATAATTTTATTTAGTATTTTTAATTAAAAAGAATGCATGCTAATATTATGGACTGAGTTTTTAATTAAAAACAATGCATGTTAATATCATGGCCTGAAAAAAAATCATTAGAAACAATGCATGCTTATGGTGGACTGAAAATTATTTGTCTACAAAGAAACAAACATTTTTAAGACATTTTCATTTGGATTTTTAATAAGAAACTTCATGATATTTCCAATTAGATTTTTATCTGAAACCAAATATGATATTGATATTCTAATTGTAGTTTTTTGTTTGACCTTATTTTTCATGCTCCTGTTTTATTAGAATTTCCAATATAGGCAATCAATTTGGATCTCTGGTCAATTTTTGATTATCACACGATAAAAATTAATCATATTGATTTGTATGTATTGCTCAGTCTAATTTCAACTTAAACCTTAGGACTGATATGTCAAACATGGTGAAAATCAGATAAAAGAGCAAAAACCACCTATTTCAACCAATGTCTTAAACAAAGGATGAATTCTTTTTATGGAAGTTCAACCACTGTCATCAAACATATGCTGAATTTTTTAAAGACAATTATGGGAAGTTTTGTACAATATAAACACTACCAAAATTTTATTTCACCAATAACGGGCCTCTGTTGATGGAACAAACCATTATAAAGTTGTATTACAACATTAAGGTGCCAGCCAATAGGCTTAAAGAATAGATTAATAACAAAATGTTATGCATATGCACCCAACTGCATTCTTACTCATAAAATCTCATATACTTGATTTCAATTTTTTCTAGGATGTTAAATGATTTAATATTTAACTTGTGGCACGAGAAACGAGAGAATTGGGCCTCTTCTTCATCTAGTCATGATATGCTTTGTTCATGAAAAAAATTCCAAAGAAAGAAACCATACCCACCATAAATACTCCAACAGGAGGCTGAACTTGGTTGTGTTTTACTTGCTAATTAAATAAGCATTCTTGCATATTATTAGATTTGTTGGTGTAAAATTGAATTTTTTTAATAGTTAATCATCATGTTGCCCATACTCTTCCTGTCATCAACAATGAAGCATACAAGAGCTCATTCCATGTATCAGAGACCCCAAGCAAACACCAGTGACTGCAATCTTGATACTTTTCTTCCTTTATTCTCTCCTCTTGGGAAGGAAAGGGTTTCCTATATATAGAAGGATGAGCATCTTTCCTATAGACTGTCATTCTTGTGATGTTCAGGTACATCACAGGGACTCTACATTTCATGTATCACATATTCTAGTACTTCCATCTTTGGATTGTACTTTGTAAGAAATGTCTCATTGTATATTGGTTTAGATTCTTTATGGCACTGCCCTCCACTTCAAAGAAACGGGGCATATCAATATCACTTTTTTTGCAATAGGAATCTCAAAAACATGCCAAATGCAGAATGATAAAAAGGTTTCACAAGGCCCTACCTGAAATGAGTGGCTGAGTAACCTCAAAAGTAAACTAGTGTTCTTTTGGGATTGATCTTTTTGTCCACCCATTTGGCCCATGTCTTGAGAGATTTTTTGTAAGCTTCTAGTACATTAAGGTCTGGATAGACATGGTCTCCTTCTTGGTAGTAGTCCTTCCTGGCATTCAAAGGAAAACAAAAGGTTAGCAACAAATCTCCTCAAGAACCCATATTGATTTCCATACTCAAGAATATGAGTTGAAAATGACAAATAGAATACTGAATAATTTTGATGCAATCCCATGGATTTCAGCTCCCAAAAAAGGACTCACTCATGTTACAAAAATAGGAGATAAATTGCTAGAAAAAATTAAACAAACCATAGAAATTTCCTCAAACCAGGGACAGACAGTGAATACTATTGATTTGCCTATTTTGTGGGAGCTAATATGCTACAACCGGAGTCCAACTCAATAATTTTGAGTGTGAAATTGTTGTTGTCAGATAAAGAGCCACCAATGGAATGCTCTATAGTCTATCCTTATGCGTAAGGACAAACAGTCCAGAGTTTCTTACAAATTCATGAAGGAGATAGTAATATGCTTAAACCAGGGCAGAAGACCTGGTACTATCCAGACTAAAATTACTATTATGTTTGATGATGAGACACCTGCTACAATTCCAACAGAGTCAACATCCATACATTTAGTTGAGTTGATATTTTTTAACCAGAGTATAAGATCATTTATCATTGAGAGTAAAATCTCTGCTGAGGCTGATTAAGACAAAAACTAACATTGGCATGACAAATTCTTCCGCAAAAATTATCATAAACAACCTTCACATTTTTCCAACATGCAAATGCAATAAAGCAATGCCATAACGTAACAGCCAAAACTTGCAGGACACGGAACTATCCGTTGCCGCTTAAAAAGGGCCACATTGATATTTTAAATAACTTTGAATAAAAATGACATGGAATCTATATCCCCAAATCCATAACATAATGAGCTCACAAATAATTTCTTATTTCCACAGATCTAGGTAGACACATTAGATACTTACCCTTTGGAAGTTTTTTCATGAGTCCACCAGTGGCCTGTATTGAATACAATAATATCTGATTTCCTATACTTTTGGGCAGAGATATCCATCAAATCCAGCCTAAGTGTCTCCTTCTTTGTCCCATTCTTATAAATACAACGGAATAGTTGTAATCCTGTGAATAAGGATTTGAATTTTAGAAATCCTAGGTACAAGATTATATAAAACAGAGCTCTAGTTTAAATGGACTGAAATCCAAAAGGCTGATTGTGGAAGAAACGAATACCTCGTACCGAAAAGCATAGAATCCCTCAACTCTAAATTGTTTTCTTCCAGATATTTCATAGACTTTGCTCTTGTTTGCAACAGCATGCCGTAGGCTACAAACCATGGATTCCCACATGTATAGACTTTGCTCTTGTTTGCAACAGCATGCCGCAGGATACAAACCATGGATTCCCACATGTTTCTGTTTAAAGAATCCCCACAAAAGAAAGCCTTTTACCTCGCAGTCTCTCCAGCATATCCGTTGCATTGAATCTGAGTAAAAAGTCCCACCCGCTATATTGGATTCAATCTAAGCTTTTAAAGAGCAATGGCAGTGCTGTTATTTTCAGTTTAGCACAGGCGGTGCTATTAACTTGAGTTTTTTTTGCATAGAGATAAGGATAAAGCATGTGAAGTGGCGACATTTTCCAGGCGTTAAAAATGGATGGCGGGATTTCCTGTCTCTGGCGTGAGTCTTTTCCTCCCCGACAAAATTCGGATGCCCTGTCTCAGGCGTGAGACTTTTCCGGTGGGCAAGCCCATGATAAAGAGCCTATCGGCTAATTAATCACTTATTTATTAATTTTTACTTTTTATATTATTTAAGGTTTAAGGTCAAATTTGCATATTTGTATATTTAAATATATGAGTTTTCTATGCAATGCATTATAGATTACATTTTTTGATAAACTATTGTCATAGAATCCACTTTAGTTATTATAAGTTATAATATAATATTTTAACGAAGGAGCCGTAAATTTTAAATAAATCCACTTTAGCAATGAGCTATTAAACTTAGCTTTTGTTTATGAATTGTATAATTTAAAATGCTTAGATTTAAATTTTGTCAAATTGTTGGAATTCAATAAGCAAATTAGCAATATATCTACTAAGAGTTGTAAAATTTGCAATATATCTATTCATTTAATTAATTTTTGAAGTAGTATGATATTTCATTAGAGTAAAATTTATGTTTGAAGGTTAGAGGTATTTATTTTTAAAGCAAAATAATTCAAATTATTATAGTTCACTCAGGTATGGTCAATCTCCATCAACACAATGATATTATTGAAATCTCGAGTAGCTCAAGTCTCCCCACTGTGTCAACCAACTCAACACCATCAGTCAATTCGAATAGCGCTTCTACAAGCTTGGTACAAGATTTTGCGAATGACATTACCGTTAGTTGCCTTGACTTGCTCCAACAAGCGAGGGCCACTGTTCAAAACATGCAAAGTGTAAAAGAAAGTGACATTCAATCAATGGAAATAACAGCACGAGAATTCCACAAAACTTGTGCAAAGTTGGGTTCCTTCTCCATGTTCCTTCGTGAGATGAAAGTAGATGAGTTCTACGCACAAGGTGGCTCAATCTACATAAAAGAAGCATTCCAGAATTACCTGAATGATGCCTAATACACTTTCAGTTTATAAATGTGTATATAGTGTTTGAGTTAACCATCTATGTACGACTTCTACCAACTTATGCATAGTTGGCTATTTTGTAAATTCGTACAAGAAATGTAAGGTCGGATATGCTATGAACAAGGCATTTGGCATTGCATCGAAAATACATTACATCACCAAATACATTACCATGTAATACACTTTTGGCTATTTTATAAATCTCAACAAGAAATGTAAGATTAGATGCAACCTACTACAGCACCATGTAATACGCTTGTGCTTCATAAATATAGACATATACTATGTACTATTGTTATAATATTGCAGCTTTGTTCGTTCAACTACATAATATTATGTCTTCTTCAAGCATTGTTCTTTTGACCTACTTACATTCCTTACAATTTATTAACTTAGAAGAACGATAATATTTGAATCTCTTCCTCAAACCCAAACCCTCTCCAGCAACGGTAATCTTAAACCAGATTCATTGTTTTAAAATATACCACACTATAGTATATTAAATTACCATACAAAAGAAACATGTACAATGCACAACACATTTTCTTATAATAAAGTTTCACCAAAAAAAAAAAAAAAAACACCATATATCTTCCTTATAGCTACAAAGCTATATTTCAAAGTGTCTTGATCTTTAGTTTGGGTTCATTATTTACTTACACTCAACACAATTGAATGTTGGCCAATATAGGTTAAAATTGTATGGTTCATTTTATTTTTTTAACTCACTACCTTTTCTATTTTTTGATCTTATAAATGCAGCAAGTTAAATTCAAAAGGCCACTATTTTGATAAACAAAACTATTCACAATCACATTTACAGGTATTCTTCCAAATTTGTTGTACACTATGTAAATTTTCTAAGCACCTCTATTTCAACTAGTGCTTGCATGGTCTCAATTAACTAGATTGTGTCCTTCATTTACTATCAACTTAGTAAGCTTCATTCTATTTTCTATACAACATATTTGTTTTCTACTTCACAAAGTATGATTTAATATGTCAATTGTAGTAAGTGATAGTTGCTACTTGCAATTTATGTTTTTTGCAAGGACTAGTTTGGTCCCTCATTACAATGATTTCTTTGACTAAGAATGCAATTAAGATGATCACTGATGGAAACCTAGACCTGCAACCCCATCTACAAGTATTAGATATTTCAATGTTTGGCCATGGCCCTGAACCAACCAATCGCTATATACTACAACTATCTGATGGGATACATAAGCAGAAGGCTACACTTCCAACATAATACAACTGCTACATAGATTCTGAAGAATTCCAGAAGGGGTCCGTACTTAAACTCATCAAATACAGTTGCCCTATTATTTGCAGTTCAAGGTAAGCCACCATATTTGGATGCTTTTCTACCAAATGGCAAATCACAGCTTACAAATTAGCATTCTTGAACCCATAGTGTAACATTTTTTCCTATTCATAATACTTATTCATTGTACCATTATAGGTGGATTGTCATATCCGAAGTTGAAATCACATGTTTGCATCCAAATATCATTGGGCAACCCGCCTACCTATTTGAAGAAGAATCCAAGCAAGTAAAGGCCACATCTACAAGCCTGGATGACAGTGTTATAGTGACACAACCACCTCTGATGAGAATGTATACTTTGACTGAAAATGCAATCAAGATGATCAATGATGGAACCCCAAACTTGCAACCCCATCTACAAGCATTAGACATTCCACTATTTGGACATGGCCCTGAACAAGCTACTCGATATAGAGTGGAGCTATCAGATGGGGTACATAAGCAAAAGGCTACACTTCCACAAAAGTACAACCACTACATAGCTTCTAAAGAACTCCAGAAAGGATCTATTATTAAACTCATAGGCTACAATTGCCCTGTTCTTCTCAATTCAAGGTGAGCAACCATATTTCCATGCTCTTCTACAAAATTCCAAATCACATCTTATAGCTTAGATTTTTTAACCCATTATGTCACATTTGTTCCTACTCAGAATACTTACTCATTGCACCTTTATAGGTGGATTGTCATCTTGAAATAGAGATCACAAGTTTGCAGCAAGATATCATTGGGCAACCCGTCTACCTACCTGAAAAAGAAGCCCAACAAGGAAATGCTACAAGCTCAACTACTCCATCTACAAGCATGAATGACTGTGCGAGGGTAACAAAGCCACCTCCCCGCAAGGCACTTTTTGGATTATGTTCATCTCTGCAAAAGAACGACATTCCCTCCAATATTACACCTATTAGAAATTTGAATCCATTCCAAACAAGGTGGCTTATAAAGGGTCGTGTAACAATGAAAAAACAAATGCACCGCTTCAACACACAGAAGCGACAAGGGCAGGTCTTTTCATTTGATATCATTGATTGTGAGTGCACTGAAATACGTGTAACTTGCTTTAATGAAGTTGCGAACCTTCACTACATGAAAGTTCTTGTTGGAGAAGTATATACAATATCTGGTGGAACTATTAAGTCAGCTAATAGGTTATACAACAAATTGAATAGCCAGCTTGAGATTTGTTTAGTAGAAGATTCCAAAATTTCTCTCTCTGAAGATGACCTTGCAATTCCCAAACATCAGTTCTCTTTCACACCATTCAAGGACATTGCAGAACTAAACAATAATGTCCTTGTTGATGTTATTGGAATAGTCATATGTGTGGACCCGAGTTCAACCATAAGGAGGAGGGATGGGACTGAAGTTCTTCGAAGGAGCATCAAGTTGATAGATATCTCTTCATCTACCATTAATATTACTTTATGGGGTCCAATGACTGAAAAAGAAGGAAGAGAACTTCAAGATATGTATCCCTCAAATCATGTTATTATACTTGCAATAAAAAATGGTCGTGTCACTGAGTATAATGGTAAGGTCATAAGCACTTTGGCAAGCACCCACCTATTTATAAACCCAATCTTAAAGGAGGCAGAAGAGCTCAAATCATGGTTTGAACAAAATGGGACTGATATTACTCCATCAAATATACAACCTTTGGATGCACCTCTCGTGCTTATGAGAAAAACAATTGCTAATATTGAACAGGAAACTACCAATGTGAAACAAATTGTCCAATGCACTCTAAAAGCAACAGTGCAATTCATAAAAACAAATTCATTTTGCTATCCATCTTGTCCCCTTGAGTTAGATGGAAAACAATGTAAAAAAAAAGTTGTCCAAAATGCTGATCAAACATGGTATTGTTCAAAGTGCAAAGCTACCACTGCTAAATGTGACTACAGATACATACTTCAAGTAAAGCTAGCAGATCATACAGGAATATTATGGGCTGTTGCTTTTGAAGAACCAGCCACCACACTTCTTGGAATGTCTGCAAATGATTTATACATGTTGCAATTCAATCCTGGAAAAGAAATTGAATCTGAGACCATAATAAAGGGAGTATTATTCAAGCAATTTATCTTCACAATCACCAATTCCTATGATTCAAGTGGTGTTGAAGGACGGGTAAAATCAACAATCACAAAGGTTGATGAGCTGGATCTTGTTGCAGAAAATTTTCTCATGTTGGGTGGCATCAATGATATGTGCCATATTACTAGTGTTTAGGTATAGGTTGATTGCTTATGTAATGTATATATAGTTTTCTAGCATCTTATATAGTATACTTTGTATACTTTTTACTACATACATGGAATTTTAAAGTCACATGTGTATTGAAGAGATTGTTATAATGAAAATAATGTCATTGATCTCTTCCATCAAATTAAAATGATTGAAGAACTCATTCAATACAATCAACAATGTAATGTAAATACAATTTTGTAACATCTTACGTAGTACACTTTGTATACTTTTTTATGCATACATGGAATTCCAAAGTCACGTGTGTATTGAATATATTGTTAATCTTATGTATATAGCATACTAATAATATCTCAAAATAATTATCAAAACTAGAATGATCGAGTTACTCATTCCATACAATGGATAATTCTCCCCATGCAAGTTTATATTCTTAAATTTTATATGTTTTTGTAATTGTGCATTTGATGATGGTAGCTCCTATTCCTTTATAGATGGCGAGCTCAAACCCTAGAAGCATGCAATCTCGTAAAAGAAGTCATGACTATTATAGTCAACATAAAGAAGAAATAAGCATTTGTCGCCATATGCAACGCATAGGCAAACAAACAATACAGGCTAACGCACCAACATCCCAAAATGAACACCCTTCTGACCAAGGGTTGTCAAAGTCCGCACACCAAACAATGCAGAATCTCCAAAATCACGCCACAAGCCTACCACAAACCAACATAGACTTTGTTGAAGCGTCTAAACGATTTCGCTCGAAAATAGATAAACTATCAAACATGCCAACTTGCACAATTTGCCATGAAAGCTACCCAGGAATACAGACCAACTCAACACAAAGTGGTCCAATTTGTGTTAGATGCTTTCGTGAGAAAGGTAGACATTGTTTCTCATCGTCCAACTCTATGGACCCAGGAGTACAACCTTACGAGTTACAAAAACTCACACAAGTCGAAGAAATGCTTATAGCACGAGTCAATCCAATAATACAAGTTACTCATGCTCGTGGAGGCCAATACAAATATAGTGGGCACACAATTTGTTTCCCACAAGATATCAAAACCATAGCAAAATACCTACCACATAAAATTGCAACCTTGGATGTGTTGGTGGTTCGAAGAACCAATACAAAAGGTGACCATTACGATTGCTATGTAAGTAGGCATCGTGTTTGGTCCGCACTAAAATATAAACTCACATATGACCCTTACTACAAAGATGTCGAGGTGGATTTTGCAGCCCTCGAAGAACTCCCTGATACAAATACAAACATTTCTAATATGCTTCATAACATTATTGATACCAATGAACATATGGTTGCACCAAACAATGCACCAACCTTTGATGATATCCCAACAGACAATGATTTCACTTCCTCCTCATCATTTATGGCTAGATTACCAAATAAACGCCATGAACTAGATATCATCAAAGAAACATTGCAAGTTAGAGATCAAAATGACACCATTATTGATTGGCCAACACTTGAGTCTTCACCAGTTAATGAATATAACACAGAGGGCCTTTTAGACATGGCTTTTCCTTCACTCTTTCCAAAGGGTAGTGCACTACATTTGCAACCTCGCTATAGGCAAGTTGATATGCACGAATATGTGTTACACCTAATGAGGTTTCATGATAATAGATTTGGAAGCCATCCAAGGTTTAGATATTTTGTCTTGAACCTGTTGATGCGACACCGAAGCCAAGGTGTTGCCTCTATTTTTGTTAACAAAAATGTTGAGGATTGCATTCCAACCACCATTGACAATCTTCGTCGCCACATACAACAATTGCCAGACACTAAATTAGCAGAACAGTTGATGCATTATGGATCCTCCCTTAGAGGCACACGAGCATATTGGAATAAGTGTCGCGGTGAGCTGTCGAACATGATCAACCAAATAGACTCCCCCACGCTATTCTTCACCTTAAGTGCTGCAGATACAAAATGGCCTGATTTACACCAACTATTTTCAAAGGGAGCAACACCAACAACAGAAAACAATAGGGATCGCATAGATAACATTGTTACTAACCCACATACCACGTCCTTATACTTGCATCGACGATTCACAATATTTCGCGAAGAGGTCTTAGAGAAGCTCTTTTGTGCAACAGACTATTGGTATAGATACGAGTGGCAACATCGAGGGTCTGCCCATGTACATGGGTTCATTTGGCTCCAAGGGGCACCAAACATGGACAAACTTGACTGGAGCAATCATACTAATGTAAACATAGCTAAATCATTCTTTGAAAAATATGTTAGTGCCTGGAATCCTTGTAATCCAGTGGACAGGAACAACACACAACATTGATCTCTGCAAGACGATCCATGCTTATTAACAACGGCTGAAATATTTGCTACAAATACACTTACCGACTATGAAGAGTTACTCAACCGTGTCCAAAGACACACCAAATGTTCAGAATCTACCTGCCTTCGCAAGAAAGGAACCAACATGGAGTGTCGGTATAATGCGCCCTGGCCAGAATGTGCCACCACTTCCTTGTGCAGTGATGCACATGGGAAGAAAACATTCTCCCCTGCACGCAATGATGATAGGTTGAATATACATAGTCCAGAAATGCTTTCCATATGGAGAGCCAATATGGATTGTCAACCTGTGCTTTCAAAAACACTTGTCTTAAAGTACATTACAAAATATGCTGCAAAGCAGAACGAAAATCTGAAAGTTGTATCGATATGTTAACACGCATTTGTAGAAATCAAGCACCAGAAGACAAAGCTCTCGCAGCATATAGAAAATTCATGTCTGAGATTATTGCTGATCGTGATATAGGTGCACAAGAAACGTGCCACATGCTGCACAAATTGCCCCTCGTTGTTTGCAGCCGCACATTCATGACACTTAATGTTGGACGAAAAGTTTTTAATCGAATTAGGACAAACCCAAGCGAAAACACATTGCAACCAACTTATCTCCAATTGTACACACAACGTCCTCCTCAAATGGATAAAGTAACACTACTTGAATCTGCACAATCATTCTCATTCTCATCAAATCGCAAAGGAGGTAAGTGGAAAGAAAGGAAACAAAAGGAAATTATCAGTGTCTTTCCCCGATTTAGTGTTATTCCAAAGGAAGATTCAGACCATTTTGAGACATTTTTTTGGAGCGAACTACTTCTTTACAAGCAATTTCGAGACTTGGTCACAAAAATTGGAATCGTTAAAGAGGATATTGTTGCAAACTGGAAGGAGATGAATATACTTAAATATAATGTGTGTCATATTGAACGTAAACCTAATGAAGAGGGTAATCAAGAAGATGCAGAAGAAGTAGAGCTTGAAAGCAATATAGGAGATACAATATAGTTGAATGAGTGGGAATTCCTATCACAACTGGGTCTTGGTACTCATGGAAATCTTAATTCCCTTGATATGCTTGGAAGACGCGACTTTGACACTTCCAACAACTGGAATGAGCGTACCGTGCCTCAAGCTTTACATGAAACTGCAGAGCAATTCGTAAGCACAAACAAGGTGTACCATAATGTCGGCCAAACACCATTTGAGTTTAACAACCTCTGAAATCCACTCTCCTCGAAACAACAACTCGCTCTAACACTTGTACTGGACCATTGCAATGCTTGTGCATTCGATAAACCCTTGCACATGATCATACAAGGCACAGTAGGAACAGGTAAATCTTATCTCATTCATTGCATTAAACACTCCCTTTCTAGTTTAGCACCCCAACAACATAACCCACTCCTTGTAGTTGCTCCTACAGGAATTGCAGCATTCAACATACATGCCTCAACTATACATTCAGCCCTCAAGATTCCTATCAAAGAAATGCAACCATTAAAGGGTCAATCACTTGCACTGTTTCAACAAAACATGAGACACATAAAATACCTCCTTATTGATGAGATGAGCTTTCTAGGCCCAAAATTACTCTTGAAGATTGATACTAGGCTACGTGAGGCTTTCCCCCACCAACAACACTTGGCCTTTGGTGGAATATCTATCATTCTTGTAGGTGACTTTGTACAGCTACCCCCTGTTATGGACAAACCTATCTACGCCTCCCACACAAATGTGAAAGCCCTATGGGAACAATTCACTACTATTGTCACACTAGAAACAATATTTCGTCAACATGGGGACACCCAAGCTCAAACTAACTTCCGAAGAACTCTACAAAACATCCGTAATGCAGAACCAAATGAACAAGATTGGGAGCTACTAATGAACCGCACAAACACACAACTATCAAACAATGAAAAAAGGTCTTTTGACCTAGCAATGCACCTATTTCCTACGAATGATTTAGTTGGAACACACAACAAAAAAAAGCTTCACTTGTTAAATCAGCCTATAGCACTTAGTATTTCAGAACAAACATCCACAAAACCAAACATCGACATTGATGTTGACCAACTTCCCCATGAACTCCTCCTATGTAGAGGCCAACGCATCATGCTAACTACAAACCTATGGATTCAGGCAGGCCTTGTAAATGGTTCTCTTGGAGAGGTCTTAGATATTGTATATACAGAAAGCTCTAAACCACCTAATTTACCATTATATGTAGTAGTAAAATTTGATACTTACAATGGCCCACCTTGGAACATAGACGCTCCAACAACTATTCCAATAGCACCAATATCTCTAGGTAACCACAGACAGCTACCACTATGCATGGCATGGGCAATTACAATACACAAATCCCAAGGATTAACAATCGAAAGAGCAACTATCGATATAGGTAAAAAAGAAAGACAAGGATTGACTTTTACAGCTATATCTAGAGTTAAATCAATACAAGGACTTAGGATCGAACCACCGTTTTCCTTCGATCGATACTCACGAATGAAGAATAATCCATACACAATTATCAGGAAAAAAGAAGAGCATCGACTACATCTCCTCTCATTATAATGAGTACAGGTACACATACATAAACATACCACTCTCTCAATACATTGTATTTGTTTACCTTACTCCTTACGATATTAATACATTACATTTTACTATTTCTATACTTACACCACACTTGCAATCACATGCAGGTGGATGTTCCACATTCATATACTCTTGCAACGGTTGCTTCAGTATAGCTACTAGTATTTACTTCCACCCAAAACATAATCTTTCACCCTTTTTTTCCAAATTTTGCAGTTTGCATAAAACCATCATTGCACTAACAAATTGGGTTGCCTAACCTGTTCTTAGATTGTGCAGGCTATTATAACAAAAGCAAAACACAAAAAAGATATGCCAATTCATCCAATGCCAACACATGGACCCATCAAATACAAACAACCAACATAGATGAAATTGTTGTAGAACTTACATTCACTTTTCAATATCCACGTAAGTAATACAAAACACTATAAATTCCCATAGCATAATTAAAGTTACTGCAAATATTGCTATGCATATAATTACATTGTTTTATTTTTATTACCATCTTCACATAATATAAATAAGTATTTCTATATTTACATCTAAAATTTATCGCATGCAGGTGAATGCTCAAAATTCGTATACTTCTAAAACAACTAGCAGCAATGAAGATCCAACACCAACAGTCACTACTCAACCAAAGTTGAAGGACAAAACTGAATACTTTTTTCCAAAGTATGATGAACATATTTTTCCAAAGTCTACCAATGGTCATTTCCAAATCCACTTCTACTAAATACATCCTTACAATTGATCCATGTCAAGAACATGAACCAAAGCATATTGAAGACAACAACATCCAGAAACAAGATCAAGTGTCCAATCCATACAAGATGTCGCAAAATGATGACCATATCCATATATCACCTACTCCTCCCTCTACCCATGAGATGCTTACTCCCACTGCACATGTAAATGTTCTTCAAAAACAAAAAAGCCTCCTACCCTAAACATCATTATCAATGAGCAAGAGTCCTCTACTCTAAATTCCTAGTTATAGCTCAAAGCAAAGAGGATCCAATAGAATTTCATAGCAATTCATTTTATACCAATTAAAGAACCCAACCATTAAAGTGATAACTCTACAACACTATCAGGAACTTTGTCTAGTGCAACACCCACATAGGGAGAATATGATAAACCTGCTATCAATGCTACAACTATACATATAATTAATCATCCCACCCACAAATTGTGCCCAACCACATGAGCATAACATTTATCAAAGAAATTAACAAATGATTGAGGTGGACAAATAAAATGCAAAAGGATACCCAAAAAAAAAAAAAAATCATCCCTATCAACCACCATTTGTCAAAGAAATAATGGTGGAAAAGCAAGAGGGGAAGGTCATCCATCAAAAAAAGTCCACAAGTACACAATAAAGCTTCAATAGCGGCCCACAATATATATGGAAATAAATGTCCCAATCAAATCTCCATATCCACCCACCATTGCAAATCCTCCCAAGTTTGGAAACCCAAAGATTCCAAACTGTGAACCAAACAATCTACATCTCATATCACTCAAAGTACTCCACCATCAACTTTGAAATCCATGATATCCAACTCTCACATAAACCGTGTGTTGACAACAACTCTTTATCATAAGGACTCTACTGGCTCCCTATTGCGATGTACGCATCTAGATGATGTTAACTCCCAAAGTACTCTATAGAAAACCACTAATGGTGTCACTTTAGGCAAGTACCATACAAAAAATCCAACAAACAAGAGTCATGTCTGTAATGAAACATCTACATGTGCCAAATCAGGTATAAGCATCTCATCCCATCCAAAATAAATCCACCACTCCATCCAACTAATCCATAAAAAAATCCATACATCCATGAACCACCGATCAAATGAATGCTCCCCCATCGCCATCCATATTCCAAATCATCTTGATCTTGGTCAATTTAAAGTTTAAACTTTACACTTGCTTTTGGTAAATTTCTTGACATGGGTCATTATCACTCATCCTACCCACCATTATCTTAGCCATCAACTATTATCCAAATGACCATCCTCAATCCAAATTAGTTTTCTTACCACAACATAATCCCTACCCTCCTTTGCATACCTAAAATATCCATTCATCCATTCATTTACCCATGCATCCACCCATGCCCCTATATCCACCAACTCATGATACATAGTTATAATTATGTATATATTTGGGAGAATGAAAATTGTAACATTTACTATATAATTCATACAAAATTGTATAGATTTTACACTATAGTTATTCTCCATGCTTACTGTATATATTTTACAATATGTTTTAAGCTAATTTCAGCATTCAACCCAACTATTGAACAAATTGTACGTTTACTTCTTTACTTTGACAAACAAATGGTTATACAACCATTATCTTTTTCATAATGTCTATTTACTATTGTCAAATTTAATCTTTGCTTGTTCTGATATAATACAAACAATATTGTACAACTATTAATTTACACTCTAATCCCATTAATACTTCACTATACTTTTCTATCGACGTACCCCTTGCACCCCCTCTGGTGCAAGTGCTAGTATAATTTCATTCTCAAATTCCTCACAACTGATCCATACTCTCATCATCCGAGTAATTGAAGAACTAAAGTTTGCTCCACTAAGTGACTGAACTTATAACATATCATCAAATTGTGCTTTCAAAGTATGAAATATGCTAAGATCACCCTAAGAATTCAACATTTGGCATCTAGTCCTACTTACAAAATAATTTTTTTCTTTCAATAATTTTTTTATCAAATTATATGATGACTAAAATGTATTTTTACACCCTTTCAAAATTTCTTGTGAAATTGTAATTCGCCATCCATCTCCTATGTACCAATTCATTAGTTTCATCTAGAATTTTCTCATCAACTAGGATTTGATAATCAATATCAACAAGTTCTAAAAGAATATGAAGATTATTATCAAATTTTTTTTAATTTCTAGGTGATCAACACCACCTCTAACATTTTCATTGTCCCATCTCTTATTCTAATCTTTTTACATTTTGCAACTATTTCTTCAATATTTTTATAGTATAGCATCATGAACTCATTGCTCCATGCCCTTATAGTGGCTACAATATTTCTCACTTCATTTCTTTGTGGAATTCCTAAATTTGGTTGTGAACTTGAAGTCGTAGCAAAGGAATCAATCAGACATACCAAATTTTTAATATAAGAAGTCAAATAAGTTACCTTTTCTTTCAACTATATTTTCATAGCTTTTTCCTTTTCCATTTTTTACAACATCCATTAAATTGAAGTTTTCATAATGTATGCTAATTATTCCCTTGTAGGCTTCCCCCAATGTGATAGTACCAACCATATAATTTGAAGGTCTTATTTCTATCTCAAAAAGATCCTTAAATGGGATAACTATTTAAGTTTGTTAGGATCCTTGTGCATTTGTAGTGATAGTGGATCTAACTTGATATTTATTTGTAAGAGGTGGCCTTGTAACCATTAATTAAAGATATATAAAATCATCTAGTGGTGTTTATACCATTTTCTTGCTTCAAATAATTTGATTGAACCATTGAGGATTATTTACATATTACATTTGCTAATGGATTGAACCATTATCTTGTACACTTTGGATTTGAACTTGTTGCAAATACTAAGTTTCCTTTTATCTATTTTATTATTGATTTACAATTGGAGGACTAGGAGGTGGAGTAGGATTTCTAACATGAGATTTAGAAGGAGATCTAGTTGGTGATGGAGTAGGTGTTTTCTAAGGAGCAGAAGGTGTCCTTTTAGGAGATACTAAAGGTTTCCTCAAAGGAGGAAAATATATACATTCAAAAGATAAGGATAAGTATTTTTTAGGTGATAAAATTCTATGTGAAATTGGAGAGGGAGTTATCTAAAGAAAAGAAAATATAAATCTTGCATAATTTGGAAAATGGTGGGCCCTTGAGAAGTTTTAGCTTATAGATGACCAAGAGGAGAAGGTGATAAAGAAAAATGCATGCAGGGGAAAAAAGGAAAAAGACTTATCTATGGATTATTATCAATGATCTTAAAATATTCAATTCTTCTATTGGAAGCCTATGTTTTCCTTCATATCATTTAGCCATTTCTTATTTCTCTTTAATATTCCTTAGTTCTTTTCTCTACACTTTTCACTTGTCTTTTGACCCAAAGTGCTCCAAAATTGCAACTACCTTATGAATTTGGCAACCACCTTCCAACTTCAAACCCTTGTAGATTTAACCTCACATGTCTAATTTGATCAAATTAAAAAAAATTAAATTGATTTTCCTAGACACTCTAAACTCAATGGTGAGCTTAGTTTTACACCAACATGCTCCAAAATTAACCTACAATATAAAGTCAGAAAGATAAACCCTCCAAAAATTTATATTTCTATCAATTTTTTTATGATTCTCTAGATCATCATATAGTGCAAGAGATCATACTCAAATTTTCAATATCTACTGGAGTTTCCAACCTAGATATCTCAATAAAGACTAATAATAAGCAATCCCACAAAATTTGATACCCTATGAGAGTTGGTATAAAATGCACCTAAGATCTAGAAGCTTCAATGAAAGCACAAGAGAGATAAAATACCAGATAATAATGTTATTCTATCAAAGGATGCAAATATACATTGATGATAATTAATTAGAATACAAAGATAATACCTTGGTTGTATAGAACAAGGTGAGACATAAGATTGCATAAGATTATAACAAGTGTCTTTTTCTAACTTGAGACATAAAGTGATATAAGTATCCTATGTCTACCCTACGTAAACTTAAGTAACTAGTGAATAGGACCTAGGTGATGAACCAATTAGGTAAAATGCCTCGTTCACATCAACAATAAGAACAATGTAATAAGACCTTCACTTATTCTATTATTCCCTCAAGCAACATGTACCAATTATGTCCACTATCAATGTGCATGTCATTATTTCCAAAGCCAAATTTAAACCACACAAAACTCCCACATGGTACCAATATTATCATAGAAAGAGAGTACCCTATTTCTACTAATAAAAGCCACATAAAAAAGACTTTAAATCCAAGCAAGAAATTTGAACCAACATCCAAGCTCTATATCATATAGATCCATCTATAAACACAAATCCACCCAACAAATAGAAAAATCAATAAAATGAGATCCATTGATAAAGTAGAACCATTCATGAACAAAAGAGAACTCTTCTAATATAGATGAAACTAGTAAACACTAGTGCTAACAAAATAGGGTTCTAATGCAAGTTGTTTGAAATAATGGAGAACATAAAATATAAACCAATGAAAGGTTATTTACAAATTAACCATACATTTGATATAAATCAATAAATATCAAAATCAAAAAATATCCATAGCATAACACATACAACTTCACAAGAGATTTCAACCCAACTTCGCCCTCCAAAATGCATAGTGTATGCATGATCAAACAAAAAAGAAATTATATGAAGGTTGTTAAGATTAAGGTGTCTCAACCTTTGAGTCAACATTTAATTTATTATTCAATGATTATTTAATTATTTCCTAAATTTATTGCCTACCATATTTGTTGTCACTTTGTGGGACCTACCAGTGAGGTGACATCCTACATGGAAGGTTACATGCGCAATTTGTAAGATAAAATTGTGGATGTATGCATCCCACTTTAGAGGTCCTATTTTTGTGGCTAACTTGGTGGCTTTTGTCATAAGTTGTTATGTCATGACAATGATAGACTATGACAGGTTATGACAATTGTAAGAGTTATGTATGACAGTTTTTTTGTCACACTATGACAGTTAGGCTACATTTATGGGGGAGCCCAAGTGTGCATTTAGAAATTGCATGTGTATAGATGCCTTGCATGTTGAGTAGAAGCTAATTTTGAGGAGATAGGTGTTAGATTTACAAAAACACATAATTTATGGGTCCTAACTATGACAACATGCCATAATGGACTCATGTAGACATCCTAGGTGTGAATTTTGGTTATGGAAACTTTTGCCACCCTCTCTTCATGTTGGAGTGTTATAAATACTTGATGTCTCAATGCATTTTTAGTATGGTAGGTTGAAGAGTTGTTGAGACATCATTGTGTTGCCGGACTTGTTCTAAATTCTTGTTGTAGTGTGAGACTCTTGAAGAGTATTGCTTTGATACTATATTGTAACCTTTGTTGTTGAATAATATAGATTGAGTTGTGTATTTGGAGTGGGGCTCTCTTCAATTCCAACTCTGAAAAATCCTCTCAACATGATGTAGATTTTTTTGTCACTACCTTGACAATGCATGCATCACAAGATGTGTGGTTGATAGTTTGCGGTGCTTCTTTCCACATGACTTCACATCAAGATTGGTTCTCTAAGTATGTAAAGATATGATGGTGGGTGTGTATTTGGGTGATGATTCTCACCTGAAGATTGTTATGAGTTGGAAGAGTCGAGATAAGATTCCCAAATGGTAGAGTGAAGGGAATTGATGGTGTCTTCCATATCCCTAGTTCGGTACAAAACCTTCTTTTTATAAGTTGAATGATATGGGTGTGCAGGTTGTCTTCTCAAATGGGGGATGCAAGATGACAAGCGAAGCTATGTTGCTTGCAAGGGTATTCAAATAGGCACTATGCTTCAGTCGGATGCATGCACAATACAATGCAATGGTTCTTTTATGAAAACAAAGAAAATAACTTCTAAGTCACTATCCTCATCATTAGAACCAACAATAAAGAAGAATGTTGCATTTACTTCCAATGGTCATGCTTTTTGGGTACCTAAGGGTGGTCATGCTTTGGAGATGAAGTTACCTGTTGAGAAGACCAATGCTTTGGCACCAAAGACTTGGTCACATTAGTGAAAAGGATTTGAGAACCCTAAAAAATAAATGCCTTGTTGAGGGGCTTGATGATGTAACTTTGAGTTTGATTTTTTGCGAACATTGTGTCTATGGAAAGAAAAATCGTGTTTAGTTTTATCACAATTCTCATAAATATTTTGGGGTTTTGGACTATGTGCATTCTAATGTGTTTGGTCCTATAACTATTCGTTTATTATCCAAATCTGTGTATTTTGTTTCATTTATAGATGATTGCAATAAAAAGGTATTTGTTTATTTTCTTAGAAGTATATCAAAAGTCTTTAGTCAGTTTAAGGAATTTAAGGCTTTGGTAGAAAATCAAATTGGTAGGAAGATTAAGTGTTTAAGGATTGATAATGGTGGTGAGTTTTGTTCCACATATTTCAATGTTTTGTAAAGAACATGGGATTGAAAGGCATAAGACAACTCCATATACCCCTTAATAGAATGGAGTTGTAGAGAGGGTGAACAAGGCGTTGATGGAAAGGCCTAGGAGTATGTTAAGTGGAGCTGGCCTTGAAACAAAAATTTTAGGTTGAAGTTGTTGCCATTGCATGCTATCTAGTTAACAGATCTCCTAGATCATCTCTTGTTGAGAAGACACCTATGAAGTTGTGGTCAAGAAAGAAGCCCTCATTAAGACATCTTCATGTGTTTGATTACGAGGCATATGCTCATGTGCCAAGGGAGAAAATGTTGAAGTTGAAAAATAAGGTTGTTAAATGCATCTTCATCGATTATGGTATTGGTGTGAAAGGGTACAAACTTTGATATCTAGTGGCCAAAAAGATTCTCTATAGTTGAAGTGTTATCTTTAGAGCGATAAAACCTTCTTCCATTGTTTTGCAAGTTATAGAAGAATCAAAAAAAAGATGTGGTTCAACTTCCTCTTGACCCTAAGAAAGTTGAACCAGAAGCCCGAAATGGACATGATGATGAGGAGAGCTCTAGTAGCTTAGAAAACTCAAAAGAGGAAGAACCTCAACCTCAGCCTCTAAGGAGGTCCACTTGTATCAAGTGATAACCTAAAAGGTTTGGTTTTCCACTATTAGATTCTAATTATATTTTTTCTTTGATTGCTAACGCTTATGAGCCAAGGACTTTGCAAGAGGCAATGAGTATGAGTGATGCAGATTTTTGGATGAAAGCCATGGATGAAGAGATGGTTGCATTGAAGAAAAATAACATGGGATCTAGTACCTTTCTTGAGGGATGTAAACTTGTTGGTTGCAAATGGGTGTTCAAGATGATATGTGGTCCTCATGGTAGTGTTGAGAAGCATAAGGAATGGTTGGTTGCTAAGAGATATTCTCAAATGGAGGGACTTGACTATGGTGAGATATTCTCTCTTGTTGTGAAGCTAACATCTATCCAATTCTTGTTATCACTTGCAACAAAGTATGATCTAGAAGTGGAATAGATGGATGTGAAGGCAACTTTCCTTCATAGTGACTTGGAGAAATAAATCTATATATCACAGCCTGAACAGTATGTGGTTAAAGGTAAAGAAAGTCTAGTATGCAAGTTGAAAAAGTATTTGTATGATCTTAAGCAATCTCCTAGGATGTACCAAAAATTTAACACCTTTGAGTTGAGTTTGGGATTTTTGAGATCTAAATATGATCATTGTGTTTACTACAAAACTGTTAATGATCGTATTCTCATCATTACATTGTACATTGATGATATGTTGTTTTTGGGGAAAGAAATTTTAATTTCAAATCTATCATCATAGTTTGAAATGAAGGATTTAGGTGCAGTGTGGAATATCCTAGGAATGGAGATCAAAAGGGACATAGCTAACAAAAACCTTTGGTTAAGATAAAGTAAATATGTGAATTCAATGCTAGAGAGATTCAACATGGTAGCTTCAAACAATTAGTTGTTCATGCGTTGCAGGGGACGAAGCTTTATGTGGAGGATTGTCCAAAGTCTCCTTTTGAGATGGACACAACCAAAGTACCTTATGCTAGTGTTGTAGGTAGTTTAATGTATGCTATGGTCTGTACAAGGCTAAACATTGCCCAAGCAACGAGAGTCCTAAGTCAATTTATGGCTAATCCTGGATGGGTGCATTGGGATGCAGTTAAGAGTGTTCACAAACTTGTGGGGTACTTTTGAGTATGTCATGTATTTTCACGATTATCCTATTGGACCTCAACATTGAATTTGTATTCATGGGTTTGTGGATTTTGATTGGGCAGGAGATATTGATAGTAGAAGATCCACTAGTGGATATGTATTCACAATGTTTGGTGGTGCCATTAGTTTGATGAGTAAGCAATGGGTTATAGTCACTTTGTCCACAACAAAAGAAAAGTACATGGTAGTTACTCATGCTTGTAAGGAATCCATTTGGCTTAAGCGGTTGTATTTAGATGTTGGCTTGATGCAAGGCACATCACTATTTGTTGTGACAGTCAGAGTGTCATTCGTTTAGAAAAAAATCCCACTTTCCATGCCAGAACAAAACAAATTGATGTCATAGCATGAACAACACGTGGTTAAAGGTAAAGAATTCTAGTATGCAAGTTGAAAAAGTCTTTGTATGGTCATAAGCAATCTCCTAGGGTGTGGAACCAAAAATTTAACACCTTTGAGTTGAGTTTGGGATTTTTGAGATCTAAATATGATCATTGTGTTTACTACAAAAGCAATAATAATCACATTCTCATCATTGCATTGTACATTGATGATATGTTATTTTTTGGGAAAGATAAAATTTTGATTTCAAATCTATCATCACAGTTTGAAGTGAAGGATTTAGGTGCATCATAGTATATCCTGGGAGTGGAGATCAAAAGAGACTAAGCTAACAAAAATATTTACTTAAGCCAAAGTAAATATGTGAATTCAATGTTGGAGAGATTCAACATGGTAGCTTCAAACAATTAGTTGTTCATGTGTTGCAAGGGACGAAGCTTTATGTGGAGGATTGTCTAAAGTCTCCTTTTGAGATGGAGGACACGACCAGAGTACCCTATGCTAGTGTTGTAGGTAGTTTGATGTATGTTATGGTTTGTACAAGGCCAGACATTGCCCAAACAATGGGAGTCCTAAGTTGGTTCATGGCTAATCTTGGATGGGTGCATTGGGATGCAGTTAAGAGAGTGTTCATATATACTTGCAAGGTACTTCCAAGTATGTCATGTATTTTCACAATTATCCTATTGGACCCTGACATTCAATTTGTATTCGTGGGTTTGTGAATTTTGATTGGGTGGGAGATATTGATAATAGAAGATCCACTAGTGGTTATGTATTCACCATGTTTGGCAAGCCATTAGTTGGATGAGTAAGCAACAGGTCATAGTCGCTTTGTCCACAACAAAAGCAAAGTACATGGCAGCTACTCGTGCTTGCAAGGAATCCATTTGGCTTAAGTGGTTGTGTTTAGATGTTGGGTTTAATGTAGGGCATATCACTATCTTTTGTGACAATTAGAGTATCATTTGTTTGGAAAAGAATCCTACTTTCTACTCCATAACAAAGCAAATTGAAATGAAATTTCATTTTGTTCACAATATGGTGGAAGATGGGAAGGTTAAAATGGAAAAGGTTGACACCTTGACGAATATTATAGATGCATTAATAAAGCCAGTGAGCATAGAGAAGTTCAGATAGTGGTTTGTTTCCATGGGCCTCACAACCCTGAGCGTGAGGTGTTGATTATAGGTGACTCTTGGCAAGTCTTCGACAAGTGGGAGAATGTTAGGATTAAGGTGCCTCAACTTTTGTGTCTTAGCATTTAAATTATTAGTCAATTATTTAATTATTTCCTAAATTTATTGCCTACCAAATTTGTTGTTACTTTGTGGGACCTACCAGTGAGGTGGCATCCTACATGGAAGGTGGCATGTGCAAATTATAAGCTAAAATTGTGGAGGAAGGCATCTTACTTGAGGTCGTATTTTTGTGGCTAACTTGGTGGCTTTTGTCATAAGTTGCTATGTCATGACTATGACAAACCATGACAACTTGTTGTGACAAGTTATAACAATTGTAAGAGTTATGTATGGCAGTTTCTATGTCACACTATGATAGCTAGGCTACATTTATAGGGGCACCTAAGTGTGCATTTGGTAGTTGCATGTGCAGTTGCCTTGCATGTTGAATGAAAGCTAATTTTGAAGAGACTGGTGTTGGATTTAGAAAAAGCCATGATTTATGGATCCTAACAATGACAACATGCCATAATGGACTCATGTACACATCCTAGTGTGAGTTTTGGTTATGGTAACTTTTGGCACCCTCTCTTCATGTTGGTGTGTTATAAATACTTGATTCCTTAGTGCATTTTCAGTATGACAGGTTTAAGAGTTGTTGAGACGTCGTTATGCTATCAAAATTGCTCCAATTTCTTGTTGTGGTGTGAGACTCCTAAAGAGCATTGCTTTAATATTGTATTGTAACTTTTATTGCTAAATAATACAAATTGAGTTGTGTTTGAAGTGTGGCTTTTTTTCTCGAAAAGGTTTTCCCATGTACATCCAGTGTTATGTGTTTTCCTTATACCTGTGTTGTTTATATTTACTTGTTATGTGCATCTTTTTTGTTGTAACCGGATAAGGATTTGAAGTTTTAGAAATTTCCACATTCTCTCCTCTAATAGATTGGTGTAGGAAGTTTTTTCGCATGCCTAGCTTCCTTTCAAAGGCATCTTATCAAAGGTTTGGTATAGGCACAAATTTGATGTAGCTTCCAAAGGAGATCTAAGTAGTATAGATCCATTTTAATCTTTTGAAACAATACTAGTAGATTTATAGAATTTTGTGCTTCCAGTGTGGCTATTTTTCTTGAGAGGGTTTTCCCATGTACATCCAGTGTTGTGTTTTTCTTGTACTTGTGTTGTTTATATTTACTTGTCATGTGCATCTTTTTTGTTGTAACTGGATACGGGTTTGTAGTTTTAGAAATTTCCACATTCTCTCCTCTAACAAATTGGTGTAGGAAGCTTTTCCGCATACCTAGCTTCCTTTCAAAGGCATCCTATCAGAGGTTTGGTATAGGCACAATTTTGATGTAGCTTCCAAAAGAAATATAAGGAGTCTAGATCCATTTTAATCTTTTGAAACAATATTGATAGATTTATAGAATTTTGTGCTTCCAGTGTGGCTTTTTTTCTCAAATGGGTTTTCCCATGTACATCCAATATTGTATTTTTCTTGTACTAGTGTTGTTTATATTTACTTGTTATGTGCATCTTTTTTGTTGTAAATGGATAAGGGTTTGAAGTTTTAAAAATTTCCACATTCTCTCCTCTAATAAATTGGTGTAGGAAGCTTTTCGGCATACCTAGCTTCCTTTCAAAGGCATCCTATCAGAGGTTTGGTATATGCACAATTTTGATGTAGCTTCCAAAGGAAATCTAAGGAGTCTAGATCCATTTTAATCTTTTGAAACAATACTGGTAGATTTATAGAATTTTGTGCTTCATGAAGGTCTAGCAATGGGTTTCATGATGGCCATTGAGCACGATTTAGAACATCTTAGAGATGGAGATTTTGTTCTCTTCATCATTATCATAAAGAGAATTAAAATTTGGAGATTGTAAACTCTATAAATGAAGCCATGGATCTCAATATTTTCATAGAAAATGAAATGAACATTGCTTTTAAGAAGGAAATAGGGCATGAACTAGTTAGCAAATTATGTCATATGTGAAAATTGAAGTTACAAAAAAATAATGATTCTATGGTCACATATAAATGCTTTAAGAGTTGAAATTTAATAAACACTTGAGATGATTTCTTATATCCTATATTATATTTTAATTTTCTATCTATATCTATTTATACCTAGGCATGTATTTGTTTTAGATTTGTAGTTTTTTCCTAACCCTTCATCGTTTCCTTACATCTTTTTCATATCTTTTATTACATTCTTTTCTTCCTTGACTACTTTCTTTAAAGGAACTACCCTTCTTTTATTTTCCCTTATCTTCCCCTCCTCTAAGGATGTGGAATTTATTTTCACATCCTTTGTTCATCCAATCTAGAAGCCACAACCCATACTAACCTTTATTAGAGCTCTTGTGGTTGCAATCATTTCCGGTTTCGACTGAATCAATTTCCTTTCTCAATCAACTTGGTCTATTTCAACTAGAGTGGAAGATTTTTCCACAATCAATCCATTGTGAGAACAACAAGAGGCCTACATATTCCTTGAGAAGACACTATTTATTATTTAAGTTTACAATTTAATGGAAGTTCACTTCATCTACAACAATGCTTTCTTCATCTCTCTTTCTCCCATTCAACTTCATTTTCTCATGAATCCTATCCATGAGATTCTTTTTCAATAATCATTTGTAGTATCTCCATCATGTTTATAAGCATTTTATTTGAGGCCACAAATATATAATGTGAAATTCCATTTGAGTAAATTTCTCTAAAATAGTCCTAGACATAAGGGTGTGAAATAATTTTGAAGATGAGATTATTAAAGAGACTAATAGAAAGGGAGAAACAAAAGGTTGTGGCTTGCACTTATTCCTCTTAAGGATGTTCTCAATTGCTAGGTCCTCAAGAATAATGTGAACTAGGCTTTTATTATTAGAAATAACATTGTGTGTTTTTCAAATCACATTGATGAAAAAAATAGAAAGATGGAAGGATACACTTATGAAAATCACAAATTTCATAATGAGGTGATTAAAGGAAAATGTATCTCTCTATAAGTCTTAGGTTCAAGATCTCTAAAGTCTTCAAAGTTGTATTTTTTAAATCATGATATTACTTGTAAAACCTTTCTTTTGATAAAACTTTAAATACATATGCACATATAAAGCCTTTATTGTTTTTCACATTATTAACTCCTATGAAATTTGATAAGAAAAATTTCTATAAAAATAGATTTATAAATATTTATCTAAAAATTAGAAAATTACGAACCTGCATTGTTTTAGTTCTTTTAGCTTTTGTCAACCATATATCAGCACTTACAAAAGCCCACTCTAATTTACATCTGAGAAAACCCACTTTCTACAAGATATATAGAGATTAAAAGACTTTTCCTACCATCTGGAAACATCCCCATGTGGATCTCCTTGATAGGGGGCATCATTCCGATACGAGACAATTGCCGAGGATCAAGATACGAATCTCCTGGCAACTATGGACTTTTACCTTATCTTGAAAATTATGATATTTGTCATAGTCTCAGTGGTTTAATTTCTTTCATTGTGTATCTCTCTAAGTTAATTTAGATTCACTTTCTTACATCTAACAAATAGATAAACCCGACCTCACAAATGCTCAAAATTAATCTTCCATAGAATTGGACTAATCGAAATCTTAAATCCCTATGGCTTGATAAGCTGTCATAAGTATTACAAAACAAATTGACGATAACAAGTTTTTTTTTCCAAAATAAATTTGGGTAATTCTAGATATGCTTAAAAAGCTTCACACGGATCTCTTTTTGTTTTCTTTTGTTATGAGACAAAAGGGTGGCCCATGAAACTAGAACAATCTCAAAACCTTTCATAAATAGAATTAGAGATGACATAATCAGCTATGGAATCTAAACAGTCACATAAATTTCTCATTAACAGAGCAAGAACTTATGACCTCGCCCTACTAGGAGAAAAAAGACAATGACCCAAGGTTAACAAATACTAGTTTTTGACAGTCTATGTTAGATGAAAATCCAAACACCGAATAATCTAACAAGAAGAACACTTCCATTCTCCAAAACATAAAATGCAGACACAATAATAATTGATAATGAATATATCAAAATTGATTAATATTACTTTTTGGTTGGGAATGTGCTCTACAAAAAAGAATGTATAATATAGTATATGGAATGCATATATGCAATCCAAATCTCTTACCTTACAACTCTCCTCAGGATCCCTGCTTTGTTGAAGCATTCTTTGAGAGTTCATCCATCTTAGTTCTGAACTTTGGTGTAAGATTGTAGTGGATTAAGGAAGGTGACAAAGGTATAAGATATTTTATTTAACATCCTAAACGCTAAGAATTCTAGTGAAACAATTGAGACTATTGGTATTGGGTGAACAATTTCCACATACCTTAAACTTAAATCATTTTTTCTCCTTTTACAAGAGTTCGTTCTCTTTTGAGGGGCTCAGTAATTGTAAACAGGAAAATAGGGATACCAATATTGGGGAAACAATTTCCACATACCCTAAATGTATCAACGGAGATTTTTTCTCCTTGTAATAGACTCAGTTCTCTTCTGAGGGGCTTTCTAATTGTAAACAAGCAAATAGGGAAGTACTTTCTGGGAAATATTTTTGTTGTTAAAACCAGTTCTTTATTAACAGATATTTCTTTAGATGAGACCTATAGTATCATTGATGACCTACCTCTTGAGAAGACAGTAAGAAGGCTCTAAGCTTGCTCTTGAGGTGCATTGATAATGAACAGAGAACCATTGTTATAACAACCATCAACAACCATTTCTTCTTGATAATTAGAATGACTATTAATCTAGCTACTTCTCAATTACTCCTCAACATAGGGATCTCAATCTAACCCTAGTGATTACTACTCCCCTTGTTTCTGCTATTCCTAAAGTCCATACTCCTATTATTCTCCCCAGAGCCCTTTAGCTGCAACAAATAATTTATGTCCTCATTACATCTAAATGCCAGATCAAGCGCCTCCCTCACCTTTGTGCACCAACTTACATTCACACAGGGCAGCCAGATCTTAAGTTAAGCACATAAAATAAAGCTCCCAACATACTATAAAATAGGATAATAGAATAAAACCACTGAACACCATCTCGAACAGAATAGCAATACTTAGCAACCAAGAATTGAATACATTTAATTATTCAACGCAGGTTTTTATGGCAAGGAGTAGGGACAAAGATTCAAAAAATATCTCCTCCAACCCAGTGTCAACTAACCCTGATTAGCTAGCCCACCAACAAGGTTTATTAGAACCACAGTTAGTTGGCAGTAAACAAAATAAAAGCAGGGTCAACGCCCCAAGAAAACCATTTAAATGCACCCAGACTTATTCAATTTTCAGAGACTCTTTTATTCTTACAGCATTCAAGAGCAAGAAAACCATTTAAATGCAAATAAGATCTGGAACTCAATAAATTTGAAGCTTCACCGGTCTATCCCTATATCTAGAATAATATTTTACATATATATATTAACTATTACAACGACCAAATTTTCATTAGAGTAAACCTACAGAAATTGGTTGTGGTGTCCACTTAAGATGTAAAAATATCCGCCCAGATTTGACTCCATCCAGAAGAAAATCACCATCATATTCGCCTTCGTGCATAACTTTTGTTAGGGTCAGAGCAACTTTTCCCATGAAATCCTGAACAAGTGGATATAGGAATTATGCTAAATTATAATCCTGACATGTTAAAACTTAAATAGAATAATTTATAAACAAACACATGAAGAAATATGAAATCACCTTGCTGAATGTGTCATGATCCCAAACTTCCACAATCAACATATCATGCAAGGCATCCTCCACAACAAAGTCAAACGTTTGATTCCACTCGGGATTCAAATTTTTGGAAACAACCTGCAGAAATTATTTCTTTGTAATACCAAAAAATGTGTATAAGCGGTTTTAATACAACAAAAGCTGATATCAAACAAAACTCACTCGTGTTTTCTTTTTGGCATCTGTTTTCTTCATATGAAGCACCACATATGGATCAGCTTTGCCCATTAAGTCTGTTGCAGTTAAGTCCTCAGCTCGTTTTACTGTCACAGAGAGAACACCACGATTTATGTCTTTCCTCTTGGTGGAACTAATTGAATAAGGCCTTTGCCCATTCATGCCATTAGTAAGAACTTTCTCCAAGGAGGTCATTCCAAATTGCTGGTTTCCCGTTGCAAATGGACTAGTAGAACCATTCTCCATACCAATTGAATGGTAAATAAGTTCTAGGTGCACCTGTCAAAACTTTTATTGTTTCTTATGTTCAATAAAAAGGTTTATTCCAACAAAATATTTCATGGAGATTAAGAGAACTTAATTAATATAGGTAGAGCCCTTATCCATAACAAGATAGCTCAGATCTCAATTAAACACCCCATTATTTTTCAAAGCAGACATAAACATAGCTTAACAACATTCATTCGTATAAAATAAATGAAGTACAATAGTGTTCTTACCTCACCACGCTTCTTAGTGTCCCCTCTTTTATTTTCTAGATCTTTGACAAGAGGTAACCTTACATCATTCAATTTTCCTGGTTCTAGGTCCTTCAATTGCACTTCAGCACACCCTAGGAGTTCTGCTTCCTGGAGGACCCCTTCCTCATCATAAATCTTTACAGTTAAATGCTGTGTAGCAACATCTTCAACCTCGAAGTCAAAATGTTCATTCCAGATAGGATTCAAATCGTTGTTCTACAGTATTAAGATATCAATTAGTTGATTGATCAATCCAGATGGACACAGCATCCTATTTACTGTTATAAATGTCTATCCAGAAAAAAAAGTATTATAAGCATACTTGAGTCTTACTATGGTCTTGCTTTTCTTCATTCGCGCTCTTAGTGGCCTGATGTATAGTACTGCGAAAGGATCAGATTTTCCTATGAAGTCTTTGTTAAGCAAATCCTTTGCTTGCACAAGTTTTACTTGTAGAATTCCAACAGTGCGCAACTCTAGATCACTGTAGATAACAATCAGCTTAGGATAAGCCAGTCAACATAAATAAACATGTGGGCATGCGAAA
Organism: Sequoia sempervirens; assembly: GCA_007258455.2. Taxonomy (NCBI): domain Eukaryota; kingdom Viridiplantae; phylum Streptophyta; class Pinopsida; order Cupressales; family Cupressaceae; genus Sequoia; species Sequoia sempervirens. The sequence goes on from VDFB02000017.1 coordinate 451,816,206, forward strand.
GACAATATAAGCACCCTCACTACATAAGCCAAGTATGTTCAATTTTGTCTTTTACTTTTACCATTTAAGTTAAAAAAAATTGGAACACTAATCACCTGTAATCCCCAGGCAAAATGGGTATCACCTTACGCACAGGCCACAGCAATGAATCTTCAACTGCAGCTTTTATTGTTTCCTACAACATACAGTTGACCATGAGTGCTAAGAAGTTCCTAAATAGATTTTGATAGCAATAGCAATGCCTCTTTCAATGAACCAAAAGAAACACCATGTAATTTTGTTTTCCTGTTGTCCAAACATGCAATAGAAGCGTGCAACATTCAAATTCCTTCCAAGACAAAAGGCTAAATTTCTGAAGGCAGTAATAGATATCACTTATTAAAAAATTCAATGAGGGTGATAAGTCACAGGTAATAGAACAATCCAGAATAAGTTGAAGAGTTGAATAAATTGCAGAATGAAAAAAATTAAGATCTTGATGATCAAGATAAAGATAAAATTAAAGAGGTGGATCCTACAAAGTCTGTATTTGATTAACATTTATGTAGAGAATTGGGATCTTGATATAGCTTATCTTAATGGATCTGTTAAAGTTATTTTTGGTATGTATTTTGATATACTTATCTTTCAAAATTGTTCATCCTATCATGACTATGCTTCGATAGCACATTACTGCTCGTTTATGTTTGGCATCCCACTATCATGTGCCTTGCAAAACATTCTTACCAATTCATTCTTACCACCCGATTATGACAGAAGACAAAGAACATTGTCAAGACATGGCAATGAAGAACAATTAAGTCTTTCGTGCAAAATACTACTAGGAAAATGATGTTTACATGAAATATCTCCTGCCATATCATGAAAAGAATTACTTTGGAAAGCAAAAGATGGTAATAGCATTTCGAACTACTCTTAAACCACACCATAAGGCTAGTAAAAACTTAGAAAATGCTCTGGCACAGCTTAAACTAGAAAAAGTGTTCCCTGATTTCAAAACATATTAACAATTTTAGGAACATTTGGACACACATGAAACCATAATATAAGCAGAATTTTAGTTCACTGTCTCCACTATACAAACCAGTTTTCACAACCAGACTACCTCAACTTACAAAGACTCAAATGTTTTTCAAGTAGAGAGGCATTTTTGCATTCCCCACAGTCGTAAACAATTTTGCCACTTGTAAGTAACCAAAATGTTTTTGTCAAACTCAGCAAAAGACTTTGTTTTCAAAGATCTGTGAGCACACTGAAGCCTGCACATGGACATTCCATACCACTCTGAACATTCATGAGCATACAAGTTGTCTATCGTCCCACAACATGCAAATGAGCACAAAACTGGATCCTTCACGGATCACAACAGCCCCTTCCCCCCCAATTAGGGAGCTTCCGGTCCCCAAAAGCTTAGAGATTCAATGGATGAGGGTGTAAGAATCCCTCAAATGATGACACTTGTGCCATCTCATCTTTTACACCACAACACAAAAGCTCCCTAAATAGGGAGGTGTGTCCTACGCCTCCCCAATTCGGGAGCTTTTGGTCCCCAAAGGATCAGACACTCAAGAGATGACGGTGTAAGAATCCCTCACTTGATGACACTTGTGCCATCTCATTTCACACCACAATATAAAAACAAACCAAATTTTAGTACAACTATGTCTCCAAGTGTTTAGATGATACAAATGAAAATTTGCTTTAACATGGAGTAACATTTTCAAATTTGGTTTTCTCCATAGGTATAATTTATGTATTACCACTCATCTTCCCATGAAGTTCAAGATCATACAAGATTGCCTCTTTCCATGAAAAGCATACGACATAAAAGATTTCTATTCTTGATGACCTAAAATTTGGTCCTTCTCCAGTGATTTTTTTAGTGGCAAATATTTGCCAATTGGCTGATAGTTGAAATTAGGGATTCAAAATTCAGCTAATAGTACAAGCTGTAAGGCGACCTGAATCACCACGTTTTTACAAAATTTTATTTGTCTTGGTTCAATCACTAGAACATTTATTTTATTATTCTTTTAAACTCAAAAATTTGCCACAATTTGATACCTAACTAGATCAGAATTGCCTAGATTTTATAAGTTATAATCGAAAATGAAATTAATTTGCCAATAATATTATATAATTATTGGTTACTTTAGGGCCATAGCGCCAATTTTTAATCACTGCCATTGATTTTATTTATAGTCTAATGGCTAGGGTTGTATTCCACAGGTTAAAATATACCCACAAAGCTCCAATGCCCATTGAGCCCAAAATTGTTTTTTGGGTTGTTGAAGATTTATAGTCTAACAATTGAGGTTAAATTCCATGGGCCAAAGTGTACCCACAAAGCTCCAATGCCCATGGGGCCTAAAATAGAACCCAAAATGTCAGATTATAAATAAAATCAACAGTGGTGAAAAAGAATTTAGTACAGATCTAAAATATTAAGGAATTAAGGAATGATGGACATGAGCACTACACCTTAAACTAGTCAACCATTACCACCCTCAAGCCCTTACTTTTCCATAGGAATTTAATTTTTTTTAAATGAAGGATTCACCATGGTAATTAATGCATTTGCATATTTTTCATGAAAATTCACCAAGATTTTCTACAGATTTCTAGTGATTTAAGAAAAATTGACAATAAATTTTTATTTTTTTAAAACAAAAAAAGAAAAGCTTAGCAAATAGAAATTAATATTTTTTCCAAAGAAATGAAAGATTCACCAAGATTTTATATCCTTTTTCAAGGGGGGTTTCTTAGTTATCAATGTCTCTCTCCTAGCCTTTATGTCATACATATCGGAGCTGCCAAAGACAACGCCACAAATATCTAGAGGAGCAACATCTACCACAATCTCATCAACAAATCTAGTACCAATAGTGAATTTCAAATTACATTGCTTATCAACTAGCATTTGTGCAGCTTCTTTATTCAACCCAAACCATACGGTTTAGGGTCTCGGAAGGCTTTCAAACCCATTTTATCTACCAATGCATTAGCCTTGACATCATTGATATGGATCTTAATGTTAAACAATGTTTCTCTATCCACCAAACCAAACATTTTAGTAGTGCAAGAAAGTTTACAATCAACTTCAGAAGTACATTCAATCCCCTTTATCTCTTTATTTTCAAGTGAGATATTAGCATTTTTTCAACCCTTTTGCTTATGTGGATTTGTCTTTGGATGAAGCTTCCAACATGATGACTCTTCATGACCATCCTTACCACAACATGCAGATTTATTTTTAGTGTTAGCGGAGTTCACCATTTTATCCTTTTTATTGACCTTAACATCATTACACTTGGAAAAGAAATAACAACCATCTATCTCAAGATAGTGAGCATGCCTCATATATGTCAGCCAGTTTAGAAAGCAATACGGGCCTACAGAAATGATTATGAAGACCTATATATTTCATTAGTACTTCTAACACATCTTTAACCATTTGTATAGCCCTTCTATAGAATTCACTATTGTATTCTTGTATACTTGGCTTTATTTTTGCACTAGAATTCCATATTATTTTCTTCCTCATCACATATTGGATAGAATTGCTTCCTAATTAATTGTTTAAAACATAGAAGCATAAATCCTCAAAAAATCGGAAAAATTCCGATTTTTAAAAAATCTTCTGCCAAAATGATTTTTCCCCAAAAAGATCATGAATTTCAATGATGTTCAACGATTTTTAAGGGTTTAGATCATGAACAAATTGTGTAAAAATCGCAAAAAAATTGTCCAACCAACCCGTCACAAAACCCTACAAGTGCAAAATCACTATTTAAGCGGTTGATTTTTAGCACAAAACTAAGCATTGGCTGTCAAGATGTGGTTCACCATTAAAGATTCACTAGATTTCATCAGGTTGTTGAGGCAAATCGTAGGTAGGCGACCTTGAATGGGCATATATTTCTAATAGATGTTAAGGACATTAAAATGGCGACACGTTCTTTGGTATGCTTGAACATTTGATGTTAAGGACATTAACATTGAATGGTTAAGAGATGTACTGTTTTTTTCTCTATATTCCCCACAATACTATCATTTGCCTTAGGCTCGTAGTAATGCTTTCCATGTATATAAATCCAAAGACACAATTTAGTGGGAAATAGTAGATAATATCATAAATACTAAGGCTTTTATCTTCTTCTTTTTTAACATATAAAAACCTTATAAGAGTACTTGCCAAAAGTAAATATAGACAGCCAGACGAAACTAAAACAAAACTCTATTGTCTTGATATCAACCTAATGAGGTTTGTTTTCTTGGAATTCGTGTGATCCTAACTATTCAAAAGAATTTTAACATTTCAATTGTCAACAATAATACCAAGGTGGTTGTTTAGATTATCAAGGTTAGGTTGGGACAAATTTCCTTTTCAAATGCTAACAAAGTGTGATAATTTGGAGCTTCAATTTGACACTAGCTATCAAGTTTTAATGACAAGAGGGTAGGGTAGTGACAATCGTATAACCAAGTGGGAAGCATAAGTATATACATAATAGTATATAGACATTGTGGAACTGGAAGTAGAATGGTTCCTATCAAAAAGATAAAAATCAGCTTGTAGTGCTGGAAAAAATGAACTGTAGCAATATTTTATATGAAAATGAAGGATTGTTTTGGTTATATTTAGATTTCCTATATAAGCTGCAAGCTTAATGCTTTGTTAATTGGTGAAACTCACTACTTAAATGCATGCCCTGCACTTGTTAGGGAACTACATTCCATTTAGGATCATCATACATGGAGGTTCATAAGGCCTGCGAGGAGTACGATAGCAGTACATGAATGCTTTAGACATATATAGTGTAGCATTCCAATTTCCATGTATGTTAAATAGTTATCAGGCAAACTAATACATGCCTTGAAAGAAGTCATGGCCTAGTCTTGTGGGCTTATCTAAATCCTTCCCGAAGCAAGCCTCATATATTTTCTCTTTAACGATCTAGATAGATTTCAGCAGCAACTGTCCCATTGAAAGGGAATGTTCCTCATGCTTTGATTTTCCATTGAAACTTGTACCTATAATCTCTTGAATTCTCAACTCAAAGTCCATCAATGTTTTTAACTCCATCATCCACTTATATGCAAAATCAAGGAAAATTTACTTGAATAATAATAGCTAAAATCTAAGTCACCGCGTTCGAATTCGAATTCGAGTTCGGCAACATTGAAATTCGGATGAAATTCGACAAAGAAAAAATTCGAAAAGTAAAAAATTCAGATTAAATTCGCCTTATATAATTTTGATTTTTTTAAAATATAAGTAATATACTTAAAATAATTAAAAAATAATATTAATATACTAATATGTTTAAATATATTAATAAAGCTAATAAATAATAAATATATTTAAAATATAATTTAAATTTTAAATATTATTCATATATAAATAATAATAAATACAAAGCAAAATAAATAATAAATATGTTTCAAAATATAATTTAAATTTTAAATATTATTAATATATACATAATTAATAAATTAAATTATATATTAAATAATAAATTAATATAGTAAAAGTTTTATTTATTTATTTTTAAATATTAAAACATTGTGAATAAAAAACAAAAAATAAATCACTAATGGACATATGTTTTAATTTTGTTATTAAATTTTAGGCCTTTCCTGAAAGCCCTTTCCATACTACTCACCGATGAAGCGCGTGCTTGCTGCGAAGTCTAGAAAACTGTAAAGGATGCCTTGCGCCGAATGGTGAAGTCCAGGATGAGAGTAGTTGTCGCGCACAGGCTTTCCATTATTGCCATCATCGATGACGGAAGAGTGGTCGAACAGGGCTCCGACAAGCATAGTCACAGTTAGGGTTTCGATATTGATGGAGGCCATCCGCCGTCACGGGAGCTCCGTTTTTATAAATATTTTTTTATTTAAAAAACCTATGCTATTTAGGCAAACGAATATAGGCGAATCTGAACGAATTTTTAATCTTGTTTTGAAATTCGCCAAATTTCGAACCTCATGGTTGAAATTCGCCGAATGCGGTGACACAGGCTAAAATTGTGGCTTAAATAGTTGCTCTCTTCTTTTGTACTAGCAGGTCTTTATTATCTAATGGAAAAATATTTAACACTCCCTTTACTCTTTTAGGAAATCTGCTAAAATAGTTATCAATTTGAACATTTCAATATCATTTATGGTCTTTTGAGATGTGAGATTTTGTTTCAAAAGAATTTCTTATTACTTTATCTTGAGCTATTTGATTCAAAACCCGTTAAGTTGAAATTTGCAATTGCTTCCTTTGTCATATAATTTCCCTTTCACATTCTTCATATAGTTCTCTCTAAAACTGTTCTAAAAATTGCAAGTATTTTTAAATAACAAATATGAACCAATTGATTCCCATTTAGTAATTTATGGTGTCTACTTGGCAAAGGAAAATTGTCTTTTGAGATGTGAGATTTTGTTTCAAAAGAATTTCTTATTACTTTATCTTGAGCTATTTGATTCAAAACCCATTAAGTTGAAATTTGCAATTGCTTCCTTTGTCATATAATTTCCCTTTCACATTCTTCATATAGTTCTCTCTAAAACTGTTCTAAAAATTGCAAGTATTGTTAAATCACAAATATGAACCAATTGATTCCCGTTTAGTAATTTATGGTGTCTGCTTGGCAAAGGAAAATTGTCTTTTTAACGACTTTCTTGAGCCTAAGGATTTTGAGATCCTAGAGGCCAACTTGGATAGTCATGAGGTTGAACGACTTAGGAGAGGCTCTAAACCAAGAGCTTCATCATCAGGACTCGTAGCCCTCTAGCATAGCTCTATTTGTAGTAGCAAGGGTCATTGGCTATGTTTTATTTTTTGGAACTTTGTACTTAGTTTATAAGTTGACTTTGTACAAACTATATTGTAATTGAAATTTTATCAACTATAACCATCTAGTTATTATTTATGCGCACTATGAAGCATGCTTTGTGCAATGCAAATATAAACAAAAAAATCGTATTTTCTACAATTCATGGTTAAACTCTCTATATCTCTATACTATGGAAATGCCCTTAAATTTCAAAAAAAAAAAGTAGTTTTTGTCCCTTTTTCTACAATTTTTTACGTTTTTTTTAAATCTGATATTTTCCCGATTTTTTCAAAAAATCTTATAATTTTGGTTTGCCAATCTTTTCCCCAAATGATTTTTGCTGATATGTTTTAAAAGGCTCACAATAACTTATATAAGTCGTTTTCATAGCCATGGACTATAAGAGACTTCCTAACCTAGACAAAGCATGTTTTACCAACCTTAGTCTAAAAATGATAAAAAAATATGGACACTGAAACATACCTAAAGTTGTGTGATCCAATTGTCAAGCTTCTCTACATCACATCAACTTCAAATGGTAGTATCTTAGTCTTCGCCTCCACTTTGAATAGAGGTTTATTTGGAAGACCTTTATCACCTTTTGAAGATTATCCTTCATGGGAATTGAGCTTATCACCATCCAATATCTCCAAGAGAAGTTCCATAAGGCCTTTCATGGTCTTCAATGATTGAGACAAACTTGCAATGGTACTCTCCATCCTCCCGAATCTTACTTCAGCATCTACATAATCACCTTGTCCTTCCATGCTTCTCAACTCCTACTTGTGGGATTCAATGTCTCTTTGCAAAGTAAGATCTTTCCATTTGACCTAGTTGTGAGCATGAACTTGGAAAATACTCACAACACACCTCCCAAAAGGAAAGTACTTACTTTGATACCACTTGATCCATAAACAAGGAGAGTACCACTGACACACACTTTGTCAACCACATATTTAAGTCTTAGTTTTTAGAGAACAAAATGTCTGAATGAAAAGCATAACCTTGTGCAAGGAAAATAAACAAATAGTAGAGACACCATAAAAGAAGAAAAGTTATCCTAGAGAAACAGCTTGTGGGTAAAAACGAACAGCTGAAAATGTGAGTAAAAACAATCACTCAGCTTGTGGATAAAAACACTCACTCAGTGCTTCAAAATGGCATTGCAACAGAAATACAGTCCATAGGCCTAACACTACAGCCTCCAAACAACAAAGACAACTCCCAATGACCTCCAATAGTTCACACAACTCACTTCCCCTGCTGCTGCTAGAGTGATAGTCTGAAATAACAGAGAATTCACTACAAGAACTCAACTCATAGCTTTCCAACAAGATTGAAAAACACTAAGTATTATTTTTAGCACATTCTCAAGGGTAGATAATTATCACTACAAACATCTGGAAGCTGAAGAGTCCAAGAAATCATGCTTGGAATAGGAAAAAAGAAGAAACTAGAATGACATCAGATGCCATGAATGAGCATGACAAATTCACTGCCTCCAGCAAAGAGGATTGTTTTCACCTTTGCAACAGCCTAAGGAATTTACCACATTCATAGGGAGTTTGTCACTGCGGTTACACTTTCACCACCTGATGCAACTGGCATTTTCATTTAACTCAGTAAAATGCTCTGTTTTCAAAGATATTCATGTTAATTTTAAAGATCAGATTTAATGCACAGAAATTTAATTCAAAAATCAGACACAATACACAGCAGATACCCTGGGAAAACCCTCCTCTTGAGGGAGAAAAACCCAGCCAATAATATCTCTTATATTATTGATTCACAAATGAAAAATCTCCTTTACAATAAAGGCTGATAAGTAAGCCAAAAAAATCAGTATCACAGACTGATGTAAGTACAGGACTGAGTGATACAAACTGCTTGAATATTTCTGCCTTTTACTCAGATCTCAATCTGCACTTTACAAACTCGCACTGCTCTGAAGATGAATAAGAAGGCTAATGAATTCGATGATGAACAATGAGAGAAATGAATGGATATATATACATGTATTGAGAGAGGTCGCACCTCTTCAATTATCTCCAAGTCGGCCTCCATAAGTAATATATATTTTATAATCAAGAAGTTGGCCATCTATAATAAATGAAATTCCTTCATAGAGAATTGCGCCTAAGATAGAATGAGGTCGGCCTCATACAATTCTTCATTAATTGAAAATCACGCCTCTTGATGCATATAAATTAAATAGCCTCTTAGCTATTATTTAATTTAACAAATAAAGTAAAGGAGATGGCTGGAAGTAATGACCGAAGCTGCATTTAATCATCAACAATTCACACATAACAAAACCTTGCACATTGGTGTTCCACACCACCTTGAACATTCTCCAGCATACAAAAAGTTGTCCACTAACCCAAAACATGCCAATGAGCAAAAAACAAAGTCCTTTGCAGATCAATGTGCGAGATCAGCACATGCTAAGTGGTTTATGTCTATGTCAGAACATCTCACAAGTAAATAAAACATGCATTTCGTTTAATCATACTGCATGAAGGACATTAAGGAAGCATGAGAGTGTCTAAGCAAACAATGGCATAAATGAACCTTAGACTCAAGATCAAAAAAGTGAAGTACTCAACTACACTTTCCTCATTGGTAGTGATTTGACACCATTCAAGTTGCTAAAAACGAACCCATAATTGTGTTAACAGGACTCTTAGAGGCAAGAAGGAAACCTACTTTTGGAATACACTAAAACCTGAATACGACCATTTAGAGACATAAGACCAAAAATATTAGACATGCTTCAGTGTTTAGGGCTTTCTTGAATTTGCCCTAGGTACCTTCAACTAAGCTTTGTATATCTGCTTAAGGATGCCTCTATTAATTTCATGTTTCATGAGTTGAGAAGCATCAATAGTGAACTTTAGAGGAGGGAGTTTCTCTACATCAACATCTAGCTATTGAAGAAAAGTAGGAACTCTAGCATAACACGAATATTTGCATTCATGTTTACTATTTAGCTGATTGTTACATTACCGAATCAGTAGGAAAATGCAGCATTTCGAGGTACAAATCGTATTGGAATCAGCTAAGTTGCCGAATCAGGTATGGGTATGGGTGCAGGTACGGGGGTACAGTACGCTGATATGGCCAAAAAAAAAATTGGGGGTTGGGTACGCTTGGGTATGTCCGTACAAAAAGATATAAAAATCATAGATATATACATATTTGTAATTTTGTAGCCTAAAAAATAAAAATAAGAATTAAATTTGCTAAATTAATTAAATATATATATATATAATTATTATATTATATATATTAATAATTATAATTAAATTAAATTATTATATTATATATTTAATATATATTATGAATGTATGAAATAATTATTTATTTTATATTTTTAAATGTGTATATTATATAATACTAATTATATTATTATTATGTTAATAATAAATTAATAATATACATATATTATAGATTTAAATTATAATTTATAATTATAAAATTATAATATAATAATAAATTTTATTTTTTTTAATGTAAATCATATAAATTTGAAGTTTTAAGTTTTAAATTTATTCTTTGTAAACCAAGAAAATTTTAAAAAATAAACGAATACTTATCCGAACTAAACTAGGAATTTAAGTCAAATGATTCCGGGTGGGAATCAGTTTTGAAAGTGTTGTTTCAAAAGAAAGAAAATGTTTGAAACAACTATATCCACACGCAGCGACAGGGAAAAATGAGAGGTGCCTCCATTTGCATCGAACCACTTTGTGCCTGCAACTCTGCCGTGCCTCCAATCGCCCGCAACCACGTCGTTCCTGCAAAACTCATTGTCTGAACTCATTCGTCTCTGCAAAACTGTGTCTAAACTCCTCGTGTTTTTTCGCAGGAAAAACAAACGAAAATGACAAATGAAATCTGAGTTAGGGCTTTCATGTTTCGTTTTTCATGCAAAAAAGTTTATGAACCACACGCCAATCGCCTTAGAATCAATGAAAAATGGCACATCACTGTTAGAAATCACTCGGATTCGTGAAGTTGAAGACTGAAACGTTTCAGCTTCCTAAATCACGAATCCTGCTAGATTCCACGGAGATTCCAAGAAGTATTCAATTCCGAAACATCCCATACCCGGAATCGGCAGGGTAAAGCCATGATTCCGGTAACTTAGGCCAAATCAAGTACGGAGTCAAATTGCCTTTGGAACTGAGTAAGTTTCAAATTTTTTGGCTTGGAATTGTTTGGAACCATAGTCACACATACCTCAACAATTCAAAGTCAAACATGGCTGTTTACATGATGATTCCAGCAGCGGCAAAATTTTCTATGTTTTTTTCACTTTTTATCTCTCCTAAATCTTAAACAATCATTGTTCAATTGCCAATTAATATTAAAAAACTAATGCCTGTGCAACTGGACGAAGTCGAAAATGTCAGGCTATTTTGTTTTAAATGGCTCCATTTTCTTGTCTGCATACCTAAAAGGAGTTCAAATAACCAAACACATAAGGTTTTAGATCCATAGACTATATTTATCTTCACATCATTCAATAGTGTTTTAAAGTTTTCAACAGAAGTATTTAAAATTGCAAAAATCTCCTTGGCAAAAATATTCTTTTGTTTTAAACCTAAGGGATTGAAGTTGCAGACATTTCCTCATGATAGATATTGTATGGGATGTTGTGCATGCACACCCAGCTCTATGCAATGCACTCCCAGCTCTTTGTATTGAAACTGTGATTCTGCACCTTTCAAATTTGGAAACGTGTGCAACTTCAAGGAATTAATTCTGTTTTAAACAGCAAATGTAAAACACCCCCTATAAAAGCTTTCAAATTTGCATTATTGAAAATTTTTAAAAAATCTTTCCTAGCTTGAGTTTCATATTAATATATATTGTTTATAAATTATTATTAATATTACATACCAGATGAATTTTAGATTTTAAATTGTTTTAAATGGCGCCATTTTCTTGTCTGCATACCTAAAAGGAGTTCAAATAACCAAACATGTAAGGTTTTAGATCCACAGATTATATTTATCTTCACATCATTCAATAGTGTTTTAAAGTTTTGAACAGAAGTATTTAAAATTGCAAAAATCTCCTTGGCAAAAATGTTCTTTTGTTTTAAACCTAAGGGTTTGAAGTTGCAGACATTTCCTCATGATAGATATTGTATGGGATGTTGTGCATGCACACCCAGCTCTATGCAATGCACTCCCAGCTCTTTGTATTGAAACTGTGATTCTGCACCTTTCAAATTTGGAAATGTGTGCAACTTCAAGGAATTAATTCTGTTTTAAACAGCAAATGTAGAACACCCCCTATAAAAGCTTTCAAATTTGCATTATTGAAAATTTTAAAAAAATCTTTCCTAGCGTGAGTTTCATATTAATATATATTGTTTATAAATTATTATTAATATTACATACCAGATGAATTTTAGATTTTAAATTGATTTAAATTTCAATAATTATAAATCTATTTAGGTGTTGTTATTTTAAAATTTATTTAAATTTTAATATTGTAAAATTTAAATTTAATATATTATATTTAATTTTTTAAATATAATATAAATTTGTAGATTTATATTATTCAAATGTAATAACAAATTAGGTTAACAAATTTATTTCAAATGTGGTGTTTTGAACTTAAGTCTTGCTGTTAGGCTGAAAATATGTATATATTTTAATATTTATAATTTTTACATGTTTTTCATATGGACATACCCAAAATGTACTCAGTGCCCTCACCCAAAATTGTTGTACCAGCATACCAAACCCACATATCAATACCCATCCCCAATTACAATTCAACAACTTAAGCTAATTGAATATAACATAATTTAAAATACTGTCAAGTAATCACAGGAAAAACTTTCCAACGAGTTTTAGGTAAAAATTGCATGCCTTATTTGTCAAAAAATTGGAAACAAATGCCTAATTCACATGTAAAAACCCATCCAATATTCAGTATACAAGGAGGCAAAGATTCTATAGTTGTTGCAAATAGATCTAGGGTTCCAGATGCTGCAAACAGATTTAGGGCATGATTTTACGATATTTTCTGGGCCCTCAGTCCCCCCATCCCTGAGACATGTCCCTCATGTCCCCTTGTCCCAAGACTCCATGGAACATAGATTCATATTCAAAATGAGAAGAAATACATAGATGATTATTTATTCTTCTTATTATTTGTCTTTTGCTAAACTTTAGTTCAATTTTCCAATTTCTAAAAAAAATATGGCATCTACATAGAAGACCTAGCAAGTATAAAGACTTGTTTTTTGATAAATGATATGTATTGAACTCTAATTTTGATTTATATATTAAGGAAATCAATAATGTGTGTTTTTGATGATTTATATTTTTAAATTGTGTATTTTTTAATGTTTGAGAAATTGACCAAGTTACTACCAAGTTTTTCCCTGAGCTTTTGCTGAGTCCCAAGTTTTTAAAATTTTTGGGTCGGATGAGTTACTGCCAAGTCCGAGTTTTTAAACTATGGTATATACCTGTCACAGCCTAAATAAGAATAGGCCATTCAATGAATCCCATCCCACTTTAACAACATAAAGGATTTAAGACATGAATGCACAAGCCCCAAATTCCACAAAAATAATTGCATGTAGAACAGCTTCTTTGAACATCTAAATCATAGAGTCCAGCCAACATATTTTTTGAACAGAAGCGGTGCATACCAGTGTGTTCTTTCTCAATATATGTCCTACCAAAAAAAAATGTTAGTCCTAGAAAACCCTGATCAAGAAAAGATAATCATAAATGGAAATGTCAATTTTGGGGGAAATAAAGCCATGTTAGATGACATTAAAGAAACTTCTTATTAGATATTTTTGCCCAAGAGGTTCATGAAATTCAGTCAGAAAACAAATGACAAAATAAACTACTTTCAATTGCCCAAATTCCTATTGCATATAGAAGGAAAAGAAATTGAGCCTCAACAAAGTATACGCTTGAAATGCAAAGAGAGTGGAAATGACACAAGTGGCACCATAGGGCCATGGAATATTAGCATATAGATGCACAGAGCCTCCAAAATAAAGCCTTGTTAGATGACATTAAAGAAACTTCTTATTAGATACTTTTGCCCGAGAGGTTCACGAAATTCTGTCAGAAAACAAATGACAAAATAGTCTTCTTTCAATTGCCCAAATTCCTATTGCATATAGAAGGAGAAGAAATTGAGCCTCAACAAAGTGTACGCTTGAAATGCAAAGAGGGTGTAAATGACACAAGTGGCACCATAGGGCCATGTAATATTAGCATTTAGATAAACAGAACCTCCAAGAATACAATTAAATCATGCCCCAGAAAACATCAGACTAGGCTCTGCTAGGGTTTTTGATGCCATGGATCCTGAAAAAGTAGATACACAGATCAAATTTTTTTTCTGAGTTTCTGACAGGATACAGGATGCTGAGAAGCAGAGAGTTTCTCAAATGCAGACAAGAGGGGGGATCAGGGCCCAACAAGGGGCAAAGCCGCAAAACTTTTATCATGCAGTGACAGAAGGGACCTCACAAATAGCAATGAAGGAAACCAGGGTAGCAATAAGAGCCACAAGGAAGCAGAAATTTTCTTAAGGGTATCAATGGAGTATGCATGCTTGGAGGCAATGGAGGATAGCACTTCATGCAAACTCCACTTATACAATTTTCAAGGTAATATTTACTGACTCCATTCTAGAGGCTTGACTTGTAGATTCGAGGGCATGCAAATGTCAGTAAAAGATTTATACGAGTGGTATAGAAAAAAATATAAAATTCATGGGGACCATAAGATCAGACCTTGCCCGAAAGGATACTTTAGTATGGTTCTTGTAAATGAATCATCAAATTGAGAAAAGATCTGCCAAGGAGGGCACTATTTGTTTTGAAGCGTAAATCTATTCATTAAGTATTGGTATATAGTAATATCCAATTCAGCCCCTAAAAGAAAATATCATCAAGAGCCTCAATTTGGATGGGATCATATCTTCTTCCACACAAGCCATGGACAGATTGCGTTTCAAAATCTTTGAAAATTTCATTAGTCATTTTATGTGTGTTCAGAAAGTGACTATGTGCAGATCTGTGTGGAATTGGATCTGGATCATCCTTTGCCAAAAAATTATATCTTCAAATCAGTTGGATTGCAGTCAATTAAGTTAACTGACCACAAGTACATTGCTTTTAGACATAGAGCCTAATATGAATATGGACACTCTGCAAGGGAATGCAGTTTGGTAGAGAAGCAGCAAACTAGCCAGCCAGAATATCTGAAAAAGTAGATGAGTAAGGATTCTAGAAGCTGAAGAAAAAACTCACTGTTAAATCGAAGAGGACAAAATGTGGAGAAACTAGCATGCAAGAAGAGGCCAACCTGAAGGAACACCATGTAATCTGAGATCATAATAAAGCAACATTACATATTTGAAAACTTGGAAAGTAATGGCATGAAGGAACCATTGAAAGTCAATGCTTTATATAATTCATTGAAGGTATCTTACATGAATCTAAAACTGAAAATCTGTCAGGCTCAGAACTAGTTATGGAGGAGGACCATGGTAACTAAAGGAGGGCTCCAATCTATGAAAGAGATTCAAATGGGGGAACAAGGTGAGGAGCGAAAATTGAATAACACAAAAGATAAAGGGTAGAAAAGAAACTCCATCATGAAATTTTTAGGGAGAATAAATAACAGATGCCAGGGAAAGCAAAAAGAGATATGGGTAAACAAGAAAGCAAGACTTCAGAAACAATGGTGGAGGTGGCCAAAGGCTCTCAACCTCTGCTCAACGAAGTGCTCCATAAGGGGAAAAAATTAAATTCAAATGAATGAAGCTGAAAGCCTGGAACATCAGGGGTGTGCATCCCAACCTAGAGATGCTCATTAAAACAATTCATTAGTCAGGGAAAACCAGATTTCTTTTGCTGTAGGAGACCAAAGTAAAGGAAGGTCAATTGGTAGGATTTGGAAAGATTATATGGAGCATGGGCATGAGTGGCACGAGCAAGTGGATTGGCAATTTTTTATGCCCTAGTGTCTGTTCCATGTGAGGTGGTAGAGTTGACTAAGGACTAGACCACATGTATGGAAGCTTCAATTCCTGCCAAAATTTTATGTTGGCTAACATCTATGGTCCACATGATGGTGGTCAACAGAAATCTTTAAATTCCTTGTTAGTTGATCAACACAAGTAGCTAATTCCTGCAGAGGTTTAGTGCCTGTAAGTACCCAAAACCCTAAGAGGCTGGATCAAAATTTATATTCATTTGAATGTCTTCGTATCCGATTGAGCCATGTAAAAAAGGCTAAGGGTAAAAAGTATATTATGAATTATGAGTTATCTGTCAACATATTATACTGGAATTTAAAAGAAAAAAAAAATTGATCTAAATTTTGGTAACCCATTTTGGGGTGACATCATGGTATTAGAGCACAGTTCAAAAACATAAGGCCTAGTGGTCAGCAAGTTTAAAATTTTGATTGATATGAAATACATCTGAATTAAGACTAACCTTGCAACCACTCAGTTGATGCAAATATTGATGCTAACTAGGTTTCAAGGTGGGTTTAGAAGGAAAAAGGAATCAGGATGGCAGAGAATAGTCTAGGAATGGATAAGGAAGGGCAAATGCAGTTGGAACAAAGGGATAATCGCAGAATGTTAGAGGAACCAGCAAGATAAAAATTTAAGAAGAATTGCTTCTTATGCTACGAGAGTTGAGAGACCAAACACCACCAAGACAAATGTAAGAGGGAAGAAATAAAGCGCAAAGATCACCACGAGTGCACTCATAGTCTCCTATAGGACCAAGCTACAGCTGAGGGAAATATAGAAAAGCTAGAATGTTTCACTAAGGAGCTCAAAAAGATGATACCACCAAGTTTAACAGAAATTTTTTTGGGACAAATGCCAAAGCCTGCTTGGTTGGTATATGGAGCTGTTTTGACCTCCAAAGATAAACTAGCAATTAGAAGGCTCAACTAACCATATATCAACTTGCTGATAAAGCAACGTTGTGATCACCAAGAGTATATGTTGGCCATCACCAATGACACTGTGACATTGAAATTGTTTGAAGAGAAATTTTGTGGGTATTACCTAATGGATACATACTTTACTGCCCAAACGAATGAGTTTCACTATCTGAAGCAGCAAGGCATCAATGATGGAAAATAATTCCACATTAATAATGTCTCTTGAAATATGTTGGTTATAATCAGCAAACTGTCTCCATAAATCAAAGGGAAGGTGCAAACCCTAGAGCTGGCACCCCTATTTGACACAACGTGCAAGGCACAACCAAGGAAGAAGCAATTAGGAGGTCTTGATTCAAAGGCAAACCATGAGAGCTACTAGAAATACTTGCCCCTTCACAAGAATAAAATGTATAATATCTTCCATGTATCTATGTTGCAGAAACACATAACTAGTTCAAACCATATAATGGGTTGGTCTAGTATGCAGATGAACAATTATAGCAATTTTAAAGTGAAACGAATCCAAATACTAGATCGATGCACACTTCAACTACGATGATGTGTTCAACCCATATAATATCAGTCTTGTATTCAAATGGATGATGATAGCAATCTTCAAGTGAAACCAATTTGAATACTAGATCAACAGACACTTCAACTCCAACGACATGATATCAATCAAGTTAAGGTGTAGTGTGATAAATACAATCTCATCTTGGAAACATGGGAAGAAGCGCAAGAAACATAACAAATTTATCCAAAACAGTCTTGAATCAAACTTTGAGGATGAAGTTTCTTAAGGGTGGGATAATGGAATACCCCACAATCTCTTATTTTGGTTAAGACTTATATTAGGGAAGAAACCCTGAGGACACTGTGATCAAGATCCATGAATTATTAATTTGAATGCTATGGTTTGACTTTGATCATGTGTTATATATATATATATATATATATAGTTTAAACATCTCTCTTTAATATTGCCAAGGTTAATCAAAATAATGAGAAAATTTAGGTACCCAATGTAACTCATGTATGTTATAAACTGGCATTCCATTTATGCACTTCCATCATCCAATAGTAAAAAAAACATTATTTTGAAATACAGAACCTGTGCATCTTCAAATGGTTGTGCACTAGTTCTTCTTGTCATCTGCTTTTATACTGCCTCCTGATCTAGTTTGAGCATATTTTGCATTTTAACACGCAAATTTGGTAACTCGTGGATATTTCTATTTGACACAAGAATCAGCAAGAATGTGAATTTTTCTATCTGATACCTTTGTTATATAATGATTTACATTGCATCATAATAGGCTACATCTTGACTTATTTCATGGCAATGCTACCATATCCGATTACTTTTTGAGGTTTCAGTGAAATCAAATTTAGAGCAGAATCTGCAAGCTCTGATTATGGACTTGAATTTATAAATTACATGGTATCCTAGACTAAGAGCAAGGATGACTCAGACATTGGTTCCTGACATTAATTTTTGGTGACAACCACATAGTAAGAGAAATGGATCTGCATTGCTTGTCAAATGACAAAATAAAGCTAGTCTTCAAGAAAAATACCAATGACTAAGAATTGTCTGTAAATTCTAGTAAATAGATTGATTAAAGCATCAAGTAGAAACCAAAGTGGAAACTCACCTCTATGGCACCAGACAACCCCGGAATAGATGTCATATCCCCTCCAACAACTTTCAATGTAAAATCTAGCTTTTTCTGCAACCATGGTAGCATTTTTATAATAAATAGAGCATCCATAATGCCTTCAACAACAAATAGCTTTCAAAACCAATGGCAAATCCATCTCATTTATCTTGTGACCTCACCTTCTCCCGTAAAGAATATGTAAGGGCTCCAAAGCATGGGATCTCATTCGCTAAAGGTTTAAAAATTAGCCGGAAAACACCAGTGAAACCCACATTCTTGACCTGAAAACAAATAAAATTATTAATTATATTTCTTCAACTCCCTTTCTAAATGGAAATTCATAAATTTCTGAGGATGCCATGAGAGGAGATATTCAAGAATACCTGCTATGAATAATAAACTATCACACAAAACTTTCAACTAATTAGATATGGAAGGATAAAGGATCTGTGAAAGGAAAATGGACAAACTGGCAGGAAGGGTCATATACCAGGAGATTAAAGATGGAAGCAAGAGAAAACAAGTGAATCACACTCAAAAGTTAAAAGAACTAAAATGAAAAAGGTAGGCATGCACAATGGAAGGGGAAAATGCTAAGTCATAACAAGGAATGAGAAGCTTCAGGAAGATATGTAGAAAGCAATGAAAAGAAGCAGTAAACAACAGATAATGGAAAGATTTTCAAAGGCTTCCAAATGGCTGAAGAAAACCCGAGTATTAGTGATTAAGAACAAAATGATAGAACCAAAGGTACTATTTGTAAATAGCAAAGCCTTAAAATTCATCAGTTATTGGCTCACTATGGAATACTTATGTATAAGCATACATAAAAATGGAAGAAAAGAGTAGATAAAAGAATTCTTAGAAAGGAGTTCTTCCTAGCCATGTTTGATGGTTCATGGGATAGAGAGATAGGGTTTGCAATGAAGGGCTTAGTTTATGAAAAATGTAGAGTTACACTTAAGGCCATGGACACCAAATTTTGATTTCAGTCAAAAAAATGAAAACAAAATCACTTGTGTGGATTAGGTTATTTCGTTTACCATCATTTTGAATATATTAATAATCTTATTAGAGTATTTATCAGTATAACTTATGTCATTAAGAAAATACACAACCACCTATGTAGAGATTTGTGTTATAATAGATCTCTCCAAACAACTTCCAAGAGCAATTACACTTCTCGCTTACTTGAAAACCTGGTATTGGGAACTGCATTATGAATGTTTTCTTTAAGGAGTAAACTGTCAGAAAACAGAGCATTCAAAAAAAAATTCCCAGAAATATAAGCTAATGAAACATTAAGAAATAAAAAGCCAAGATAGATCCTATGCCCAAGTGCTAAGCTCTCAAAATGAAAGCCTTCACAAGGGATATTCAGAAGAAAATTGAGAAGATTAAAGTTTTAAAAGCAACAACAAAAGCAAAGCAATGAATAAGAACATGAAGAAATAGATTCTTTAACAATTACTGAAAGCGAAGAACAAAATTATGACACAAATCATGAGTTTTTTGGCACTAAATTAGAATATATTTGACAATAATAAAAGAGTTAGAAATGTCTCAAATAGTATTTGTAAAGATAAAGATTGATCGCACACTATAGGAATGGGCCAATGAAACAAACCATTAAGAACAAAACAAGAGCAAATTAAAAACACATAACTGTGATGAATAAGCTAGTGAAGTCTACGATATTGAATAAATTGAAGGAAATACCAGCTTTAGAAAGACTAAAATATGCCATGATTAGATCCCATAACAAACGAAATGAGATTTTGAGGCCTCAATCACAAAAGGATAATATACAAACAAAAAGAAGCGAAGGAAAATGGAGAAGTGGTCACAGGAGACAAGGAAATGAGAAAATAAGTTGAGAAATATAATAGAACTTTGTGAACTAGAGAAAGAAGACAAAAAAAGCAAGATGAAATGCTGAAATATATTCCAAGAAGTCTATCATAAGAGGATAACAAACTGTCAATGTGAGGTGGATCCAAAACCCAAAAGAGTTGTGGAAGGTCTAGGTGCAGAAGAAGCCTGAAGTTCAAATGAATATCAAGCAGAATACTTCCAGAAATTTCACTATTTTGCAGGCTTGGAGATAATATAAGCAATAACAGAATCAAGAAAGAAAAATCAGTTTACTGGAAAAAAAAAAAAAAAAACTTTCTAAACCTTCAATCCCCGAAAAAATAAAATGTGAAATTCCTTGATGCTGTTAGACCAGTCTCTTTAGGTGATACATTCATAAAATTCTAACAAAAAGTAACAGCAACTAGCTTGAAATGAATGTTACACAATATTATAAAGAAGAAAAAGAAGATTTTGTAGCAGGAAGAGAGATATTAGATGGGACCCTGTCAGCTCATGAAACTCTTCATTTGATCCCACACAAGCAGTGAAGGAATGATCACTCCCTGGCCTTCAAGGTGTTATTTGTGCGAGATCAACTCAGGAGATGGGGATTCTCTACTCTGCATTGTAAGATGCCAAGGAAGATTTAGAGAAGACAGTTTAGTAAAATGGAAGTACAATGGGTTGGCCTGGAATATGTAGAGTAAAGGAATTTGGCCAACTTTTAAGATGAGATTTTAAATCCACCTAAAGAGTAAGTCTAGACATTATAATTTGGAATTTGTGCCCAGAATGAAAATTCAGTAACTTTTTGGGAAAAAGAAAATCCAACCTAAAGAATGGCGGGGAGAGAATAGAAGCTTTAACATTAGAATCAATCAATACTTGGAAACCTTTATCAAATAAGCCATCTGAAGAAGATGAGAAACTCAAAATAGATGGACTTTGATTAAAATCTCCAATGATGGGTTTTGTGGGAATCGGATAAAAAGGCCTAAAAAGTGTGGAAAAAACTTGGTGGCACTGTGAAAGGAAATCCAGGATTACCATGAGGAGAAGACGATAATGGACAACCTCTGTCAATGTTTTCAGTCCATGGGATTGACTACAAATAATAAGGCAGAAGCAATGGCTCTCTAAGAAGGAATAGGACTGCCAAAGAAAAATATATGGCGAAAACTTTTAAGTGGAAAGTAGCTCAATGCTATTGTAGAAGGAACCAATAAGAAGCAGTTCAATGACTGATAATACAATATTATTCAAGAAATTAAGATGAAAACTAGGAATTTTAAAATCTCATACCAGCATATCAGACGGAGAAAAAATATGGTGGTAAGTCCATCCATCAGCCAATTGGGGCGGAAAAGTTGGGTAAGATGGTTTACAGCATCCTTTTGCCTCCATGGAATTAAAGATAAGATCAAAAGGCTACACCAAAATGGATGAACCTGTTCTTCATAAAAAGCTTGTAAAACTCAAGATCAAAAATATGAAAGACTTGTGGATTAAAAAAGTGTCATCTTAAATTGGTAGTGTCTTTCACCAATGCCTTTCCAAGTTTGAATCAAACAAAGGGGAATGATAAAAGAAGAAAGAGCATGATGGATAAATGATGGATGACATTAGCTTTTAGTTTTATGTAATTCCATGTAATTGGAATATGCTTGAAGATGGAGGGAAATTTCCCTATAGGCAAGAAATAAAATGCTTAAATTTGATTTTGAAATTTGTAGAAACAAAATTCTTTTTCCACTTTGGTTTTGTAAAATGCCCACTAGGAGTTGGCATCTCAGCTTAAAAAAATTCCTAGGTCAATTGAGGACATTCATGCTTATTTTTTGTTACCATGGAGTGTGTCAATGATACCAGCTCAAAGCCAGACCTTTGTGTCAGCACAAGAAAAGTCCTCCATCAAGAGGATGCCCAGAGGTCAAGCATATAAATGATCTTTCATTTTGTCAAGTCCTCATCCATCCATAAAGGATAGATATGATGTCCCGTCATGGTTTCAAAACTGACTATTGAGTTTTCTATTAAATTCTGACTTTTTTTTTTTTTTTTGGTGCCAGCAACAATGCTGTAAATTTCAAAAAAGTGCATAAAACAATAATGGAAGGGAAATTGCATAAATAATTGAAAACCCAGTAATTTTTATTTATTCAGAACATTATAAAAACATACCCTTAAGCCAAAATGCAATAGTTCGGAACCTAGGTTTTTACATGGCAATCACGGCAATTAGATGCAAGGACGCCATGCTTCAATTTGCTCTTTTTTCTTCGTAGTTTTCGTGCTGGTTTGCTGAATGTAATTGGACGTCCTCAAGCAAGGACTTTGCAGCCTATAAACCAAATCAGTTTGCTGCTAGAGACCCACGTGTTTCCTCTCTTGGCTTGTACAGCCTCAAGACTCCCACGTGCCAACTTTAATACTCCTTTTTGCTGTAATAAACCCTGTTCTCTATAGCAGACCTGTACGGCCTGAATTATGCAAGGATCCTGAATAGATACGGCCTGATTTGGGTAACCAACACGTGCTAAATGAAGTATGCAAGGTAATCAATACCCACTTGCCTAGTAGATGTGTGCAACTGCTGAATGCTCTCTATCTTATTCAAATCTTTTGATGTAAACTGTAAATGCTGAAAGTAAAATGCTAAGTAAATCTGTGAATGCTCTGATCAATGGTCTCTATGTGAATCCATCCATAATAAAACAAATCGGTTTGCAGAAATTTCAAGAAATTGCATAAAACAATAACGGAAGGGAAATTGTGTAAATAATTGAAAACCCAGTAATCTTTATTTATTCAAAATATTATAAGAACATACCCATAAGCCAAAATGCAATAGTTCAGAAGCTAGGTTTTTACAAGGCAATCACGGCAATTAGATGCAAGGACGCCATGCTTCAATTTGCTCTTTTTTCTTTGTGGTTTTGATGCTGGTTTGTTGAATGTAGTTGGACATCCTCAAGCAAGGAATTTGCAGCCTATAAACCAAATCGGTTTGCTGCTAGAGACCCACGTGTTTCCTCTCTTGGCTTGTATAGCCTCAAGACTCCCACGTGCCAACTTTAATGCTCCTTTTTGTTGTAATAAACCTTGTTCTCTATAGCAGACCTGTACGGCCTGAATTATGCAAGGATTCTGAATAGGTATGGCCTGATTTAGGTAACCAACACATGCTAAATGAAGTATGCAAGGTAATCAATACCCACTTGCCTTGTAGATGTGTGCAACTACTGAATGCTCTCTGTCTTATTCAAATCTTTTGATGTAAACTATAAATGCTGAAAGTAAAATGCTAAGTAAATTTGTGAATGCTTGGATTGATGGTCTTTGCGTGAATCCATCCATAATAGAACCCTTAGATGATCACCCATGCCTATAGATCCTGTCCTAATCGAGGGTTCCCATCCTCAGATCAGCTTGAATCTTCACACCTGCAACCCTGTGCTCAATTTTTTGTTTTTGAATGTTAAACTTGGATAATGAAAACAATGTTCTTTTCTCTCCTTATGCCTTTTCCAAATCCACACCCAAGATTAGGGTTTTGCTTTTTCAACAATAAAATATTAATATTTGTCCAACTCAAAATCCCACACCAACTTGCCTTTGCATAATATTTTATCTTCATCTTGAAAAGCACCCCCTTCACTTAAATATTCATAAAGTGACTAAACAATGCATTCTTTTAATAAAGTCACTTTATTACTTTATTTAACGACCAAGTTATAAAGTACTTTATCAAAGTAACTTTATAACATTAAATTAATAAGTCACTTTAATAATAGAATATCATTAAAGTAACATGACTTATTAATTCAATAACTCTTGGCAAAATTCTAGCAATAATCTCCCAAGAGTGTCCTATCACCATTACCAACTGCAAGTATGCCGTCACAAAGCCTGATATTACTTACTATAAATAGCAAGTATCAATGGTGAACTCTTGAAATGCCTTTGAACGGCAAACCAAATGCTAGAACAGTGAGTTGAATAAGCCAGAATGAAACATCACGCCTACTGAAGAGCTTGAATCTCCCCAATGAGTTCCCTAAACGTCTCGCTAGCCTATGAGAATTGTAATCATAGGCTAACCCCAAAACCCCAAACCCCTGGCTAGAAAGGGGACATTACAGTCCGCCCTCCCTGAAATTGCTTGTCCTCAAGCAATCTCAACTTTGGATGCTACAAAATGTCCTCATTCTCCCACATCCTCAACCGACAAGTCCTTCCACTTAACCAAGTATTCCCTAATGACTCTCCATCTCAAGTTGTGCTCTTTGGTATCAATGATAGCCTCAAGAATAAGAACCAATTTCCCCTCCTCATCCTAGGGTGGTAACGTTGTAGAAGGTGTCACATTATGCCCCAATGCATTCTTCAGGCGAGATACATGGAACACATGGTGAACTTTGCTCTTTGCTAATAAATCCAACTCGTAAGCCAAGCCACCTTACCAATCCGCCTAGCTACTCAAAATGGTCCATAGTATCGTGGCTTGAGCTTCCCATAGCCACTCTTCCTTAGAGTGGATTGCCTGTAAGGCTACAACATGAGATAAACCATATCACCTTCCTCAAATGAACGCTCAACTTTGCGCTGATCTGCATATTGCTTCTACTGATTCTAAGCCTTTTGTATATTCTCCTGCAGAGATCTCATAATGTCTTGGCTGTCCTGCAACAAATCCTTCACACTGGGCACCATACTATCTCCAAAAATCCAAGAAATTGGGGGTTTCATAACCATAGAGTTCCATGAATGGTGTCATTTGTATAGACATGTGGTATGTAGTATTATAACAATACGCACATAAATGCAACCACTTGACCCAGGCCTTTTGCCGCCCTACAATGTAGCTCCTCAGGTATCCCTCCACCCATTTATTAACTATTTCGGTCTGTCCATCCGTTTGTGGGTGGTAGCTTGTGCTCTAAGTGAGTTTCGTGCCACTGAGTCTGAATAACTCCTACTAAAAATGACTCATAAATTTGTTGTCCCGATCACTTACTATATTCTGAGGTAGCCCATGCAACCAGGATATCTCTCTAAAAAACAAATCACCAATCTGCACTACCGTGAAAGTAGTTGAAATCGGGAAAAAGTGTGCAAACTTCGTGAGTCTATCAACCACTACATAAATGCAATCCCTGCTCTGAGTTTTGGGTAAACCCATCATGAAATCCATGGATATGCACTCTCACTTCCAATTAGGAATGGGTAGGGGCTGCAATAAACCTGTAGGGAAAGAGTGCTCCTGCTTGTTCTACTAGCATGTAGAACACTCTCTCACATACCTGAGTACCTCTGATTCGAGCCCTTTCCAAGTAAACCACTCCTTAATCTGCCTGTAGGTTTTAAAGTAACCTGTATGACCTGCCATAGGGGCATCGTGAAAGGCTCTCAATATCCTCTTCTTCATAGAGGATCTAAATCACCAATCTACACTGTCGTGAAAGTAGTTGAAATCGAGAAAAAGTGTCCAAACTTCATGAGTCTATCAACCACTACATAAATGCAATCTTTGCTCTGAGTTTTGGGTAAACCCGTCATGAAATCCATGGATATGCACTCCCACTTCCAATTAGGAATGGGTAGGGGCTGCAATAAACCTGTAGGGAAAGAGTGCTCCTGCTTGTTCTACTAGCATGTAGGACATTCTCTCACATACTTGAGTACCTCTGATTTGAGCCCTTTCCAAGTAAACCGCTCCTTAATTTGCCTGTAGGTTTTAAAGTAACCTGTATGACCTACCATTGGGGCATCATGAAAGGCTCTCAATATCCTCTTCTTCATAGAGGATCCTGGCACAAGAAAATTCCTCCCTTTGTAAATGATGAGGTCATTCACAAAGGTGTACTTGTCATCTGCAAATTTACCATCAATGAGCTCAAAGGCTCACTTATCCTTAGCATACTCAACTACAATCAAATCTCTCTAATCTTCTATAACCTCACCTAGAGAGCACAAGTAAGGTCTCCTTGAAAGGGCATCAACAACTATATATTTCTTACCCTTGACATATGCTATGTCAAAATCATAAGCCTGCAACTTGCTGACCCATTTTTGTTGCCGATCGTTGAGGTCACGTTGACTTAGGAAATGGTTTAGACTATTATGGTTTGTCTTCACTAAAAATTTGCTACCCACCAAATACTGTCTGAATTTAGCCAAGGCATGCATGATGGCTAACATATCCTTATCATAAATTTTGTAACCCCTCTCAAGACCCCAAAGTTTCTTGCTCCCAAAAGCGATGGGGTGCTTATCCTACATTAAGACAACACCAATGCCTTCTCCCAAGGCATCACACTGAAGCTCAAACAGTCGTGTGAAATCCGGAATAATGAGTACCAAACACGAGCTCATCAACTATTTGAACTTTTCAAAACACTCTTGTGCTCCTAGAGTCCAAACAAAAGCCCCCTTTTTTGTCAAATCCGTGAGTGGAGTTGCATGCTGTGAAAAGCCCTTGACGAAGCGACTATAGAGACCACATAACCCAAAGAATCCCTTAAGTTGTGTGAGATTCGTGGGAGGAGGCCAGTCAACTATAGCCTTCACCTTCTCAAAATCCATCTTGACTCCCTCGGTACTGATGATATGCCCCAAGTACAATAACTCTCTCATGTCGAAGTCACATTTTGATTCCTTGGTGAATAGAGATTCACTCTCCAATGTGCCCAACACTGAATCCAAATGTGCTAGATGATCAACCCAAGTCTTGTTGAAGACTTGTATATCATCGAAGAAGACGAGGACTGTCTTCCTCAACTAATCTTTGAAGATCTTGTTCATATAGGACTGAAAGGTGGTTGGAGCATTGGTTAGGCCGAAAGGCATAACCAAAAACTCATAGTGACCATAATGGCAATGGCAACGAAATGTCATCTTCTCCACATCCTCCTCTCTAACCCGAACTTGGTGATAGCCAGATCAAAGATCTATCTTGGAAAAGAAGCATGCTTCGTGCAATTCATCAATCCGCAGAATTGGGTACCTGTTCTTAATAGTCTTTTTATTCAATGCTCTGTAGTCAATACACATCTGCAAAGTGCCATCTTTTTTCTTCACCAGGACAATGGAAGACACAAATGGACTTTTACTTGGTCGAGTATGACCCATCTCCAGGAGTTCCTTTATCATCTTCTCAATCTCATCCTTCATCCTCTTAGGATGCCTATAGGGAGTAATAATGACCGGCTTAGCACCGTCCTCAAGCTCTATGATGTGCTCAAACCCTCTATCGGGTGGTCTCCCATGAGGTAAACTCTCAAACACCTTACTATATTTGTCTCTCAATGTCTGTATGTCAGGTGGATACTCATGCTTCTGTTGCTCAACCTATGATGGCAAGGTATAACACTCTACAGCCCACTCAACTTGATCATGCTTGATCAATCTCTCAATCCTCTTGAGTGAGATAACTCTAAGACTCCCATAGGACATACCCCTCAATACATGCTTCAAATTTCATCTCCATAACTCGCAAATTGAGGGTAAACTCCCCAATAGCATGACGCCACTTCATGTCGAGTACAACATCCAACTCTCCCATGCCAACGACATAAAAATCTACTTGGAACTCATAATCATTCAGCTACAATGTAAGATTTGGAATCATTCGATTACAACTAAGTGTAAACCCATCAGCTACTCTCACCTTGAATCCCTCAAACTCTTGGGTCTTGAGTCCACGTTAGCAACCAAGCCCTCATCTATGAAATTATGAGTAGCTCCTGTGTCAAGCAAGGTAATCACATACTGCCCACTCAAGACTCCTCTAATCCTAAAAGATCCTTCTCTCTGAATGCTCGAGAGTTGAGTTTTAGGTGAAACTTCTTCCCTTCCTTTTTCCGAGCCTTCTAAGGCACTATTTTCATCATTCCCTTCCTAATCAACCTGCTGTTCTGAATTTTCAGAATCTGATTCATCCTCATAATAGTACTCCAACTGATTCATTTAACTCTTGAGAGGATACACATGACCCTTTTCCCATGGCCCTTTGCAAGTGAAGCATAATTTTTTCCTTCTCAAGTCTTGGAGGGTCTCATCGCTAAGTTTTTGAAAGGGTTTCCTTTGCTGGTCTGAAAATTTATTTGGTGCTTTGTCCCTTGAGGAAGAAAATGGTTTTGGCAGAAACTTGTTTTTTGGGGCAGCAAGCTCCATATCTCTTGCCTTCTTCATAGCATCCTGTAAAGAAGGTGGATCAAAGGCTTTGATCCATCCATGTAAGGGTTCTAAGAGACCCTCACTGAAAAGCACTACCAACCTTCTCTCTGATATACCAGTGACCATCACTGATATCCACTGAAACTCTAAGATATAGGCCTCTAATGTCCTAACTTGCTTAAGTTGTGCAAGTTCTTGAAAGAAGACCTCCAGATCTCTCCTATCAAATTGTTCAATGAGTTTGTTAGTGAACTCATCATAAGATATGATTGACCTTGTCACAAAGTCACCAAACTGTGGTACCACCACTCGTGAGCTATGCCATCTAGATGTTAGTGTGGCGAACCTGATTGCCTCTTCCTCAGGCATGGGCCTCAAGGAGAGGAAGTTATCTAACTTCTGAACACCACCACATGCGGTACAACGATGGCCTCCATCAAAATGCTCCAATGTAATTTTGCTCACCGCCTGCTGGAGATCCCTGGTACCTTGTGGTGCTCGAGTCTCTAGTCTGCCAACTACCACTGCCCTCTGTCTCCTCTGGTTCAGGAACTAGTCAAATGTTAACATGTTCCTGATGTCAGGAGGAAGTGAAGAATATTCTGCATGGCTAGCCCTAGCCTCATCGACCATGTTTGTTGGTTGCTCAAGAAGTTGTTCCTAATGAACAGGGGTCTCAACCCTGCATGTAAAGGTAGGCTGCAAGGGCCTAGATGTGGTATTGAGTGAAATCCTTGGTCTGTCCTCCAACTCTACATTAGAACTACTAGAATTATCATGTTGTCCTATATGACTAGGAGTAGGAACCTGGTTCATTTTGTGCAAGAATTTGGCCAACATATCCATCATAGTATCAAATTTTCGTTCTCTCCTGGCATCTAGGCTAACAGATCCAGCATGCCATTTGTCTTTCTCAATCATTGTACTTGCAATGCTTTCACTGTCACTGGATAGACTCCTTGGTATCTCTGGAGAATTATGGATTCCTAAAACCCCTGAGATAGTTTCACCCTCCTGCAGCTGCGGAGGTTGCCACAACTGTGAACCCCTGTGATAAGTCTGTTCTTTCTCACTCATGAATCAACCGCACAGGATGGAAGGATATTTTGTGCTCTGATACCACTATGATGTCCCGTCAAGGTTTCAAAACTGACTTTTGAGTTTTCTATTAAATTCTGACTTTTTTTTATTTAGTGTCGGTAGCAGTGCCGAAAATTTCAAAAAATTGCATGAAACAATAACGAAAGGGAAATTGCGTAAATAATTGAAACCCACTAATCTTTATTTATTCAGAACATTATAAGAACATACCCATAAGCCAAAATGCAATAGTTCGGAACCTAGGTTTTTACAAAGCAATCACGACAATCAAATGCAAGGACGCCATGCTTCAATTTGCTCTTTTTTCTTTGTGGTTTTGATGCTGGTTTGTTGAATGTTGTTGGACGTCCTCAAGCAAGGAATTTGCAACCTATAAACCAAATTGGTTTGTTGCTAGAGACCCACGTGTTTCCTCTCTTGGCTTGTAAAGCCTCAAGACTCCCACGTGCCAACTTTAATCCTCCTTTTTGCTGTAATAAACCCTATTCTCTATAGTAGACCTATATGGCATGAATTATGTAAGGATTTCGAACAAGTACGGCCTGATTTGGGTAACCAGCATGTGCTAAATGAAGTATGCAAGGTCATCAATACCACTTGCCTTGTAGAGGCGTGCAACTACTAAATGCTCTCTACCTTATTCAAATCTTTTGATGTAAACTATAAATGTTGAAAGTAAAATGCTAAGTAAATCTGTGAATGCTCAGATTGATGGTCTTTGTGTGAATCCATCCATAATAGAACCCTTAGACGGTCTCTCATGCCTATAAATCCTATCCTAATCGAGGCTTCCCATCCTCATATCAGCTTGAATCTTCATACCTACAACCCTGTGCTTAGTTTTCTGTTTTTGAATGTTAAACTTGGATGATGAATACAATGTTCTTTCCTCTCCATATGCCTTTTCCAAATCCACACCCAAGATTAGGGTTTTGCTTTTTCAACAATAAAATATTAATATCTTTCCAACTCACAATCCCATGCCAACTTGCCTTTGCATAATATTTTAATATTTTATCTTTGTCTTGAAAAGCGCCCCTTCACTTAAATATTCATAAAGTGACTAAAAAATGCATTCTTTTAATAAAGTCACTTTATTACTTTATTTAACGGCCAAGTTATAAAGTACTTTATCAAAGTAACTTTATAACATTAAATTAATAAGTCACTTTAATAATAAAATATCATTTAAGTAGCGTGACATATTAATTCAATAACTCCTCGCAAAAGTCTAGCAATAATCTCCCAAGAGTGTCCTATCACCATTACCAACTGTAGGTATGCCATCACAAAGCCTGATATTACTTACTATAAATAGCAAGTATCAATGGTGAACTCCTCAAATGCCTTTGAACGGCCAACTAAATGCTAGAACAATGAGTTGAATAAGCCGGAATGAAACATCACGCCTACTGAAGAGCCTGAATCTCCCCAATGAGTTCCCTAGACGTCTCACTAGCCTATAGGAACCGTAGTCATAGGCTAACCCCAAACCACTGGCTAGAAAGGGGACATTACAATAGATGACTGTTGTTTTATGATCAGATGTGAAGCACAGAAATTTAATTCAAAATCAGACAATAACATAACATATACCCTGGGAAAACCCTCCACTTGAGGGAGAAAACCCAGCAACAATATATCACTTATATATTGAATGTCAACAAGAATTGTCTCCTTTACAAGAGGCCGATATGAAGGCCAAATATAAGCACCGCAATCTGATGCATCACA
The DNA here is from genome assembly GCA_007258455.2 of Sequoia sempervirens. Lineage (NCBI taxonomy): Eukaryota > Viridiplantae > Streptophyta > Pinopsida > Cupressales > Cupressaceae > Sequoia > Sequoia sempervirens. The sequence goes on from VDFB02000017.1 coordinate 451,847,532, forward strand.
GATACAACAAGATGATGTAATTTGCTGATTATAAACTCAGCTTTCAACAGAATATCAATCTGCTCTTGATATCTTCTTACACCTTCCATTTGCACCAAGAATATCGAACTATATTGAACAACAAATGGATGTGGAATGAACAAATGTGAATCAATGAAATGACATCGAACATATATGCATAATGGAGTGGTTTACATGACCCTTCAAAGCATCATGTTTACCTTCATAGAAGAATGTGTCCCTTCAAAATCGCATCCATAATAAAATGAATGTGTCCCTTCAAAAAATCGCGTCCACAATATGTATGATGTCGGCCTCACCAAGAATCATGCCTCTTCATGAATTCGAGCCTTCATTATAATTAATTATCTTTTAATACAAAGGACATGCCTCATCATAATAAATCACTATCTCTATAAATTAAATAGCCAACGGCTATGACACTCGACGCTGCATGATAACATCAACACTCCCTCTCAGCTAGGCAAGATAATTCCAACTGCATAAGACATATCACCTCATCGTGATGTCAACCACAATGGCTACTCCGATATGTGGAAAGGAAAGATATCACCTCATCGTGATATCAACTATAATGGCTACTCCCATGGATGGTAAATGAGTACAAGTGCTCATCACTTAACGTGATGTTGTCACCTCATTGTGACGTTCACCATGGCTCCCCTAGAGGATGAAAACACAAGTACAAGAAAAATCATCACGGACTCTCTCACGTGATGTTGTCATGGAGTCACACACATGACATCCACCATGGCTCTCCCAAAGGGTGGAAACAAGGGCTTTCACCTCAAATCTCTCTCAAAGAGAAATGCATTAAAGAAGATCGTTGATACTAAGACTCCTCGACTAGGGCTTCATTCTCCACCATACCAAGCTTGTCTCGAAAGTACACAAACTTTATCTTGGAGAAAGGCTTGGTGAGAATGTCTGTCGTCTGCTCATTAGTGTTGATATACTTCAACTGGATTGCTTTCCTCAATACCATATCTCTGATATAATGGTATTTGATCTCAACATGTTTAGTTTTGTCATGAAACATAGGATTGATAGAAAGCTTCACACAGCTTTGGTTATCACAATGAATGACAGTTGGCTCCATCAATTGTCCAAACAATCCTGCAAGGAGCTTCCGAAACCACACTGCTTCTCGAGCTACCACACAAGCTGCAATATACTCGGCCTCTGTTGTACTCAATGCCACTGAAGACTGCTTCCTGCTATGCCAGGAGATCATCGCAGACCCCAAACTAAAACAACATCCAAAGGTGCTCTTTTGATCAGTGACACACCCTACCCAATCAAAATCAGTATATCCATGCAGCTATAAGTCCACACCAAAAGAATATCTCAAGCCATACCCAACTGTGCCATGCAAGTATCTCAATATATGCTTCGCTGCAACTAGATGTATTTGCCTTGGTTCACACATGAACTGACTAAGTGCACTCACTACATAGCAAATATGCACTGCATAGAAAATATCTAGTCTAGTATTGACTAGATACATCAACGATCCAATCAACTGCCTATGCATCGTGGAATCCACCAAATCTGAACTAGCTGCAGCCTCTTTCAACTTATGCAAGTTGGTCTCCATAGGCATAAACATGGATTTACAATCCATCATACCAAATCTCTTCAAAATATCAATGGTATACTTCTCTTGACTTAGAATCATCTCATCAGGCTTCTACCATACTTCTAAACTAAGGAAGTAGTGCATGAGACCAAGATCCTTCATTTCAAATTCAGAAGCTAACTCCTTCTTACATTTGATAATGAGGTGATCTTCTCCAGTAAGAATCAAATCATCAACATACAGAACCAAGATCAATGCTTCGCCATCAATTACCTTAAAGTAGAGGTTTGAATCAACATCATTCTTGGAGAAGCCCAAGTTTGACAGGTAATGATCAATTCTTTCATACCAAGCACGAGGAGCCTACTTAAGGCCATACAAAGCCTTCTTCAACCTACAAACATGAGACTCCTTCCCATGCACCTCAAAACCATCAGGTTGCTCAATGTATACCTCTTCCTCGATTACACCATTTAGAAATGTTGTCTTCACGTCCATCTGGTGAATCTTCCATCCTTTAGATGCTGCAATAGCAATGATGGTCCTGACTGAAGTATAACGAGCAACTGGAGCAAAAGTTTCCTCATAGTCAACTACCTCTTACTGTGAGAATCCTCTAGCCACGAACCTAGCCTTATACTTCTCAATGCTCCCATCAGCCGCATGCTTGATCTTGAAGAGCCACTTAGAAGATACCACAGATTTTCCTTCAAGTCTAGGTACGATGTCCCAAACATCATTCTTGAGAATGGATTCATAGTCTTCAAACATAGCATCTCTCCAAACCTGATGACTAGAAGCTTCCTCAACACTGGAAGGCTTGGATTCAATGATTTGACTCATCAAGGCAACATAGCTGGAAAACTTATGAGGTCTCTTACTTTCTCTGAATGTTCCTCTTGGGGCTACAAACCTTTCTGCCTCCTGCATTGTTTGCCTAGCCCAAAGAGGCCTTTTTCTTCCAATCACAATATCTGTAGGCCCATCAGTAGGTTCCAAGGGCTCAACTGGATCATCATCTTCTTTAGGTTTAGGAGCCTCCTTTTGAATCTCAGGAGCATGGTCAACTTCCATATCCCGAGGAGACTCTTCATTATCTATCTCCATGTGAGTGCCCTTGGATCTTCTGAATGCAACATCCTCTTCAAATATGACATCTCTACTGATCTCGATCAACTTCTGGCCTAGAATGTAGATTCTGAAGGCTTTTGATGTCTCACTGTAACCTACAAATATCCCCTTCTTGCCAGAAGGTTCCAACTTTGTCCTTTTGTCCTTAAGCACATGAACATATATAGGACAACCAAAGATCCTCAAATGACTCACTTTCGGCTTCACCCCTGTGAATGCTTCTTCAGGAGTCATGTTCTCCAAAATTCGATGAGGACTTCTGTTCTGAACATAAACAACTATCCTGGATGCTTCAGCCCAAAGGAAGTTTTGCAGATCTTGGTCATGAATCATGGCTCTAGCTACTTCCACAATAGATCTGTTCTTCCTTTCAGCAACACCATTCTATTGAGGATTATAAGGGACACAGAACTCCCTCTTAATCCCAGCTTCAATGCAAAAGTTACGGAAGCTGCCGAAAATGTACTCTCCTCCGTTATCGGATCTCAAAACTTTAATCCTCTTCCCAAACAAATTCTCCACCTAAGCTTTGAATTCTTTGAACCTCTCTAATACCTCCTCAAATTCTTTAGATTTCAAGAAATAAATCCAAGTCTTTCTAGAGTAGTCATCAATAAAAATAATGTAATACAAGAAACCACTCGAAGAAGCAACAAACATTGGACCACATAAATCAAAATGAATAAGATCTAGAATACATTTGGATCTACTTTCACTACTATGAAATGGACCTTTTGTATTCTTACCCAAAGTGCAGCCTCTGCAAGTACCTTCATGCTCCTGGTTGAGTTTCGAATGGCCCGTGACCATCCTCTCCATGGTAGGTAGTGCTTGAAAGTGTAGGTAAGCCAATCTTCGATGCCAAAGTTCACACGAACTTGAAGAATCATGCAATAGAGCTTGAAGTGGACAAGTGCATAGTCTGTACAAGCTCTCATATCTAACTCCAATCACCCGAGCAGTCTTGAAATTTGAGTTCTTCGTCCATACAAGGACTTTGCCTTCTGAAAATGCAACTTGGTACCCCTTGTCCTCCAAGGCTGAAATAGAGACAAGGTTTCGCTTGATGCCTGGAACAAATAGAACATCACTCAACTGCAATGAAATGTCAGAATCCAAGTGAAGAGAGGAGGTCCCAACTCCTTTCACAAAGTAACTAACATCATCTCCCATAAGGACTTGTTCACTAGAATCTCTCTCCACCAAATCAGTTAGATGCTCCCTAAATTCGGTGATGTGGCGAGAGGCACCACTATCAATCAACCAAGTGTTGGTGTCGGTAGGCACATTGCTTGACAAGGCAGAATAGAATAGAAATTCACTTGAATCCTTCTGCGGAGAGATCTCATCAACACCAACAATGGAAGCTTGCTGCTTAGGCATGGTTGGGCAGTCCTTTGCATAGTGACCATACTTGTCACATCTAAAACATTCAACACAAGATAGATCCTTCTTCTTCTTGAATGCAAGAGCACCATCAGATCCCTTATCTCTATTGCTCTTGAAATATCCTTTCTTTCCACCTTTCCCTTTCTTCTTCGAGGATTGAGTGGCAAGAACATGAATGTCTTCATTAGTAGAGCTTTGACCAATACCTCTCGCAGCCAACCTAGATTCTTCTTGAATACAATCTGCCCTCAAACAATCAAACTTAGGAAGTTTCGATCTCGCGCTGATTCCTTGAATGTAAGACTCCCAAGATGAAGGAAGACTATTAAGGGCTAGCATGGTCAAATCCTTGTCATCAACAATATGACCAATGGTAGAGAAGCTGATCTCTCAATTCGGAAATCTTCATGAAGTAAGCAATGACAGATTCTCCTTTCGCCATCTTAACATAATGAAGTTGTTGCTTTAATGCAAGTGCATGGCTTGTGTCGTTGATCTCATACATCGCCTCCAAAGTCTTAAGCATCTATCTTGTTGTCTTCAACTTAGAGATGATTGGTACAATATGGTCCTTCACAGAATCAACTAGCATCTTCTTCACCTTAGTATCTTTCTTCTTCCATTGAATCTTCTCTTCCTCATCAGTAGGCTCGGGGACTTTGCTCTCCACGAACTCGGCCAATTCGTTTTCCTCCAAGGCAAGCATAACTCTAAATCTCCAAGTTGTGAAATTTGTTGCTCCCTCAAGTCTATCCTCAATCTTGAGTCTGTTCACCATCTTGATGAAGAGATAGAAGTGATCAAAGATGAGAAAGAGAATTAAGAGTATCGTTGCTAGACTAAACCCGATCAAGATCTTCCTTATACCCGCTCTAATACCATGTTAGTTTTATGATCAGATGTAAAGCACAGAAATTTAATTCAAAATCAGACAATAACACAGCAGATACCCTGGGAAAACCCTCCACTTGAGGGAGAAAAACCCAGCAACAATATATCACTTATATATTGAATGTCAACAAGAATTGTCTCCTTTACAAGAGGCCAATATGAAGGCCAAATATAAGCACCACAATCTGATGCAACACAGATACAAGATGATGTAATTCACTAATTATAAACTCAGCCTTCAACAGAATATCAATCTGCTCTTGATATCTTCTTACACCTTCCATTCGCACCAAGAATATCAAACTATATTGAACAACAAATGGATGTGGAATGAATGAATGTGAATCAATGAAATGCCATCGAACATATATACAAAAAGGAGTGGAAGACGTGACCCTTCAAAGCATCATGTCGGCCTTCATAGAAGAATGTGTCCTTCAAAATCACGTCCATACTAAAAGGAATGTGTCCCTTCAAAAAATCGCGTCCACAATATGTATGATGTCGGCCTCACCAAGAATCATGCCTCTTCATGAATTTGAGCCTTCATTATAATTAATTATCTTTTAATACAAAGGACGTGCCTTATCATAATAAATCACTATCTCTATAAATTAAATAGCCAACGGCTATCATTTAATTTATTCAACATTGTAAAGGAGATCGGCTGGAATAGACACCCGACGTTGCATGATAACATCAACAGACTAATCCCTCATATTCTATTATATATGTGATGTGACTGATGACTAATATCATATATACATGGCATAGATTCGAGAACATGAAAAGAAGGGCCAATTTCACTTTCATACAGTCTTAACATCAATCCTAACCATTATGACATTTAGGAGTGAGTCACTTTCCAAGGATACACATCAATCCCCCAATTTACCAATTAGATTAAATAGATGGAGGATCAATCCAAACTGGACCTCCATCAGTTTCACTTCAATAGCCCCTATCCCTATTTGTTCTCTGCTCTTGGTACTAACACTAATATGATGCTAGGTCAGGCATCATTCAATTACATTGAGATGTAATTGATTAATTAAACAATGGCTGTTTTTTTCTCTCTTCCGAACACAATCTAGCTCCCTAACACAAGTGCAGATACAAATGCAAGATGATTGTTTGACCAAGCATATTAATTGCTTAAAAAGAAAGGTTTAGATTAAAAAAATACATATAAATTGGTAAAAGAACTACTACTAAAAGAAAAATGCACAAATTAAAAAGCGGAGCAAGAAGCACAAGAAGGAAAACAAAAAGATAAGGATGATATCAATCAAATATGGATTTATGTAACTTTCTCATTGAAAATTGAAAATACTAATCTAGAATGGCTACAACTGGATTTGTAACAGCAAAAGTAATCATGTTAATATCATAGCATCAACATAAAAGCTTAGAAGAAATACAAGAATTTATGGAAAATAGACACAATTTAAAAGACATTAATAAATTCATAAGGTGCCAAATCCAAACATCTCATTCTATTTGTTCCCAGCCACCACCAGCTGAATGAATCAATAGTGTCTCCAAGAACAACATAGCTAAAGGCACATATACTGATTGTCAAGCTAAAAACATCACAAAATAGTTAGGAACGTATGCTTGCCTGCCTATCTTTATAGATGTTATTATTAGAAGAGATGCTGTCAATGTCACTAGCAGATTAATAGAAACAGATGAAAATTTCATACGCAATTAAATGATGTGATACCCCACTAGCTTGTTTATTCTATACTTTTGTTTGGATGATCATGTCAAAGCTAGACCTGGCACGATGAAAATCACAAACCAACTAGAAAAGGGATCTAACTGATTAACCTGCATGTTATATTGAAGATGCAATAAAATACAGAAACAAATGAGGAATCAATATTACACATTTTTTGAATACACGGGATAGAAATATAACTCTTCTATTTGTCATGAAGATGATAATATTCACATGTACAAATGCTAGACATTGAAACCAATAGTATGTATTCATGTGAGTCAAATTTAAAGATGGATTAAATGGTGCTGAGAATGCAATACAACACAATGGAGTTGGTACAATGTCCAAACTGATAGCAATCAAGCAGATTACATGAACCTGCATGTTATATTGAAGATGCAATAAAATACAGAAACAAATGAGGAATCAACTTTACACATTTTTTGAATACAAGGAATAGAAACGTAACTCTTCTATTTGTCATGAACATGATAATATTCACACGTACAAACCAAAAGTATGTATTTGTGTGAGTTAAATTTTAAAGATGGATTATATGGTGCTGAGAATGCAATACAACACAATGGAGTTTGTACAATGTCCAAACTGATAGCAAACGAGCAGATTACGTGAACCTACAGATTAGTTACAAAGGGGAAGAACTACATGATCCTTCTATATTCCAAAAGCTTCAAATGCCCCAACCAATTCCTATTTTGCAGGTCCATGTATGATATATTATCCAAGTGTCAAAGATACCATTTGTTCAATCTCTTGAAGCACGTGTTCCTTTGGGTTCTCAATGTCTTCTTATGCATGTGGAACCCAAAGAAGTGTTATAGAATGCTACGCCCTTAATATTAGTGTACATAGGGTTATGAATAGTCGACTTGTGGCTATTTTAACTCTTAATTAAGTCATATTATTATTATTATATTGTTATTTAGTCATTTAGATTGGCCTAAGGCCTGGGTGATATCCTAGGCATGAATAAGGTATATATAGGAGGTAGTGAGTCATATTTCAACATCATATTGTGAATTGTGTTCTCATTGAAGATATTTAGAGGTTTTCCCCTCGAAGTGGCTTGTTATTCTCAGTTATTATCAAGTAATTGCAGTGTATTTTCTATCGTATTCTTCTATTGTGCAAGTTATTTCATTACAAGTGGTATCAAAGCATGATCTTGGCACCGTAGAGGCTAGGCATTTTCTTAACATTGGAGGTCATTTTGGGAAGACCATATCTCTTTGAATTTGGAGAATTTTTATCTGATTTTTAAAGGGTTTTTGACGAACATATTCAAGAAGCTGCAGTCCAGATTTCAAAGGAATTGGAGCAGAATTGAGTGAATTATTGCAGAACTAGGGTTTCTGCCCAATTTTTTGGAAGTGCATATCTCCCAAATCTTGAAGAATTGAATCTTGATTTTTAGTGGGTCTTTGAAGACATAATAGAGAAGGCTACAGTCCAACTGTCAGAGAAATTGGAGTAGAAATAAGTTATTTATTGCAAAATTAGGGTTTTCAACAAATTCACTCTCAAGGCTGCAAATCTGCTAATTTGTTGGAGTTTTTTCTAGGTAAGCGATATCTTAGCCTTAGTAAGTTACAGCAAAAATTTCAAAGAATTTAAGTTTCATTTGTGTGATTTATTCCAAAATTATTGCTATCATGACGAGGGCTCAAACAAGAGGTAAAAAGAATGTTGTCACACTAGGAAAATCTCCTGATAAGGATGAGGTAATAATAGAGGATATTAATCCCAATGAGGAAATCAGCAAGGTCAATGAAGATGGAGATGAGTGGCCTAAAAGGAGATATATTGAACATAAGAAGCATGTTAAGTGCTTATATGAATGAACCAAGAAAGGAGGCCTCAAGCAATCAAGGTGAATCATTCAAGTCAGCTGCTCCTGATCTCGAAATTTGATACCAAAGGTGGATATGCGCAAGTTTGATGGCAAGGATCCACTAACATGGATAAACCAAATGGAGAATATTTTTGATGTACATCAAGTCGCAAATGGACAAATGGTCACAATGGCTTCCCTATGTCTAGAACCAAATCAATTCATTTGGTATCAATGGCTTTGTACTCATTGATAGAAAAAGGGTCTCATTGTCTCATGATCAATTTTTACGGAGGAGCTCCAATCACAGTATAGCAATAGTGTAACAAACAACTTCTTCGGCCAGCTAGCTAAACTTCAACAAATAGGATCAATCAAGGATTATATTCAACAATTCCAAAGTCTATCCTTAAGAGTGGATACAATTATAGAGAACTTGAATGATTTATTTTTGGGTGGTCTCAAAGATCACATTCAACATGAGGTACACATGTTTAGTCCTAGCTCTATATCTAAGTCTTTTAACTTAGCACGCAAGGTAGAGGAGAAGTATTTGATTCCTAAGAGCAAGGGGATAATGGGATAAGAGAGAAAGGATATTCAACACCTCTTCCTCAACCTAGTAGGTTGACTCCACAACAAATTGAGGAGAAGAGAGCAAAAGGGTTGTGTTTCAATTGTGACAACAAATATAGTCGAGTACATAAATGCAATGAAAAGAAATTGTTCCATATTGAAGGTCTGAATGCGGAAGAAGAGGAACCAATATTAGAGGGTGTTAGGGAGTCAGATGAGGAATCACATGATTTGAAACCAATCATTTATTGTCATGCACTCTCAGGTTTTAGTGCCCCACAAACTCTCAAGGTAGTGGGTTTCTTAAAGAAGAAAAAAGTAACAGTGTTGATTGACTCAACTAGTACTCATAATTTCATCAACAAAAAGTTTGCTACTCGTCTAAATTGCTTTATATATCCAGCTCCAGAGTTTCAGGTCTTGATTGTAGATGGTGGTATTGTTAGTTGTTTTGGAAAATGCCATAGCATTAAATTATCCATGGGAGATTATAACCTCGATAGCCCAATGTATGCTATCTCCATGGGTGCAACAAATATTGTTTTGGGAGTACAATGGCTTACTACTTTGGGAACAATTGAGATGAACTTCCAAGAACTATTCATGAGATTTCAATCAGAAGGAAAGACAATAGAGCTAAGAGGGTTGAAGGAAAAGTCCCCACATATGGTAAGCTCTCATCAAATGCAGAAGTTGCTTAAGAAAGGAGTTGACAGATTTGTGGCCCAATTATGTTCATTAGAAGTCTATCAATCTAATGCTCCCACCCATCCAGATTTACAAGCAATCATTGATCGTCACTCAGTGGTTTTTGGAGATTTCAATTGTTTCATATCTTTGTAATCAATTTTATCCAAAAGCACTTTCTTCTGTAACATTATTAATTTTGTTGTGTATATATTGTATGGTTGAATGCTTGTTTGATTGTATTATGATTGTTTGCAGACATGAGAGGAGCCATTGGCATTTAAGTGTCATAAGAAGACAAGTAAGAGCTAAAAAGTTATGGTCAAGTAAGGAAGGAAAGTCAGAACTGTTTGCTTACAACCTAAGCTCTACACTTAAGCTGGTAGGTTTCATGTACAAAGTTGTTGTGACCCTGATCAGGAAAGAAGGAAAGTCAGAACTGTTTTCTTAGAACCTTAGGATCTACACTTAGCTGATAGGATTCATGTACGAAGTTGTTGTAACCCTGATCAAAAAGGTAGAATGTGGAGGCATTGATGAGTTAATTGCTTCCATGTCAGTGATCATTCAATTTCATTGACCATAGTGAGATATGGTGACCAGATGTTGTGTTCAACAATCCAATCACAGGAAGTTTAATACATGTGCCCTTCTCACCCATCCCTAACAGTGCTATTGAGAGCAACCACAGAAGAAGCGGCTATTACATCATTAATCAGCAATGACCTATCTTCAAAAATGTATTCTGAATCATCTTCAATATACAAGTCAAAAGATAGTGAAATTGTCGCTCAGCTATGCATACTCTGTTGTTTCTATTTCTATCAAAATAAAGAGCAAAGGCCCTTAGTTTTTAGCTATAAAAGTATCTGAATTGTTATATATCTGAGCATTCAAAAGAATGTGTGCAATTTGCTGTTATTTACAACTATCACAGATTACAACAAATGATCATTTTTCACTAGAGATACTGATGCTGCAAAAAGTATTTAAAACATTATCGTTAATGAAGTGCATTTCAAATTGCAAGAGAACTCTAGTGATTACCTGGATAGGAAGTCCCACACCAATTAAGGTCATAACATCCAGGATAATGCTAGGATTACCATCCCACTGCATTTCTAGCTCCATAATGACCTCATTGTCAGTACTTTCAACAATTTTAACTCCTGTAAAGCAACAACAAAATAAATTAACTTTCTTGTGAATTTAGTTAAAAGTTGATTAGTGTAAACTCGTCATTGTTAACTCAGTAAGTATGAAACATAAATTTCCCTCTTTGTTGTATGCCATCTGATAATGACATACTAATTCTGACTTCTACAAATATTTATTTTGATTCAGAATCAGGATAGGAAACAGATAATATCCAATTCCAAATCTTTAGCAAGATAAAGTCTCCTAAGTCCTTAGACTTAATGAGGACTTCAGATGCCCTCTAACAAATATTTCACGTCCTACCAGTAAACCCTGTTCATACGGTTACAAACCATGTAAAATCTTCACTTTGACACTGCTCCTGAACATTGAGCTTTAAATAAACATACTTATTTAAACTAGCCAAAACTATGCTAGCTATTGGGAAGTTTCATTTGGAAGTATAGAAATTAATGCATGATAAGTATAACACACTGAAATCTTCTTTTCAAGAATATTTCAAACAAAGAAATAATTGTTTATGGTACAACAAAACCTCTTCAAAATATCCATAGCTAAATATCATAGGTTGAATGCAAACCTGTGAACTGTGGCGCAACAGTACCAAGAGTAAGCTTTGAAAAAGAGAGAGAAGCCAAAATGGCTGGTGTATATTGCTCTAGAACTGGTTCTACCATTGTTTTGATCATCTGAGATGCTGCCTGTTGCATAACATGATAAGCGTTCAAAAAATGTAGCAAAATTAAGATCTATAAACCCTTGGATAAGAATGAGAAAGATGAATTTGAAACACTAAAATTTGAGAATACAAATAGTTTTCTTAATTACCAAAGTTAAGTATGTCATGAATATTATCAAATTTAGAATCCATATTTAAATGCAATGAACATAAAGTTAACCAAGAAACAAAAAAGAATTAATCCAAAAGCAAATTACCATAGCAGTGTATTATAGTATACCTTATCAACATATGGCCACACCACCGTTAGCTCATGGTTTAGCCAGTTTAACTGTATTAACAGAAAAGTACAGATTTTTGTGATCATCTGATAGCAATCCCATAAAAATGCAGAATACATTATGCACCTGCAATAATTTAGTTATCCCATACATGTTCTTGATAAAGAGCCCATATAAGAGGTTACTCAAGCCACAAAAGAATTGTTTACCTTTTGAAAGTCGGAAAAAACAACCCACGGTGGGAAGAATTCTTTTGGAATTATCCTTCTTGCATCTTCCACTGTTAACCTTGATAGAGCTGCAATGTTCATGGCCTGTAACAAACCTTTGTTGGCTAAACTTTCTCAATGAATGCTTACATATTTAAGTAGAAAAAAAAGAGAGAAAGCAAAACATTGAATAAACTTTCTGAAAGACATCATTATGCATAAAAAAAGTCAATTATGAATAGATTGGATTAGCATCCATGGATGATCAGATGTGATCAATGTGTCTGTAATATAAATTCCTGTGCTTTTCATGGTATATTGGACGGGAACTAAGTGTACATTGCATTGGGATTTGCCAGATTTTATGTCAAGTATTGGTAAAATAATAAATATTAAATATTATAGGTTGGCAACGTAGTATAAAGAGTTGTAAACCATTCATCTTCAAACTGGCAATAAGGAACAAGTTTCGGAGATAGGTACAAGCTACCCAAGAAGATCACATATGGTTAGTTAAATGTAGATTGTGGCATCGCTGTATAATGGTTTGCAGAAAACTCATTATTTAGTTTATTCTCATGTTTCAGAACAAAACATGTCAAGGAGGGAAGCCATGTTATGTACCTAGGCATATGATATTATGGGGTAATGGATATCCTGAAATGTGGTACACATCTCTTTAGTTGGTTATATAGGCCATGTACACAAGAACATGAAGGTTAAGGAAAGAAAGAAAACCCCAATTAGTTGAATGAAAAGGTGGCTATAATCTAGTAGTTATGGGCTTCAGAAAATAGACTGCAATTGATATCAGCTCGTCTAACGATCCAAACAAAGTATGTTTTCAAGACTTATATTGAGTACAGTGCAACAAACGAGATGCGGAGTAGCATGGGACCTTGAGGTGAACTGCAATTAGTTCGATAAGAAACATCACTTCTAACAGAGTAATGGCGTTGTAATATATATTACAATTAGATCACTCATCCTGATAATGGAACTTGAAGTATCATCCAAAATGCCATTTCTTCAAATTTTGCACACACTTTTTTTATGCAGTAACCCTCTCGCAACAAGTGAAGGCCTACAGAAGCCTAAAATCTTGAAGAAAATCACAACATTTTAGCATTGCCTTAAAAATTAAAAAACAAAGAAAAGAATCAACTAACCAACTGGCTTCGCTTTTTGGCTCGCGTGTTCTCTGAATGGACAAAGGCAACCACAATTGCAATTCCGACGATAAATCCCACAACAACGCCCGTGATGAAGGCCATCGCATCCTTCCTTTCCCTCCCCTTCAACAGAATTATTCTGCTACTGCGACTAACAAACCCTCTTGCCAGGTAGGCAAAAGCGCGACCAATGCGCGCCTTGGCGATTCAAAGGGGCTCGGATGTTTCCCCTGTGAGACTAATCCGCACAAGTAAATATTTTTGAGCCCTGGGCGTAACCGTCTCAAACGCCCTACCCTAACTCATTAAGCAAATCAACAAATTTTAGTTTTTTAATCGCTCTGGAACACCACAAACTAAACCTACACCACTGTACTTGCGAACTTACCTCAGCTTACCCTACCTATCTTAATTGCCACTCAAGCATACCTCTTAATTTATATCGGAAATAAGGACAAGCCTACTTTAATACAAAAGCAAAGCTAAGCTGCTGCTTTTTCACAGCAAAGACTCTGAATTCGTGCAATGGAACTCCAAATTCACTGAGCTTTAATGGCTGCCCAGGAGTTTCAGTACTCATTTATTTAATATGGTATGTGCTAGTTTACTGTATTAAATAAATTTCATTTTCAATCTAAAACGAGAAGATAACTCCAGAGGGGCAAATCAAAGCCAGCAAAAGACAAAACTCGGGTAGGTTTTAACTTCAAAGCCCATCGCTTTGTAAGCTCCGACCAGCAGGTAAAACAGCTACAAGAAAACAGAAAGTCTACGGACCTTAGCGGTTATACAGTAGTCAAAACCCTCAGGATTAATCCGCGTGGCTCATTCCCCCCATGGAGAGGTTGTCTAATCTCTTTTGAACACTGACAACCGACAAACTGTTTCTCAACGTCAAAGTTTGATCAACTGAAAATGACGGTTTTCGTTCGGAAATCTGTAAACGTCGACCCATATCATGTTGAGTTTATATTGAATTTAAACTAAATCATGCCTTCTGTCTGGATATCTGTAAACGTCGACAGATGTCACATAGAGATATTTATATTAAAATTATTAAAAGCTATTAGGTGTCTCTAAATTGATATTTTTTAAGTGGGCAGATGTCGCATTAAGGTATTTATATTAAATTTTTTAAGTCGGCAGATGTCACATTAAGGTATTTATATTAAATTTATTAAAAGCTATTAGGTGTCTATGAATTGGTATATTTTAAAGGTCAACATGTCACATTGAGGTATTTATATTAAATTTATTAAAAGTTATTAGGTGTCTCTAAATTGATATATTTCATTGTCTTTTAAATTGATATTTTTTCAAGATTAAACGTAAGATCTTTCATTTATTTTATATATTTGAATACATTTATTTAAAAGATGTCAAAAATATATTATTTATATAATATAGACTTTTATATTAAATAATTACAATTAAATCAATATATGAATATTGTATTTAAATTGCATTTTCTAGTTTGAGATATTTATATTAAATTTATTAAAAGTTACTAGGTGTCTCTAAATTGGTATGTTTCCTTGTCTTTTAAATTGATATTTTTTCAAGATTAAATGTCATTAAGATCTTTCATTTTATTTTATATATTTAAATACATTTATTTAAAAGATATCAAAAATATATCATTTATATAATCATAGATTTTTTATATTAAATAATTACAATTAAATCAATATATGAATATTGTATTTAAATTGCATTTTCTAGTTTGAGATATTTATATTAAATTTATTAAAAGTTATTAGGTGTCTTTAAATTGGTATGTTTCCTTGTCTTTTAAATTGATATTTTTTCAAGATTAAATGTCATTAAGATCTTTCATTTTATTTTATATATTTAAATACATTTATTTAAAAGATATCAAAAATATATCATTTATATAAAAATAGATTTTTTTTATTAAATAATTACAATTAAATCAATATATGAATATTGTATTTAAATTGTATTTTCTAGTATCTTCTATTTTAATTATTAATATTAAAATATAATATAATTTAAATATTTAAAAAATATATTGTAAAGAAACTTTTGACTTTGTTAGGTTCAACTTAGGTTAATTTTAAATAAATTTAATCAATTAATTTTTTTAATTACGCAGGAGAGTAGTGACATCCAAAAATCTATGTATAGTTTTTGAAGCTGCATTTAAAATGACACGTGGAAGTCATGTGCAACTACATAGATTCGATGAAACAAAAAAATCAAATCAAGATGAAACAAAAAAATCAAATAAAAGAGATTTGATGAAACAAAAAAATCAAATAAAAGAGATTTGATGAAATAAAAAAATTAAATCAAAGAGATTTGATCAAACAAAAAAATTAAATCAAAGAGATTTGATGAAACAAAAAGAACAAATAAATAAATAAATAAATAATAAAAATAATTCAAATATTTGTATAAACTAAAAGAAAAAATAAATAATATTTTTGATCTCAAAAGAAATCAAAGATTTGATCACAAAGATAAATCAATCAAAAAAAGAAAATAAGAAGATATGGGTGCTTAACCAAAGCAATGATTGAAGAATGAGTGTCAAATGAAGAATATTTAAGAATCTTCTTGATCCCTGATTTTGGAAACAATATTTTTTATTAGTAAAATACCTTGGTGTTTGTGTTAGATTTGTGTTCTATTAGAGGACAAGTTTGTGGATTTAAGACAAAGTCATTATCGTAGATCTATACTTTAAGCTTGAACTTGTCCTTGCAATTGTAATGTTCTAGTATGCAACTTTGCCTAATTGTTGATGTTGTGTTCTACTCTTCTTGAATGTATGGGGACTTGGTGATATTTAGGAATACCTTATGTGTTGTTGATTTGTTGTGAGGAGACAAATTATCCTAGATCGAACCCCCTAAAATTTAATAGGGAAGGGTCCTAATAAACATATTTTTTATTTTTTATTGCACCAAATCAAAACATTGCTAACAATTACTTTAATGTTCTAGAATGAATGATTGTGAATTATTTATAAATGTGTTAGAATGAATACAATAAATATCTTTAAATACTAGAACATATGTCAAATTATGTTATATGTGTGTTTAGTTGGCTCAAGGCAAGAGAACAAATGAGGCCCAACAAAATTTGAAATTTTAATTTAAAATGAAATGATAAGTTCATGACTATGGGATTGCCCTTGAGACCATGAAAGTGTCCCAATGTGTGCAAATGATTAGATTTAGGTGGCTAATGGATAAATGAGGGTAGGTGCATAAGTGAATGTGATAAATGAATGGACAAGGAAAATGTATAGAAGTATATGTCTATAATATTAGGGTAAGGCTAAGTGTCTTGGGGTATGTGTGTATGTAAATGGATAAAATACTGAAGGAATGAACCCAGCTTCATACAAGATTGTTTCATTGGTTACCATGTACATTTATGAAGACATTTCCTCGAAATAAGCACAAACTAAATGGGAAGTGGCATGGGTATGCAAATTTTGTAATTATATTTGACTTATAGTTTGAGATACATGTGAATCCTAAATGATTGTGTTTCTCAAAAGATGTAGCACTCACAAACATGCATGTATAGTAAATATTCAAACATGCAAATAATATTGTCTTGGGGTACATATAAAGTAATGGACCTTCCAAGGTGTGATTGTGTAAGAATATTTTTTTATGTGTGCTCTCCATAAACCCTACAAAATAGAGAAAAAGTGTGTAATGAGTAGCTTTTATCTCACAAATAAAAATTTAATGTGAAATAGGAACTTGTCAACTATCTATGAAATTGAAATAACAATAAATAAGTAAAGTTGGAAAGACTTCTCCGCATTTGATAAATGATGTGAAAATATTCCACTTGATTACAACCATGTGACTCCACTTGATTATGGAAAAATGTGATCTACTTGATTGTAGTAGTGTGATAGAATTTCACTTGATTACAATGATGATTTTTGTAATGCATGTCACTACTTGAAAGCTTAATCCTAGGAATGTTAGTAACAATATATACCCTCCTTTAATTGGTAGCATTCATAGGATGCAAGGATTTGATGGAGAAGGAAAATTGTACATAAAAGTAAATGTGATCTATAGATAAGAATGTAAGCATATGAATCATGTAAAGCAATGTCAATGATGAACATGCCATATAATAAGAATGAGTAACATCTAGAAAGGTAAAACATGGTAAGCACATATGAGATAGAGATAGGATCGAGAAATATTAATATTAACCCCCAATAGGAGAAAAATAGGGAATATAGGAATAAACCCTAATGGAAATGTATAAGGAATAAAGGCATGAAACCTAAATAATAAGGCAAGTCCCCAAGATATTGAAAGAGTGGGTACAACTTGTATAGGGGAAACATGATGTAACTGATATAAGAATGTGATCATGAGATATAACATGTAAAAAGGAGAGGGCATGATGCCTCCAAATATAAAATTGTAACCACGAAGGTGCAACTTATAGGAAATGGAAAGGTGCAATGCCCATAATGTAAGAATGTAAGCACTAAAGATATGGCAATAGGAACACATAATGTGTGAAGGGAAGGTGTAATGTCCCCAAGTATAAGGAGGGGAGGCATAGTGCCCTTCATCTAAACATATGACAAATTAAGCACTAGACATATAGTTCTAGGGTGAGGCATGATCCTTTTTGAAGGTAAAGGTAACTCTAAGAGTGTGATATAACAAGGAAATGATCAAGATGCAAAACTATGACATTGTTATATAGGAATGAAAGTGCAATTAGTGACTCTAGAAAATATGGTGTATTCATATAAGCTCAATGGATGAGGCTTAATAAAGAAAAATGTATTAATGTATGATCAAAATATAGGATTTGATAAGCACAACATATTAATTTGTAATATTTATATATATATCACAACATATTAAAGTATGATCAATGTACGAGCTCTAATAAGCATGATGTACTAAGAATATGAGTCAATGAATAAGCTTTGAGGAGTAGGATATAATAATGAATCATCTCTAAGAAGTGTGATATAGCAATATAGGATTAATGAATTAGGGGCATAAGTAAAATAAAATATAAGAAGTTGATAGAGTAAAGACAATACAAAAATGTACAAGGGATAAAATAATAAGGAAAACAAAGTGTGGAATCCCAAGTGAGAAATGAAAACAAAGGTAAAAGCAAGGAAGGAATAAGCAATTAGTGAAGGAAAATTGGCAATCAAGAATGCCCCATGAGTGGGGGAGGATAAAAATGTGAAAAAAATATAGAAGGTGAAATGGATAGATGGAGGCATAGTCCCAATTGTCAATATATAAATAAAAAGTCTAGAGAGAAGAAAAAATGAAATAAAAAGGGTAAAATAAATTATATATAACCTATAATTATATGTGAATATATGTATAGTGGTGGTCATAAATCATGAAATAACCTTTTCTTATGTGTCTCTTCTAGAACCTCTAGTTGTGACTCATCCATTAGATCTTCGTTGTTTGGAAAGTCTCCATCCAATTTGTCCTCTTTTTGTTTTTCTTTTGCTCTTCAGTACTTTTCTTTTCAATTAAAATATACATTTATTCTTAATACTTATTTGTGCTTAGTGAAAACATGTGTTCAATAGGTGTGATGTTAGGCACTACTTTTGTACCCACTATTCCTTTTGAACATGTTGTTTTGGTGGGGTGATAAGTATTTGATGCATCATAACTTCTTTCTTTGACTTTCATATAGTTTTTTCATACGAAACTAAAAAAATGCTTTTACCTTTGGTTCTTGTTTGATGTTTTCTTCTTTGTTTCTAAATTTTATTATTTTGGTACTTGAATTTCAACTCAATGCCCTTTAATTGTGGTTGGTATTTCTCTTTTTGTTGTTCTTGAAACACATATTAATATATTTTGTGAATATCTTCTTAATCTTCACATGGAATTTCTTTTGAAGTTGGAATAAATATGTCTAAAGTGAAATGACTCAATTTCGGGATTATTTTGGACCTATCTCTTTTGATATTATAACTCTTCCTTCATGAAAAAATTTAACACATTGGTGCACCATTAAAGGAAATTCTTAAAAAGAAAAATAACAATGGTCCTCAAAGTAAAATGAGAAATGATCGGTAACAACGATGACATGGAAAAAATTTAATTGCTCCATTTTTTGTCCAAAATCAAGTGGCAAGATAACACAATCTAAAGTCTCAAGTGACATTTTATTTGTCATCTTTAATGAAATTCTAAAATGTTCATATGATGTTAGTTTTATTTTGCAGAAACTAATAGATCTTCTCAACATGTGTTGAATTGATTAGTTGGATCAATTAAAATGTCTCAAGATTCCCATTCTTCCATGTATGCCTTAATGTGCAATGGTCCTAATAGTTTTGTGGGATATCCTTATCATATAATGCTATTAGAGGATTCATACCTATGGAGACGAAGAAGTAGCATTAAACTCAACATTTCCCACAAAAACTTTATCATTGTCATGTTCTATATTAGTTTCTATATCATGTGTGTCAATGTTATGTGAATGATTTGCATCAATTTGGAATGTATTGTAAGGGGGTGCAATCAATGGATTTTTATTACCATTAACCCCTTCAACTTTGATTAATGTTGTTATTAATGAGATATTGTACCTAATTCATAAGAATAAAACAATATTGTGCATAATGATCTTTAAATCTATTATATATCCAAAATGTCTTATCATTATACGAACTAGGAAGCATTTTGGTGGGATCCAATGGGCAAATAAGAGGGAGCATAATCAAATTAGTACTCAAAAAACTTTAAGCACATCATCCAAGAATTATTTAATCTTGGTAAACTTCCAAGGAGTAATTTATTTAAAAGAAGGAAAATAAGAAGCATTAACAACTTTGATTCATGAAAAAAGATTAGCCTTTTGAAATTCAAAAGGATTAGGAAGATTGCATTGATGATGAACCATGCTTCGAAGTATTTATGTTAATGAGTTAACCTAAATATTCTCCAAATGGGCACACATATCTCTAAAAGATGGAAAACAACTTAGGTGTATATAATTAGAATTAATTCATATAGAAACATGAGTTATAACCCATCACCATGTCAAATTGATGTTTTGATTTTCCACATAAAGACAATTTGAATCATTGTTACTAGGTTCATTACTCTTTTGTGTGCATCTATTAAGATCATTACTAATAATTTCTACCACATGTTTATATTTTTTTTATAAAAATGAATGTTGAGTAGGAAAAAGTGATCCTAGATTCAATTCGATTAACTAGGATTATCCCATTTTCACTTAACTCAACATTGAACATAAATGAACTAGGTTTTTTGATGATTAGCCTTGTTGCCATAATGGAGAGCCAATCCCCTAGTTTTTATGTTTATTTTTTAGTTATGAGGATGATAAATTTGATGTGTGATTTGACAAGCCTATTTGACATACAACTCTAGATCTAAAACTGCAACTTATTGGAAAAACGAAAACGTAAAGTTACAAAACTAACTTGGATTTGAGAAGTGATAATATAGAGGAGCCTGCACTATAAATTTTAGCTTGAATTGGATAGCATAGGGCACAAGGACGCCCTAGAATGAACTCTTTATATTTTGGATCTACAAATTCTAGATTGTAGGTTAAAAGGTCCGCACTTTGCTTCCCTAGACTGTCACTAGCTGAAATCTTTAGTTCTGACCTACACACATGAAAATTGGGGAAAATGTTGTGCTTTATAGGGTGCTTGCCTAAGTCAAACCCCATGTTGGTATTTCTATCTCCACAACAATGATGGATAATGATTGAGAGAGCATACATTGGGTTGAGAGGAGGCTAAAACAACAATAATTGATTGAAACTAATAAATGACAAATGATAGTGCTACCTTGATGTGAAAACCCTTGATGAAGAGATGCCACACACAATTTGGTTGATGTTGATGGACGGATGTATTGAATGCTTGATATACCTGCAAAAGGTTGATTCCAAACACAATAGATTGTTGCAACTAACTTGTAGAAGATAACTCAATACATCTTCATAATTTGGCATGATTGATCATAAAAGCTCATTGAACATAATTGCTTCCTTCATTTTGATGACTTGCAAACTTGAACTTGATTAATGAAAGTGTTCTAATAATGTTGTTAAATTGCTTGATATTTCTACTCTTGATTTCCCTTTGACCAATTTTAGGATACTTGATTTGCTCAAATTGAAGTGCTAGTTCTCCTTGGGATTTAAAATGGTGAAAATACTATGTATTTATATGCAATTATTCTAATTCCCAAAAAATCAAATATTGATAGCTGACAATTAAAATTTGAATTTCAAAAAATAAATTATCAACACCATCATATTTAAATTTGAAGCCAAAATAGACAATCTAGGGCACAGGGTGCCCTAGATTGGATTCCTGCTTTTCAGGGATCCAAAGTGTTCAGGAAAATATTAAATGCCTAGTTTAATTCCCCATGTTTGATTTTCCAAGGGATGTTCATAAAATGGGTAAGAATGGATAATTAGGAAATTAGGTGCATAATTAGGTCCAAGCACATAAGGGGAGTAAAACCTAGTGTTGAATTGTCAAGGGTGACAATTTTTGACACTACAATGGATTTGCAAGATCATCAAAGTATTTTATTAAACCCAAATGTACGGATTAAAAACATTGAATAGCATAATCCTTGATGGTTCTTGCGAATAACTTAGCTAAAATCAAATCACCATATTTAATAAATACATATTGTGAATGATTAAAATAAAATTTAGGGTCTTTTTTTCCATTATACATCTCAAAACGAGGAGACACAATCCTAAAGGAAAGTTACATGCAACAACCTCCCTAAGCTAAAGATGTGTGATGTGAAGGATTATATGCAATAGTATCATTCTTATTATCCTTAAGTTGTTTATTTATATTTCTATCACTTTCACAAGTGTATCCAAGGTAGCAAGGGGAACAATAGTGGTATGAGGATATTAGACATGGTCATATGAGGCAAATGGATTGGTCATAACATGAGAAGTGTTTCCCATGATTTAGGATGGGGAGATGGTATGGTTTATATGTGTGGAAGGTCAAAAAGTAGTGGCTATGGAAGTAATAAGTGTAGATATGAGTGGAATATTAAAATGGTTGGAGGTACTAGAGGGGGTAATGGAAGGTTGAGTACAAGGTTTGGGTAAGAAAAAATAAAATGAAGTTAGAACAATGGAAGTGGTAGGAGTAATGTTAGGGGTAATAGTAGTGTTGGTTATAGAAGTAATAGAAGTGTGAATAGAAGAGGGGGATGGGTTAGATACATCATTATAAGGCTTCATTAAGGATCCAATATCTCACAAAAATTATTTGTAAGATGACAATCTACAAATGTGTTGTAGAAAATACTAGCCAATTGATGATGAGATTGAGCTTGTTGTAATGCTTTAGTCAAAACTTGATTTATAAGTTGAACACCTTGTTATTCAAATGTGCATCATTGTATAATCATTTTATTCACCTAAGTTGATCTTAAAATGACCACCAATAAAGATATCATTTTCATTTAATTGAGTGGCCATATTAGGGTCTAAATGAGAACTTCTTCTAGGCATAAATAAAAGATATAAAAAGCTCGAATGAACATGTGTACATTGAAAAATTAGAAATGGTAACTTGGTGTGTTAAATAAATGTGAAACCCTAGTGGGATAGCTAAGGGTGGGTTGGAAAGATATCACAATGAAGCACACAACCATAATAGAAAAATAAGTATTAATGAGCACATGGATGTAAATAGAAGTTCATGTTTTAAAAATTGGATGTAAACTTAGAAAATGTAAATCTAAAAACCCTAATCTAATGTTAAACTTAAAAAACAAGGTTGAGTTGTGTAAGATTAGATGGGTTCACCAAAATTTTAAAAGGAAAATTCAACTTCTTTAGGTTTAACATAGGCTAATTTAAATAAATGTAACCAATAAAGCATAATCAATGTAGGTTAGCTAAATGTAGCAATAATTAATGAATTAGATAGGGTGTATTTTTTATTTTAATAAATTAAATAAGAAGACAAGGGTTCTTAGCTCAATGACCAAAGAATGTGTCAAATGAGGAAGATTCTAAAATCTACCTAATGCTGATTTGGAAACAAGCCCCTACCAATAAAATGCCTCAGTGTTTGCACTAGGTTTGTGCTCTATTAGAGGACAAGTTCACATATTTGGGACTAAATCATAACCATCAATATATAATCTTGAGTTTGGACTCATCCTTGTAATCAATAATATTTTGTTCTACGATTTTGGCTTATTGGTGTTGGTATGCCTTGCTCTTATTTTCTTGAATATTTGGAGACTTGGTGGTATCTAGAAATACCTTAAGGGTTGTTGATTTGTCACAAGGAGATAAGTTATCCTAGATCAACCTTCAAAAAGTGAAGAAGGATAAAACAATAGGTAGGGGCCTTAGTATGCATATTTGTTATTCTTTTTATTAGATCCAATTGAAATGTGTCATTATTAGTTGCTTTAATGCTTTAGAATGAATGAATTCAAACAATGTCCAAATATGTTTAAAATAGATGTAATAAATGTTTTAAATCCTAGCACACAATGTCAAACTGTGCCAAACATATTTTTAGTCAATTCAAGGCAAGAAGATGAATAGGGTCAATTAGCCAAAATTGAATCTTAAATTTTAAAATGAAAGGGAAAAATATATGAGTACACAAGTGTCCTAGTGTGGGAAAATAGTTAGATTTAGATGGCTCACAAATAAACATGGTTAGGTGCATAGGTGAATGTGATAAATGAGTAGATAAGGAAAATATATAGAAGTGTGTGTATAAAGATAGAGTAAGGCTAATCATATAGGGATATGTGTGCATGCAAAAAACAATCTAAAGGAATGAGCTCAATTTCACACAAGAATATGCCATTTTTCACCATGTACATGTATAAAGACATTTCCTCAAAATAGGCACAAAACTAAATGGAAAATGGCATAGGTATCCAAATTTCACAATTTCACTTATATATGAATACTATATTTAATTGCTAATTATTAATTTAATGTGTAAATGGATGTCAAATTTATGATAAAGGGTTTTTGTGATCACACTCTCACCATTATAGTTCACCCCTTATCATGTACTTGGTATCGGGCAAATTCATTGCCAGCAATTCACCGCCATAAAATTCACTGCCAACAATTCACAGCAAGAAAATTCACCGCTATGACAAATTCACCGCAAGGAAAATTCACCACCAACAATTCACTGCCATGGAAAATTCATCGCATTAACATTTTTAATATATATTTCCAATACTTTGAATTTTTTTTGCAAAAGAATAATAGAGGTCTATATGCAGTGAAAATTATTCATTTGCAAAAAAAATAAAATCAAGGTCTTGGAAATATATATTAAAAATGTAATGCAGTGAATTTTTTGTGGTGGTGAATTGTTGGTGGTGAATTTGTTTGAATTTTCTTGTGGTGAATTGTTGGCGGTGAATTGCAAGTGGTGAATTTTCATAGAGCCCATATACTTATGTCTCTTGACATTATTATAAATTTTAAATTATACCATGTGTTAACTTTAAAATAAAAAATGATATAAAAGATACAGTTTAAATATTTTAAATATATATATTTAATCCTAATATTAATATCATAACTTGATACACTACAAAAAAATACTTGCTACTTATGATTTATGTTCAAAAAAATTGTGTGAACATGTTCACTAGATTACAATCCATCCCTTGTTGACATTGTAAGTATGTCTCTTCACATAATAAAGAAAACAACACCTATAATCGATCCTTTAAGTATAAGAACCATATTGACTTAAATCTCCCCGTCTTTAATCAATTAAAAAAACTAATCCCATTTGAATATATGAGTCAATGCTTTTAAATATTGTCCAAGGTTTTCTTCATCTTACACAAATAATATTGGAATCTGTGCAGCACATGCTCCCAAGAAAAAAAATCTTATTAGGAAAGAAAATATGTACCTAAATCAAATTCAACCAGGGGAATCCTCCTCCATTGTTGCCGCCTTCATGTAAGAAAGATGTGTATAACAATTTATCACTTGAGTTATTGTGAAGACATTCCTGGAATAGCTGAAGTGACTAGTTATTTTTAACACTCGAATATAGATGTCTTCCCAAGGTGGCCAACATGATGAGTTAGACTTGGAATTTCTTAGAGAACACATCAACCTTGTGCAGACAAATGTTTACTCCAAAGGAATGTGCAGCCAATAACAAAGTATCTACTTAAACTTCCATTAGCATTGCTCACTATGGTCTCACAGCAAGCTGTATAAGCATAGTATAAACTGATTTTTATCATAAAACATTGGTTCCAATGAACTAACTATTGAACAGATTTGATGGAGCTCCTGTGTAAATGATGTTTCCATCTGGGTGTTTGCAACAAAGGTTTGACAATAGATGTTTTGTTTAAGTCAGTGGGCAGTTATAGGGTTATAGATCTTCATGCTAGTGATGAGAGTGGTCCGTGCATGGTACTCTTAGGGAGAAAGAAAAGTTAAAAAGTTGAGGTATGATTTGAGGTACCTATATAGAGGACAAAAATATATGATTTGACTATGGTAAGGATTCATAGTCCTGTGATGAGACATTATAAAGGGTCGGTGAAGCTTTTTTATAGTTATAATGGGCAGAAAAAGATAAATGCTCTGACAACAAACATATTTGCTTTCCCTGTCAATGATCCAATTGGTAATTAAAAAAAAAATTAAAGAAGACCTTCCAATTTAAGGCAAGGATAATAAATACATTTGTTTCAGAGTCAAAAGAGAACTCCAAGGAAAATGTTTAGTTGACCCAATCAATTAAGAGAATAATTTATAATTTAAGACAAGAATTTATTTTCTTTCTTTATTAATATATATTTTTTGGGTTTGCATGGATTTGACATGTCATATTATTTTATTATTTTTTAATAAATAATATATAGATTTATTTCAATTTTTTTTTATTAATTTAAGATAAGAATTTTTGTTCTACCATATTTTTTTGTTACTTTAAATTATTAAGTTATTGAATAGTTTTTTCTTTCACACAATAATCTATGTAAAATATAAAGTAATTTAAAATTATGTTATTTCATTAGAAATTAGGTAAGTATCAAATATTTGAGATAAAATATAATTCTTTAATTTTTAATTTTCTATGTCTACTATTTTGAATAGTCTTCCATAAATTAATTTACAAGAAATATAATTTAAACAACAAAAAAAAACAAGAGAAAAAATAATTATATCTTAATACTTGTAATTTCAAGAGAAAAAATTATTTAAATTTACTTAATACAAATAATATTTATTAAAATTTGTACAATAATAAAATAATCAGGGAGAGGTATTCTAAAATATCATATACTCTCTATTTATTTTTTAATTAAATATATTAAAAAATAGATCAAAGATTATTTAGAGTGCTCCTTTAATTCCTAGAAGGAATATTGGATTTATAGATGTTTAAGTGAAAATATGAATGTTCAAGATTGATTTAATCTATTTTTGAGGATTAAATATTTGATCGAGAGTTAACTAGTTTGATTGGCTAGTTAAATCAATTGATTGATTAGTTAATTAACTTGACTTGCTAATTAACTAGTTAGATTGACTAGTTAATTGACTTGATTGATCAATCAATCGACTTAATTGAGAGTTAACTTGATCAACTAATTAGCTAACTAATTTGACTAATGAGTTAAAGGAGGAACTAACTAAATTGACATGAGTGAAATGTGGGATTGATTCATTAGTTAACTAACTTTGATTGATGAGTGAAATGTGGGGAAAATAATTAGGATTATTTATTTATTTTAATTAAATATATGTGTAGGAGTTAATTAGGATCTAATTAATTAATTAATTGGACATGGAGTGATATAAATGGGAATGAGATTACTTAATTAGTATAATTTAATCAATTAATCAACAAGGTGAACAATCATGATGAAATTGGCAAGTCGATAGGATGACAATAGAATGATTATGACAAAATTAACCAATTGGAACAATGAAGTTCCTTGACTAGAATGACAACAAATTTAATTAACATGGTGGTAAAAGCTAGGTGTCTACGTTCACCCCTTTTTAAAAGGGTACTGCATTTAAAAGAATAGGTGTTTTATCAAAGAAAGCATAAGAAGTGAACGAATGGATATAAGAGGGTGCCTCAAGTGGCATGATGGTAAGAGAGATGCCTCTTGAGAGGACATATTGGGATGAAAGAGATATATGAACACTCAAAATAAAATAAAATAACTTGGGTAGAATGGATGTTAAAATAAAAGGATGGGTAGAATGAATGATAGTTATAAATAGTTAGGTAAGATAAAATGAAAGTGTGTGGATGATGTGATGATGAATGTTGCAAAAATTGCATGAAATTTCAAATATTTGAGCAACTTAATTTATTATAGTACATAATAGGACACATCATGATATTGAAGACCATGATGACATAGTTGCTATGTGTTGTACAAGAAAAATATTCAAGTAGGAAAATGACAAGTTGCACCATGATATAGAAGACCATGATGATATAGTTATTTTGTATTTTACAAGGAAAAAAACATCCAAGTAGGTAAATTACAAGATGCACCATGATATGGAAGACCATGATGACATTGTTGCCATAAAATGTTGCAAAGACCAACATAAATGTAAAGCAAAATGAGAAGACACACAAGAACTTGCAAGCGGATAATAAGCTAAAAAACAAAAAGATTTTTCCCTTCGTCAAGCTAAAATTTAAAGATTAATTCATGATGATGATTATATTTTTTATTGGAGAATGATATATCCTAAGAACAACATGAGGATTTGACATGATATCCTAATAAAAATGATGATTAAAAAATGCATGTAGCAAGGTTGGGAACAAAACCTATGGGGACATTTATATATGTAGTAGACTACTTGGCTATCTTTGGTTAGATTTTTCTACTTTAATATAGTATTTGGATGGATAGGAGTGTTGGATTTGGACTAGTTGCATGGATTGAATTTTTGAAAATATAAGGAGAAACTAGTTCTAGCACCAGTAGTGAGGGTGTTGGATGGATGCAATGGTTTGGGTAACTCAAGATAGAAATGATGGGTGGAACTCATGATGGAAATGGGTAAGGGATTTAGGATGCGGTCTCTAAGGACTACACTAGATAGGAATGGGATACCCCATTGTACTATGTGTCATTCATGATACTATGCTAAAATTCTTGCTAAAGATAGTCCAACTTCGTCCATTAATTATAATAATACACTAGAATATTTTGTTGCAATTGTTTAAACATATCAAGAGATGTCCCAAAAAATATTTTAATATATCGTTCACTTCATTATGAATGGAAAAATAAAGGAGGTAAGATGGATGGGTATGAAAACATGGATATGTGAATGTAATGGGTATGCAGATATGACAAATGAAAATAATATAATGGTGATGATATAGGGCCAAGGATTATGAAGGAAAAATAACAAAGGTGAATGGGATATCTTGCCCCTGAGTGTAGGGTACACATAGAAAATTGATTTGCATGATACCAAAAATTGGCTTTCATCATGGTACTTGCCCAAGGTGTCATAAGAATGATTTTCACCTATGGAAACAAATTTTCTCTTTGATTTTTTTGTGTATTTTGCTCTCTTTTTTAAGTTTGATGTTTTTTTTTGTATTTTCTTTATATTTTTTTAGATTTGGCTAATTTTATAATTTTTTTATTGTTATTTTTATATTTTAGATTTAGGCATATATATTTGCATGGCAAGGTAATAGCATCACACTTTGAACAACTACATCATGTTGACCCTACTTGTATCACAATTGATTAATGTTGTTGTAAACTTTAGTGAGGTCTAAGTTGGCTTTTCCCAAATGTCAACATCTTAACATGGTATCATCATATCCCCTATGATAGAGGGTGTTCCCAAGGAAAAATAGAGTGGGAGGCATGCTAGGTGAAGAAAGTATGATGATTATGTGAAAGATTGGATAAAAGGGATGTGGTTATGAAGGTATTTTGGATAGGGGATTTGGTGGTATGAAAATATGGGGTGTAAGGGTAGGATTACAAAGGCACGAGTAAATATCATTGAACCATGGGGAATCGAGACCAACAATTTTATATACCACGCTAGACTCCAAGATGGCATTTATTTTGGTTGAATGATGGATTTTAAAATTTTGGATGTTTGGTCAAAGGATTCTAGAATTTTAACCTTGGATGCTAGCTTTATGGTATATATGATTCAAGATTTGTAGAGATGTTCAAGCTCTTAGATTTCACATTTTAGGATTTATGGATCCAAATGAATTTTGTGTTCTAGCTTGTTATATTTGCACTTGGATATGTGGATTGCTTAAATTGGCGATTGTTAGAATGTTTGGATTGGGAATTTGGATTTGGGGATTCCAATGGATTTTGTATTCTTGGAATTTTGATGCTTGGATTTTAGATAATAGATTTTGGCATTAAGATGGGATTTTCTTACATTTGGATTGCTAGACTTTGGTACCCACATGAATTTTTAGGATTTGGATTTTATACTTTTGGAATGTGGGGATTATATACTTTAGAATGGATTTCCCAAGATACAAATGCATCTAATTCAATTTCAAATCCCATGTTGTGATCTTATGAAGGGATATGATTTTCAAACCATGTGAATATTGTGATAACTTCATCATTTTGGAATAGGTTGATTGATGCGTAATTTTTTTGTCTCATGCAGGGGGTTTAGGTGATGGAGAGTTAAGGTTGGTGGTAACAATTTTTTCGTAAGAATGAGGGGAGGAAATCTATTTGATGTTGGGAGAAGTTACTTTAGTGCTCATGGAAGAATCGTTAACATCCTTATTTTTCTTGTCAAGAGAATTGTATTTGATGCCTAAAATTCTTGATTTGCATAAACATGAATAGGATCTAGTATTCATTTCTCTTTCAAAGGCTTAATCATTTACCCTGATATTTCATGATTCTACTCATATGATTTATGACGAGATACTCATTACTTTGAAAAAAAGATGTGAAATCATTTTTAGATAACCAAGAATCTTTAGAACTTTGAATTCACTAATATACAAGTAAACCAAATAAAAAAACAATGGTTCCAGACCAAATTGATATAATTTTTTTGATGGGATGGGATCAATGTGAGAACTTTAATCTTTATTGGTGTAGGATGAGTTTGAATGTTCTTTGGACGGGGACCTTCATGTATCCCCAAGTTATGATTTTGTGATGTATATACATCTGTTATTAATTTACTATCTTCAAGTTTAATATCTCTACTATCTATTAGATATTGGATAAAGTTCAACTTTAAGCATCGATGAGTGGAATGTATTTTAATTTCACGATGCTTATGGATCTTGGATTTCATGGCATTTATAGATCTTATGAAAACTGAGAATTACCTTCATTTAGCTTGTTAACTTGTTGGAATGGACATAGAAGGGGTATGACATAACTCTTCATATTTGTAAGTTTTCTTAGGATGCCTTAATTTTATCACTTAGATAACGTCCTTCATAGCTAAGTTGGGTTGATTGTATGGATAAGATTGAATAGATTAATTGGAATTTTTCTTAGGTTATTGTAGACATGCAAAATTAACATTCTGCATTTGATCATGTTCATTCATCAACCGAACTAGACGTTGCATTAGGACCATTCATCAATTAATCAGGAGCACTTGCATCCATTCATTAGGTAATTTCATCTCCTAGGATCATTTATTTAAAATCAAATAAACATTATCATCAACCCTTAAATAAATCAAAAAGCCATTTAAATCAAATCCTAAATCATATTCCATCATTTTCTAATTTAAATAAATCAATTATCAAAGTCTCAAAAGTCAACTCACCTAATCAGCATTAAATCAGCATAATCTTCATCTAATCCTAATCTAATACTAATCACATCCCACTTGCATTATCTAGACCTAGCCACTTGCACAATAAATCAATTTTATTGATTTATTAAAACCTCATTTTCTCTCAACATGACAAGTCAAACAGGGCATTTATTGCTCCTTTCTTGTCCCCCTCTCAAAATTTATTGCAAATTTGAATTCAAAATTCCCCCTCTTGGGCACTCTTCCCAAATCTTGCATACATCAACTAATCACATGATGACAAGTGTCCTCAACTCATTGGCTTGTTTTTGATCCCACATTGGTCCCTCTTCAACACTTAGCATTTTGAAAATCTTTAAATAGGTGCTTCATCTTTGAGCAAATCCTTCACAATTTCAAGCAAGGTTACTCTCTTCATTTGAGATTTGATCTTGTTCATCATCACATCACCATCTCCATTTGCATTTTTATCATTTGAGCTTTGATCAAGGATTGGGAAAGGGTCACTAGCACATGTGACACCAATCCAACTATGGAATAGGTAACTTGTGATTGCTTTCATGATGCTTGTAGCTTTCTTTCACCCTTTTGATGCATGTTTTAAGCACTTTGCAAGGTATTTCATAGGAGTGTTCTTGAAAGATTTGTAGGTGCTAACCCATTGTTTGAGTTTAGTGTTTGCAGATTTTTAAAGGCACTCACAGTTATAAAGGTGAATGTGATGGACTTATGCAAGAGGGTAAGTTTGTTAATTATTCATTTGAGGTTTTGTCTTGATCAAGCACATCCTTTTTTGAGCTTTAATCTTGGTGTGGAGGACCCTTTAGTGCTAGAACATTTTCTTCTCAGTGAGGGTTAACACATGGGTCATTTTGATTAGGAAATCCATTAGCTGATAGGTTAGGATCTATGACTTGGTTTATGAATTAGGATTAGTATTAATATGGATGGATGGATTGAGGATTTTATGTTATAGGATTTTTATGGTTTGATGTATATTTAATGGTTTAGGATTTAGAAGGTTTGATAAATGAGGATTAAAGTGGATGAAAGGATATTTTTATGGATGACTCAAAGGGTAAGGATTTGATGGATGAGGGGATGAGGATTAATGTATTTGGATCAACATGGATGGGTAGATTAGCTATGTATGAATTTTTATTTGAAAGGTTTCCCCTTGTAAGTTCTTAAGGTCATAATCTAGGGAAAGTTTGTCTCTTATGATTATAAGGTAGCTAACCATAATATTTTTGTTTTAAAGTAGGAAGTGGTCTAGTGGGGTGAAACCTTATTTAGTTTTTAGAAAACCATTGAGGTATTTTTGGATACTCATCCTAATCCAAGAGGCTACCATCATTATGATATTTATATTTATCCACAAGGCTATCATCATCAAAATATTCATGTTGATCTACAAAGCTCTCATCATCATCATTGTCAAAGGGATTTTGGAATTGATAAAAAAAGGGAATCATAATTTCTTGCTTATATTCGGTTAGGATTCATAAATATTTGTATCAATTTGTGTAGTTTTATCACAAACAAGAAGACAATGAAGACACAAGAATTCCCTAGCTACACAATTGGAGTGTTTGATTTTGTAGGCTCACTAATATAATTTAACCCAATCATAAATAATATGGGCTATTAATCTCAAGATGTTGACCACTTTTGATCCTTAATATTGTACAAGGGCATGAAAGGTGAGCATATATGGCTTGCTATTTCATTTCTAAAACTATAGTGTAACTTCCTAAGGCTAATTGCTTATTGGTGCACTTCAAAGACCAAACAATCAAAAGGTTCCCTCAGCTATGTTTGTATAGGTTCAAATAAAAATGTGTTTTATATACTTGAAGGCATGTAAGCCCAAGTTTGAGAAATCAAGGAGTTTTTATAAAGTGTGTGATTAGGGTCGAATCCCTCGTCACTTTACTTTGTCATCTAGAACAAAGCTAGACCAAAAATAACAAATCCAAACTGTAGGGAGTCTTTTGCTTGTCAATCCCTAAATTTATATACCCCACTAGAACATGTGGGTTTGGGTTGAAACTTGATGATGAAATTCAAGACAGGCCTAGTAAAATTAGAAAAAGGAAGAGATTCATATTTTTGATTCCCAAGATCATGAAATTCCATGAGGGAAGAGTATACACATTGAACCTTCAAGTTACACAAGTGACAAAAACTATTTTTGATTCTCAAGATCACACTATAGTGTAGGGTAAGATCATATATGGATCAAACACATAATTAGGTAGAAGCAAACATGAAATATGTTTTTAAGAAAGTAAGTACAAACAAACAATAACACTTTTTTTGTTTTAATTTTAATTTTTTTTTTTAAAAGCTACAATCTTTGTCCAACATAGTTGCACAACACAACTTAGTATTTGTTTGAAACTATTTTCTTCACCATATGGTGTCTTTTTCACCTAAAATGGATTAAAAGAAATAAAGATCCTGCAAATTTCTTTCAACTTCTTTTCACATGCCCTTCTACCTTGTTTACAACTCTTATTTAGCTAGATAATTTTTCCATAGTACATGTAATATAATTGGGAATTTTTGAAACATTACTGTTATAGTTATCAATTGTCAATCTGGTTAGAGGTGATGTATTTATAAGCAAAGGCTACTCAAAGTTTTCAAGTTGAGGAGAATTTTCAAAAAGCTAATTTAGCAAGATAATTTGGATGTAATATAAGTATTCTAACAATATGTTGCTAAAACATTATTATTACAATTGTAAAATATAAATCTAGATAGAGGTAATTTATTTTTTAGTGAAGGTTGCTAGAATATTATGAGTTAAGGGACTTTTTTTTTTTTAAGTCGAGAGGGTGAACATGCACTCCAAGCTTTAGTAAATTAATCTACACATTACCCTTCTTGGTTGTTTGAACTCCTTTAGAGATAATCCCCTTGACTTCTTCTATCACATAAGTATAATATATCCCCTTAACAAGAGATAAAATTTGAGACTATGAATCCTCCCTAGATCCTATGCTGATAACTTTTTGATGACATTGCTAGATGGGGTAGAGGGTTGGTTGAGCTTGGGTG
The DNA here is from genome assembly GCA_007258455.2 of Sequoia sempervirens. Taxonomy (NCBI): domain Eukaryota; kingdom Viridiplantae; phylum Streptophyta; class Pinopsida; order Cupressales; family Cupressaceae; genus Sequoia; species Sequoia sempervirens. The sequence continues at coordinate 451,881,796 of VDFB02000017.1, forward strand.
GTGACCTATTGTGGGTTCTTAAGGTGGCATAATGGTCTAGACATAGGGTGGCAAGTGGTTGGATCTATTAGGATTTAGGTACCATCAATCTTGTAAATCTTATGTATTTAATTACTCCTAATATTGTTTATAAATCACCCATGAGGGATGAAGGTTTGACCGATAGTGGTAAATATTTTTTACCATCAGGGTTTTACTAGAAGGGTAACTTTAATTTATCGAGGGGTGGTAAAATTATTTATTGGAAGCTAGTTACTATTTATTGGGGTAAAGCATCTTGGTTTTTCTAGTGATTTTGGGTGCCCAACTTCTCATGGGATTGTTTTGATACTCAAAATCAATTTTAGGATGGTTATTAAATGTATTTAACCACCTTAGAACTAAGAAAAAACTAGGTGCCCAAATGGAGTAGGCTAGTAATTTGGTTGCAACCTACATTGGCCTATGTTAAGCAAGCTTATAGATTTCCAAAAAGTGTTGTTGGGATGTGAAACCAACTTGAATATCCCATTTAGGGTATGAAAACACTTTTCAAGAGGTGTTTAAGGTAGTATTAAGGAGAAGAAAAATTATTAAAGTAAGAAACTTCTATTGTCAGGTGCTTGAGGGAGTGTGTGAGATGTACAAAAAATATGTGTACACAAGTACTATTAGATTGAAGACAAAAAAAGGAGTGACCAAAGTGAATGTATTATAATCTTGCACTTGAAGATAATGCATGCTTGGCCTGTCTTCTTGGTGGATTTTTTGTTCTTGAAAAATTGGTTTCTCCACATAAATCTTGTGTTGTGAGATGATCTTCTAGAGTTTCTTGCATTCTTATGCTGCTAATTTATGCCTCTTTGTTGCTACCATCGTATGGTGATGTTATCTTCATTTTATTTTTGTTTTAAGTTCATATAAGATGGTTGTATTAAAAATGTTAAAGTGGTTGATTTAATCATCATAAATAGGTTGAATATCTACATCGTAATTTCATATTAAGGAAACTTAATTATAGATTTGCATAAATTTTTAAATTTTCATATTATAGTAGTCTAAGCCTTTATCTCACCAATTGGTACCATAGCTTAGATGGAACCTTGGTGATTAAAAAATGGATTAGAGAGTTATTTTTTTCCAACACTTTGTATTAGAGCTAGATTTATATAAGAAAGAGTTGTTGGAGGCTTGTAGACTATAATGGATGTTCTATGTCTTAACATTGTTTTGTAAATCGATGAGATTGGGAGCCTTGACATATAACTCTTAGATGGATATTGCTAATGGGATGGTGCAAGAGCATGTGAGAGGACAAGCAATCGGTACCAACCAAAAACATTGTTTGGTTTTCTTTCAATTTTGGTTTTGTTCGTGTTTGGTTTCTCTCACTCTGATATGTGCCTATGTTTAGTTTATAGAATTTGATTCGTTGGAAAGGGTTGTGTATCAAGCTCAATGAGCGAAATTTCATCAAAAAATCCCTTATAGTTTTGATTTAATTGTTTAACATTTAGAAAAATTGATACCATATGCTTGTGTGTATCATGTTTATGAATATCATGTTATATGTCATGGACAACATGGAGATCTAAAAACATACAACCTTTTCAACAAACAATAAATAAACAAGAATTAACTATGCATTTACTGCTTGCATACTTACCATCTCTCAAAGACATCTTGGACATTTTGCATTTAATGGAAATAAAACTAGAAGTTTCTAGATTATAGAATTTGATTCGTTTGCAAGTGTTATGTATCAATTGCATTGACCGCATTTTGAGTGACAAAGCTCACACATATTGGATTTAATTTTAAAATATTTGCCAAAATTTATTGTGTGGTTATGTGTTTCATGTTTATGAATAGAATATTGTATGTCATGGACTATGCTCATTTGTCTATTTTGTAGTTGTAACAAGAGCCATTGGCTGCAACCGAAGTGGGCAACAAATATTTATATCGCTACAAGTAGACTTGGTTCTTGAACAACAAGCTGCAAGGTCAGATTCTTGTATCATTCTCCCACTTTCTTTGCAATGGAATTTAATTCTCCCAAGAATCTAGCTTTACAGATAGACAGATGAGCATAGAGAATCACATGCCATGTAATTCATAAACATGAATCTATATTTTCCTGATGAGCATGTTGCTTTTGCAGATAGAAATCTGCATAATTGCAATCATGGGATATGCAGTTCATTGGTTAAATATTTGTGAAACATATATTGCATCTAAGATTGCGAGGATGAAGAAACAGAGGAGCTATTTTGGCCTGCAGAGAATGTAGGGAAATGCTATAAAATTTATGGAATTTGTGATGACTTTAAAATTCATGGCATTTTCCAAGAAATTACAAGTCATGTTGTTTTCCATGGATTTTATAGCATTTCTGATTGCATGCACTGAAAGGCAAGAGTGTTTTGATGCGTGTGCCTCATATTTTTCACATGATGATTATGTGCATTACATGATGCGTATACATCTACTTCAACACGAGTGGTCCAAAAAATATGTTCATCACTCCCAACTATATAATGTTTGCATGTTTTGCTAATTTTCTTAAGCTAAAATGAATAGTAGACTTACTGCAATAAAATGAAATTAGATTGGCCAAGTAAATATTAAAAATGCAAATGAGAAAATTAAGAACTGAAGTGATGTCTATAGAAGTAAAACTAGAAGTGTCTAGATTATAGAAATTGATTCATTCACAAGTGTTATGTATCAATTGCATCGACCTCATTTTGAGCGACAAAGCTCACACAGATTGCACTTAATTCTTAATTATTTGGCAAAATTAATTGTGTGCTTTTATGTTTCATGTTTATGGATAGCATATTGTATGTCATGGACTATGCTCATTTGTCTAAATTGTAGTTGTAACAGGGACCAGCAATTGCAATCGAAGCATGGGACAAAGATTCATATCACTGCAAGTGGACTTGGTTCTTCAACAACAAGCTGTAAGGTCAAATTCTTCTATCATTATCCCGCTTTCTTTGAAATGAAATTTAAATCTTCCAATGCGTGTAAGTATTATGTATTGGAAGAGTTGTGAACAATAAAGGAGAGTGTTGGTTAAAAAATCTGACTTTCAAAATAGACAGATGAGCATATTTAATGACATGTTATGTAATTCATAAACATGAAACTATTTTTCCCTTATAAGCATGTTGCCTTTGCAAACATAAATATGCATAATTGTAATCATGAGATATGAAGTCCATTGGTTAAATATTTTCAAAAAACTATAATGTCTTCCTAGTGTCCTATTTTTTTAAAACAAAAATCAATAATAGACCTAGTGTACTAATAATGCATTCACTGCTATAGTGCCAAGAAGTCCGCTGGCAAAGCTTATACAATTTGCATCAGTGATTAAAAATTTGTCAACATATATAATGTCCTACTTTCCTAATTTACTTAAACAAAAATGAATAGTATACGTGCTTCAACCAATAGCAAAAGAGATAAATCATGGTTTTCAAACATGAAAAATATGCCCATGAATCCCAAGTATATAATGTTTCCATATTTTACTAATTTTCTAAGACTATAATTATTAATAGACCTACTGCAAAACAATCAAATTTGATTGGCTAAGTGAATATTACAAATGAAAATGAGTAAATTAAAGTGCACTAAGCCCATTTTCAGCGATAAAGCTCATGCAATTTGGATTTAATTCTTCAATATTTGGAAAAATTTATTGTGTGCTTTTGTGTTTCATGTTTATGAATAACATGTTCTATGTCATGGACTGTGCTCATTTGTCTGAATTGTACTTGTAATAGGAATCGTTGGTTGCAATTGAAGTGTAGGGCAAAGATCCATATTGTTGCAATTAGATTTGGATCTTCAACAACAAGCTGCAAGGTCAGATTCTTGTATCATTCTCCTACTTTGTTTGCAATGAAATTTAATTCTTCCAATGCGTGTGACAATTATGAATTGGAAGAGTTATGAACAATAAAGGAGAACATTCATTCAAGAATCTGACTTCTGAAAGAAACAAATGGGCATAGTGTATGACATGCCATGTAATTCATAAACATGAAACTTTTTTTTGCTCTAAAGCACATTGATTTTGTAATCAGAGATGTGCAAAATTGCAATAATGGGATATGGAGTTCATTTTTCCACAATTTAGGGTGTCTTGCTACTTTCCTATTTTTCTTAAACAAATATCAATAATAGACCTACTACATTAATCAGGCATTCACTATTGTAGTGCCAAGAATTTGCAACCAGTGATTAAATGTTTTCCAAAACATTTAGTGTCCTATTCTCCTAAATTACTACAACAAAAATGTATAGTAGGGCTACTGCAAGACAATTAAATTTGATTGAGCAAGTAAGTATTACAATTGCAAATGAGAAAATTAAGAATTGAATGCATATTGTGTCAGCTTTGCTGTCATCATGCATACAATATGTTATTCATAAACATGAAACATATGCTTGCTAACTGTGTGCAGATCATGTTTAATGCACTAAATCTTGCAAGCTTTTTCGATAGGCTGAGAGCTATGCAGGAAACAAATAAATAGGTAATGCATTCAATGCCTTCATAGTCAACAAGACCTTGCTCAAAGTTTTCAGTTTTTCGTGTCTTGATTCTCATTTGTTACAATTATTCTATTGGTTGGAGTAGGGCTATTATTCATTTTTGTTAAAGTAAATTACCAAAATAAAAGGACACTATATATTTTGCAAATATTTAACCACTAAATGCAAATCATGCCACCTTTGACAGTAGGATAATAGATACTGAAGCAATCAATGCATGTTTAATGCATTGAATGGTATGACAAGCGGATTAGAAATAATAGTCTATTAAATTCAAATAACATAGGAAATGCATTAAACTTTTTTAGCATACAAACAACATCAACAATCATGTTAAGAAACATGATATGCTAGTATTAGTGATAGGGACCAATCCCAGTTTCTTGTAACCTATTGTTACTAGATAAAGCAATACTGTTTTAGATCTTTGAGCAAGGTCTTTTTCCTCGTACAAGCATACAATGCATTAACTGTGAATTCATTGCATGGATAGGAACTACCATGTTGCCAAAGTATTTTAAACAATACAATTTCATTGGATAAGAAACTATTTGAAAAGTCAATTAAACAATTGCAATAGTAACTTGTTGCAATTGTATTCATTGTAGAAAGTCACTTAAGTGACTGCCCTTATCCCGATTCCAGTACTCCTGTTCTACTGTGACTAGAAATATTATTTGTTGTTATAAGGCCTAATTGTACAAATAGTTTTAGTGGATAATAAACGACATGAATGGGTTTGTATATTGCACATTGCTAGAGCCAACAAGCATGTTATAATTGCAATGGTATCATTTGCAATTGAGCGACAATAGATAATTATTCTGCTTCTCTATTGCTTTGAGTAGGCATATTATTCATTTTTGTTAAGGAAAATTACAAAAATAGAAGCACATTATATATTTTGCAAATATTTTGTCTAAATGCAAATTGTGCCACCTTTAGCAGCAAGATAGTAGATGTTGAAACATGTAATGCATGTTTAATGCATTAAATAGTATGGATCACACATCAGAAACAATAGTCTATTAAATGCAAATTGTGCAAGATAATATGCCATTCATAAACATGAAACAAAGAAGCACATGTTAAAATATGCAAAAAAGAAAAAAAAGACCAACGCAGTAAATTTTTTGCAAACATCCAGACATCAAATGCAAATTTTCTGAGCTTTGCTAGTAGGCTCATGGCTACTGAGGTAATGAATACATAGTCAATGCATTGAATGCTTCCACAGTGAACAAGACCTTGCTTAAAGCATTCACATTTTCATGTGATAATTGTTGTTTGTTACAATACTCACCTACTACTTGGCTTCAACTATTGCACATTCATGGGTTACATAGCATATGCCATTTACTATACCCATTTGTTCCCCTGGCCCTTGTAACAACAACCGGTATACTTGAAAATTACGGTTTATCTCTTTTTCTGTTGGTTTGAGTAGGTCAATTTTTCATTTTCCTTTAAGTAAATTTGGAAAATAGGGGGACATTATATACTGTGGCAAATATTTAATCGGGGGATGCATATTGTGCGAGTTTTGACAGTGGGCTAGTAAGTACTGAAACAATGAATGCATGTTTAATCATTAAATGCAAACTTCATGATATGTGTTGGATAACTGGCACGAACACAAGCAAAGAATGCATAGTTAATTCATGCAATATGAGGCAAGTGTTGGTTTCTACTTATTGTTTGTTTATTGTTTGTTGAGAAGCTTGCATGTTTTTGGCTGTGGGTTGCCACCTTCGACATTTGTCATTCTGTGCAATTCTTGAACAAGGCAAGAGTCGTACAAATGGTGTGCAACTGGTGAGTGGCTCATCTGTTTGTTTTTGATACTTGATAACTAGAAGTGTTAGAGGGGAAACTGAATGGTTTGACCAAGGTCTTTTGGATTGTGGGTGCAAGATGTGTTGGAGGGTTGGTCAGTATGCATGCAGTGAATACATAGTTAATTCATGAAATATTATGTGAGTGTTGGGTTTTGTTTGTGCTTATTCTTGTTTGTCTATTGTTTGTTCAAAAGATTGTAGGTTTTTTAGCTCTTGGTTGCACTTTTGCATGTTCGTTATTCTATAAAAGTGCATTGTTGGTGAATGGCTTGAAGTATCATAAACATATGGACAAACCGCTTACTAGTAGTCTACTGTTCCTAGGATTAAGAACAAAGAGAGCTAAAAATAGACAAGCTTTTCAACAAACAATAAACAAACAAGAATTAGCACAAATTAAAGCTAGTAGTCACCTAAGATTTCATGAATTGACTATGGATTTAATGTTTCCGTACCCACCAGCTCTCTCAAACACATCTCGCACAATTTTCATTCAATGGATTAAACATGTATTCACTGCTTGACGATTAAATATTTTCCAGAATATATAATGTCCCCTTACATTGCTAATTTAGCTAAACAAAAATGAATAATAGACCTACTCCAAGCAACTATGGGAAAAACATGAAAATACTTCAAACAATACAATTTGGTTGGACATGAGAAGTTTAAGAACAAGCAACTATTTCAAAAGCAAATTCAACAAATACAATTGTAAGCCTACTTATCAACAGAAACTAACAATTGCAATACTGAAACATGAAGCACATAAACAATGATTAAATTTGCAAAAAATAGACCTACGTCATAAATTTATGCAAACATTCAGACATTAAATACAAATTTTGTGAGCTTTGTTGATAGGCTACTAGCCATCTAAGCAATAAACACATAGTTAATGCATTGAATTCCTCCATAGTCAACAAGACCTTTCTCAAAGAATATGTCATTTACTGTAGCCATTTTCCTTGTTAGCTCTTGTAACAACAAGCAATATTTCTAGTTATCAAGTATCATAAACACATAGACAAGCGAGTCACTATCAATGCACTTTTATAGAATAACGAACATGGAAAAGCACAACTAAGAGCTAAAAACACACAAGCTTTTTAACAAACAATAAAGAAACGAGAGTAAGTAGAAATCAAACCCAACACAAACTGGAAAACCTTTCATTTCAAAAGCCATATACCAAGCTCTAATTCACATTTATAGCAATTCTATTTAGAACAATCCAGACAAACCAAAAGGCTTATTAACTGCGTATACAAGTAAAACAACTTACAACTTAGGTGGAGTTACATTCAACATTTCACATACCATTTACTACATCAGATTTGTTGCACTTAGCATCTTAAGCATTGGACAATATGTCCAATCACTATGATCAATTGCATGTGCTCCCTATAGACAAAATCTCACTAGTAGGCTCAACATTTCTACACTCCATTCATAGACGACTACGAGGCATAATGCAAATGCCTACAATGTACTTTGGAAACCTTTATACGATCTTCTCTGGTGATCTCTACCAAGCACAACTTGTTCTTGACTCCATTGTCGTTTATGACCTTTGCTAATAGACTAATAGCCACTTAAGCAATAAACACAGTTAATGCTTTCAATGCACCCACAATTAACATGACCTTCCTTAAACCATTCGGTAGTAGACAACATATGCCATGTAACCAAGTTACATGGAACAATTGAAGCTAAAGAGTAGGTTGTTATTGCAATGGTTTCAATTGCAATTCAAAGATAATAAATAACTTATCTTTTTTTCTATTGGTCAGAGCAGGTATATTATTCATTTTTGTTAAATTAAATTATGAAAATAGGAGAAAATTATATATTTTGCAAATATTTAATCACTGAATGCAAATTACGAAAAATAGGACAACATTATATATGACATCCAATTTTTCCATTTTTTGATTAGTTATCGGGTTAATAAACTATTCACATTTGTACCAAAGCAATCTTTCTTCTGCAAATGTTCTTTGCCTTGCAAATAGTAGAACATTTCTCTTTGCCTCAACGTTCTTTACATAAGTTGGAGATCATATTCTTATGCATCAATCAAAGGAAAAATTTGTTTCTAGTCTATATTCTCACATGTTTACATGTAACACTCTTTCCATTCTCACTATTTATGCACTCAGTCGAGCAAGACATGGAGAAGCATTTCCATTTACACTTGTTCACCATTAACACATTACAAGGTATTGGGATTGCTACATACAAATAGGCTTAGCTTTTTTTTTTTTATGGGAATTTTCAATGATGTAAGTAAATTAATATTTCACTCATTTGCTTACATAAAGAAGAGTAGCAAACCTACTTAACGCAATAGAAAAAGAAATGAATGATAGATTTCACACATGAAAGATTCAGTTCATACTTGATATTGCAAATCCTGTAAACAAGATTTTGCAAATCAATTCTTATAACTTACCAAGACTTTGTTATCTGTTATTAAATATGTTGTGGACTCTTACAATAAGGTTCTTATTAATTACTATGCCTTTTTCCACTTGTTTTATTGCTCTTTCTTACAGATAGAGGAAAAATGTCCCAACAAGATCTTGTCAACTATTCCATGTATCTTGGTTATAGAGCATATGCCATCTACTATACCCATTTCTACACTTAGGTGTTACAACGACAAAGAATACTTCTAGTAACAATATAGCAAAAGTTCAGATACATATGTAATTGTTCCATTTCAGTATCAGGCATAGTGGACAAATTAGAATTACAAAAGGGAAAACTAAATAGCTTGTTCAAGCAGAACCACTATTCATTTTTGTTTAAGCAAATTAGGTAAGCATGACATTATATATTTTGGAAAATATTTAATTACTAGATGCAAATTGCATAAGCTTTGGCAGTGGGCTGGTTTGCATTACAACAATGAATACATGACTTCATAAATTAACTATGCATCTAGTGCTTATGTACCTACCACCTCTTCAACACATCCTCGAAAGTTTGTGTTTAATGCATTAAACATGTATTCACTATTTCAGTATCCAACAGCTCACTGGCAAAGCTTGTACAGTTTGCATCCACTTTCAAAATATATAATGTCTCCTTATTCTCCTAATTTACAAGACTTGATCAAGTATCAATTGAATCTTTCGACAATTTGCATTTAAAGCTTAAATATTTGTCAAACTTTGTCATTTTTTTCAATTATTCTACCTTTATTTTATCTATTCTCTTATTCAAACCATAGTAATAGATATTGATCAGCCAACTAAGTTTACAAAATGCAAAACAAGTAATTGCAATAGTATTGGTCTAGTGCTTACTGTATTCATTGAGCATTGATTACTTTATGTTTATGAATTGCATATAACATGCCATCAACTATGCTCATTTGTTTGATATGCCCTTCTAACAAAATCCATTGGTTACAATTTAAGCAGGAGACAAAAATCTACATTGTTGCAAATACAGTCCATTGTTAAACAAGAAAATACAAGGTTAGATTCTTAAATTATTGTTCCTTTTTTGTTTGTAGTAAAAAAGTTTTATGCAAAAGATCAACTTTCTTGCCCTGCATTCATGTGCATAGTACATAAGATTTAGCATATATACATATTAAGACCTATTAGCATTTTCAACAATCTAATATTGTATGCATTCTTAATGAAAACAAGATATCAAAGTATGGAAACAATAGACGTTAATAGGTATGAATATGCAAAGTGCTCACAAGTCTACAATATAGACAATGTACTAAAAGAAAACAGACTATGTAGAGTAGGCACATTTAAGTACAACGTTGGAGACTGCTTGTTTGACTTGTTACAAGTACTATTAAACAAGATAGGTATACATCAATTGAACTACGGAGAGGAACAATAGATTACTTTTTAAGCTGCTTTGCAAGACAAGATAAAGATGCAATTAGATCATACAACCTTGCACTAGACCCTGAAAGTCTATATAGACTACACAAAGTGCATGACTAGGACACATATCTACGCAGGATGCGCCTTTTCATGAAGCCAAAAGCTAGGAATAATGAAATTGGCTTATGGGGAGACGTATTTTGTATTCAGTGGCTATCCAAATGGTTGAATATACAGATATGTGTTTGGTCAACAACATCAGGGAAAAAGTACTTGCACTTTAACAATGTAGCCAGTTTACCAAAATATTCCATTCTATTCCATAATGCAACCCCTCAAAGTGGGTATTCTGAACTACTTCTAAGAATTCAACCACACAATCCAAATGCCCAATAGTTAGTAAGGTTAAATCAACTTAAAAAGGTTATTAGAAACAATACACAATACCTAACTACCAATGCTAACAAAAAGCAAAAGCTAGAGAATAACAAGAGCAATTCCATTCATACAATCAAACACAAGTATCTCAATCATAACTCTATTGTAAGACTGTAGCACCTTAAAATATTTATTAGAAATAATAATAAAAAAAATCAACCTATGCCTATCAGATCAAATAAGGGTAAAAAAAATGTCAGCAATAGAGCTTTACAAAAGAACAATTCAAGATACACCAAAATAAACATGCACAATCTACCAAGTGTTGTGTTTTAGCAAAGATACTGGAAAATTAAAAGACAACCAAAAGGAAATATATTATGAACTAGTATAGTCAAGATCCATAGCATTGACAGATTGCATATGTCGTATATGCTACTCTACACTAAAACAACTCATGATACCAAAGTATGTTGTACCACACAAAATCCAAACTAATAAACCATTGTCATATGTCCAACTTTTGTCCCAAATAGAGGAACAAATTGTATCACTTAGAATTGCATTTGCACAAATCTGGTAACTAGGGTCCAAAAGATCTCAAATAGGTCTAACATGTTCCATCATTAATGTCCCTGTTGACATTAACATTATACAAAAGGCATTACCACAATCAACTAATAACACACAAATGATTGATGTTTCACTCAAAAGATGATTGGAATACAAAAATGCATTTCAAAAAGGCATGGTACGACTCAACCTTGTCATGGAGGCTTTGGCTCAATTGTAAAAAAAAACACTGTACAAAATGCAAAATGTCCAGATAAACAAAGATTGACAACATTTTTTGCATGCCAATGATGAACTTGAAGAGAGTACTGGGCCTGTCACAATTGAAACTGAGTTAGATAGTGACATGGAACATGAGGATCCATCTGAAACCTTGGTCCATGGATTCACTGAATCTAGAAGTATACATAGCATGCAAGACAAAATAATTGAAATTGCACCTGTAGAACAAAACTATCTAGTTGGAATCTTTAAAGAAAAATATACTAAAGAGATGAATTTCCCAACATTATTCTTTGGAAAGCCACATGATGATGACATTGTAAAAAACTTTACATACCACAAAATTGCACAATGAGAAGTTTTACAATCAAACAGAAAATTTGCATATCACATGACAAACATATTTTTCAAAACTATCAAGATACTAATACTACAAGTCTTGTCTACAATGTCCATAAGAATACGAAAGGGCCAACTAAAAGGATGCAAGCTAGTTGCAAAGGATGTGAAACACAAACCAAACCTTGAGAGAATTCTAAAATCAAATATTGGGTATACTGACTTCAAAAGAATAAGAATATCCCCAAATTATACACATCAACTTAAGAAAAATGTTTTTGCAATGATACGACAGCTAGGACCACCAACATTCCTCCTCACTTTTAGTAGTGCTGAACAAAATTAGGATCCTTTAATAAACATGCTACAAGAATTACACAATCAACATCAATTAGGTCAAAAACAAAAAGGGTCAATTACTCAAACGAACATTGACAAATTTGAACTGATCAAGAAGGATCCTATTACTTGTGTATGGTACTATAGACATAGAATAAATGAAATGAAAAATTTGATGCTTAGAGATGAATCTTTGTTTGGAAATTTTATTGATAACTTTTCATTGACTAAGTTCCAAAATCGAGGAAACGAGCATGATCATATGCTAATATGGGTGAAAAATGTACCAATCTATACAAAAAACAACAACATAGACATCGTAGATTTTGTCAACAAGTACATTACTTGTAGCACTGATCATTTGCAAGTTGACCTGGCTAGTTTACAAAGGCATTACCACACAAAGAGATGTAGGAGATCAAGAAAAACAATTTTTAGATACAATTTCCCTTTTCCACCGATGCGAAACACACAAATACTTTCACCAATACTAGAAAAGACTGAAACAATAACTTCAAATGTTGTGAATGTTTACTTGATACTGCAAAAAGAAAACTATGACAAAGAATACACTTTATACATGTTTTTAAATGACATAAACATGTTCGAAACTGATTATATAATAGCTTTGAGCTCTACACTAAATAGGCCAACACTTTTCTTACAAAGGAAACCATCAAAAATATGGAACAACTGTTTCACAAGGAAAATTCCGCAACTTTGGAAAGCTAATACAGATGCCCAGTTTGTGCTTAATGCATATGCCACAACAATGTACTGTAGCTCTTATATTGCAAAAGTAGACAAATCAATGACATATTCATTCAAAAGAATACGTAAGGACCATCAACAAACAAATATTGATGCAATAAAAATGATTGGTAAACTTGGAAATGCATTGTTTAACTTGCAACAAATTTCAGCACAACAAGCTACTCATATTGTTTTATCACTTCCACTAAAATTTAGTTCAAGAAAATGCATTTTCATTGACATGCGGTCCTATAGTGACCGTACATTCATTCTAAATTCTGTCAAACAATTAAACAATGAACTAGATGAATCATAGAACATACTCTCAAAATCTATAGTGGACTACTATTTAATATGTCCTCAAACATTGATAGACATATGTCTTGCAAAATTTGTTTCAAGTTACAATAAAAATGGAAGTACAGTTAATCCAAAAACTAAACTAAGTGTAATATGGTTTATTAACTTCAACAAGCACTTTGATTTGGAGAATCATTGTAGAGAGCAATTAATGCTCTATGTACCGCTTACAATAAATGAGACAACATTAAAACATAAGTTTGATTCATGGGAACATGCATACATGCACCATGAAAAAACCATTATAAAAAATCGTGCAAAGTTCACTCACAATACAAGTGTTGCATGGGGTGACATAGAAAAAGAACTTAAAGATGTTGAGTCCCTTGATGATGGCAACAACGATAAGTCGTTGACAACAAGAAAAACTAGCCAAACATAACAATATGACATTCAAACAGACCTTCCAAACATAGGGCGCATGAAACCAAATACAATGCCACACAATGCATTTGAAATTGCTAGACACCCACAGATAATTGAAAACAATGAATACTAAAAACTAAGACAAATGTTAAACAAAGAACAACAAGCAATTGTTAAAGATGTTACAACATGAAAAAAAATGAATAACATTGACAAGCCTTTGCATTTGTTCTTGACAGGAGGAGCAGGAACTGGAAATAATTTCATAGCAAAAGCTATATACCAAGCTCTAATTTGCATTTATAGCAAGTCTATTGACAACAATCTAGACAAACCATTTATTAACTGCATATATAGGTAAAGTAGCTTACAACTTAGGTGGAGTCACATTACATTCAACATTTCACATACCATTTCATACATCATATTTTCTGCCCTTGGCATCTGAAGCTACATTGGACAATATGTCCAAGAACTACAATCAATTGCATGTGCTCCTTATAGATGAAATCTCACTAGTAGGCTCAACATTTCTATGCTACATTGATTGACGACTACGAGACATAATGAAAATGCCTACAATGTACTTTGGAAACATTGATACAATTTTTTGTGGTGATCTCTACCAAGCACAACTTGTCCTTGACTCCATTGTATTTGAGAATAGACCCACTGTAACTGAATTGATGCCTTACAATTTTTGGAAAGACAATGTAAAATGCTACTCATTGGTCACAACTATGAGACAAAAGGATGAAAATTTTATTGCAATCCTTAAAAAAATGTGAATAGGCTTACAAACAAATGATGACATAGACTATCTTAACCAACTTTGCTTTTTTCCTACACCTTTGGATCCAACACTTCCATACTTGTTCTATAGGAAAGCTGATGTGGATGCACACAACCATAGAATGCTATTGGCCATTTCTAGTAAAATGATAGTGCTAGATGCAATAGATGAACATGAGGAAAACTATAATGCAATATGGATTTATAGCCATACAACCACTCTTCCACCTCAAATATACTCGAAACAGGATATCCTTGTTGAAATCTATGTAGGAAACTATAATACACAAGATGGCTTAGTCAACGGATCTGATGGAATATTTAAAGCATATACAACACATAATGACATCGATATTATTTGGCTCAAGTTTACTGATCCAAAAATTGGAAAACAACAATGCATAAAACTAGCACAATAATACACTCATCTCATTGACAAGGAAAGGGTTCCTATATTGTGCATTACTAGAGCCATACAAAAAATTTCACTGAACAAGAAAATTACAATTAGAATACAATTCCCAATACAACTAGCATGCGCACGAACCATCCATCGATCACAAGGACTAAAAATGCAAGCTTTGGCTTTTGACCCAATAGGCATAAGACAACATGGCTTAACTTACACAACACTATCACAAACAAAGACAATAGACTCATTATTTATGCTAAAACCTTTAACCACAAAAAAATTTAAAGTTAAGGGCAAGATACACATAGAAATGCATCGCTTGCAGTCAACTGCACAATGGCAGCTCAATATTCAAACTACATGTCCAAACGATACACCACAAATGCTTTTATGCACATTAAACACTCATTCATTAAATCCACATGTGCATGACATTGCCAATGACTATGACACAATGCAATCTGACATTTTGTATTTACAAGAAGTACACATGCATATCTTACAACCTAATATATGATCGCAATATTTTAATACCTTTGGTATGAATATGATACATGGCACAACAATGTTTACCAAAAAACATTTGTTTGTATCAAAAGAAAAAGAACACAACTCTACAAATATTGAAGCCATCATAGTCACAATACTATGACGCATCAATGAACTTAATATTTGTAATCTTTATACAAGGCCTAATACTCCCATTCAAGAAATAATCACAATTCTTCAATCTATAATTGCATACACAAATACAAAAAACACACTATACATTATGGG
>VDFB02000017.1:451897458-451914039 GCA_007258455.2 Sequoia sempervirens
TTTGATTTTGTAAGAATCAGGCAGCGATCTAAGCACTTTAGAAACAATCTCAGATTCATCTATCTTTCCACCAGCAAATCTAATTCCACACACAAGTTCATTCACTCTTTGCATGATAGTATTAATGTTCTCATCATCACCCATTCTCAACCTTTCATATTTCCCTTTCAAACTTAGCAACTTAGCAATCTTCACATTAGCATCACCTTCATACAAGGTTTCCAAATTTTTCTAGATCTCATGAGTAGTCTTCAGATCCATAACATTTGTCATCTCAAAATCAGTCAAATCACTCAACAAAGCTTCCTTAGCCCAAATATTATACTCAACATCTCTGATCTCAACAGAAGTAGTAGGACCATTATGTGGAATAATATACATATTACTTGTAATGCTCCAGTAGGGTTCACCAATGCATCTCAGATGGCACTCCATTCGAGTCTTCCACAAAGAATAATTTGTTCCATCAAATCTCGGACTATCCTTCTTGTAACTTGCCATCCCGAATCACCTTAAGCTGTTAAACTTCTTCCAAGGAACCTGCTCTAATACCAATTGTTGGAAATACAAGGGAAAACAATTGAGAGGGGGGGTGAATATGTTGTCACATAAATTCAAAACTTATCCAAATTATTAACCTTATTCTCATATCTGATTATTAACCATGAAAACATAAATCATCAACACATCAGAAACACACACAACACCAAGATTTTTTATGTGGAAGTTCCCTGTTAGGGGAAAAACCACAGTGGAGGTCAGTCCACAAGATTATACCCTGCTAAAAGTATAATGAAAATGAAATATGGGGAATGCACATGCATTTACGCACATTGCCTAGAGTTCACTGCTCAACTACAAAGGAAGTCACACTGTCTTACAAAGAGATTCAGATTATAGTCATCCAGATTTTGAACTAAGAAAATAACATTTGCTAATGCCTAATTACAGTTCTAATTAAGCACATAAACAATTCTTCACTCTTCTACACACTTCTTCACACTCTACTCTACCTTTGAATGATTTGAACATTATTCGTGCACACACATTTGACATACATCAAATGAAATAAACAATTGCTTTTATATATCCGCAACAAGAAATTTCATTGCTACAAGTCGGCCACAAAGAAATAATAAAATGAGTATAAACTGTTGGCCCAAAATATTAAAGATTATCAATGCGAATCAACCAAGGTTGGAAACAACATAGTGAGGACCCAAATCAAAATCTCCAACATGAAGACACTTCAATTAACTTCTCCTCAAAGATCCACAACACGCTACAAACACTATGTCGACCAAGAACAAGAAAAACATGAACACGCAAGAGAAAATCTCAGATCATGAGCACAACGATCAATACAGATGTGCAACAAAGATAGAGCACGATCTAGAAAAAAACACAAGCATCATGAATCACAAGAGAAGCATCCACAACAACTACACTAATTGAAATAGCCTCATCTTCAATTAGGAACACCAAATGAAGAAACAAAAAAACTATCAGAATGAAAATCTTCATGTGGATCTCTGAAAGTTGATGTGGATAAACTAGATACACTCAGCAAAAAACCCTTTATTCCACAACCTTTGATCAACAACATACAAATATAACCAATATACTAAACTTCACTTCACCACTGACAACCTGCAACTCATTTATTACAATTTTCTCAATATCCTCGACATATACAACTTCAAATACATTTATGCTAATAGTGTTGACATCAATGACAACCACATATCAGCAATACAACGACAACATCCAACATCTACAACTTCTTCATGATTCAACGATGTTCTACATGTTCCTCTTTTTTGGGACATTGTTTCGGTTGGAGGCTTCTTAGTCCTTCACACCTTAATTTGGAGGTTTTTTCAATCCTTCATTTTCCTTTCTCTCTTTTAGAGAGGAGTTTTCTCCCATTGTGGTTTTCTTCTTTTCTCCAGTTGTGAGAGATCTTTTATTTGTGCATGGGTACCTCATTAGGTCTTGTTTGTCAAGACCCATAATGTATTCTTTCTTTTTAGGGTTTTTAGCTACTCCCTAAGTTCATCTTAAGGGGGGGTGTTAGATTAATCGTGAACTAGCTAAAAATTAATTACTCTTTAATTGATAATTAATCTAATTTATTCTCATGCACTTAAGCTAAACTTAGGAATTCTTTATTAAGTTAACTAAGTGTTTTTCTATGTTAACTAAATTGAGTTATCATTAGATCATTCTGTCTCATCGTATGTGATGTTGACACTTATCCTAATGTGATCCCTTTACCATTTAAGGATGCTCCTATATAGCACCCAACCCTCATTGTATTATCACTCTGAGATTTACTCTTCTGAGCTATCAAACTCTCAACCTTTGAGGAATCTTGTTTTCCTTGAATTTTCTTGAGGTTTTTCTGTACCTTTTTCTTGTTAAGGAATATTACACATATTGTTTGCAGATCTCTTGCATGGAAGGTGTCTTTTTTCGCTGTTTGATCTTGTGGCTCGTGTTTTTTATAATTTTAATAGTTAATACTGAAAAAAATTGGTTGATGATATAAATCTCTATCTTCTTTGAGATCATGTTTTGGGATGTGACTCTTGATAAGGGTTAAACATAAGAAACAAGGAAATATCACTTGAAGTTGGACATAATTTTAGTATGGACTTGATGAGGGGAATCTTCATGGAAATATCAATATCATTCCCTACTCTAGGTCCACTAGGTAGAGAATCATTTGATAGGTATTACCCACCCGTTTTCTAAGATTTGTTGTATTTTATGCTTTGTCTTCTCATGGGAACGAGTCTTGAGATATGGATGGTCAATTTTGATGGCTATTTTGATTCATACATTTTATGGTTTTATTTTCGCTTGTCTTCTCATGTGCATGAGTTTATTTTGATTTTATTTTTAAGGAGTATAGGGTATGTATTATATTTTTTTGGTATATTCTTAGTTTTGGGAATAAATGTTAGTTTGATCTTCCTTCCATTGAGAAGCCTTAAATATTTTTAGTTTATTTATGCTATTATGTTTGAATTTAGGGTTGAATGGTTGGATTTTGATATGGAATTTTTTCTTGGGATTTGGAGGTGGAGATATTACATGTCACAACTATAACACTTAGTGGTGTTGGAAGAATGACATGGTATGGTTTTTATGTTTTATCTCTATGGTCTATCGTTTCTTCCTAAAGGTTAAATTCATATGAAATTGAAATTTGGATTTGTGTTGAGTTACTTAGATCACTATGTTTGTGATATCTTATTGTTATTACACTTCATTATTTTTAGTAATAGTTTGTGATATCTTTAATCTCCATATTTTGTGATGTGCAAACATAGAGTGAGTATATTTTTTTTTGGAGAAAGTATACTTTGTTTTATAATTTTTTATTTTTTTTATGTCATTGTGTTCTTTGATTTTAGATGGTTTTAGAGGTCATAAAACTTGTCCTTTGTGTGAGTACCAATTATTTTATTTTGGATGCAATGTTTGGCACCAGTCCATACATTACCCTTGTAGTGGGAGTCCTAGAGAGGTAGATGTGTCCATGTTGGAAAACTTAAATTTGACTATGGTATCAAGTGTCTTTTTTTGCATGTGTGTATGTTTACTACTAGGGAAGATGGGCGTTGAAAAATATAATGGATATACAAGAACTTAGGTTAGATATGGGTATACCATGAGGATTACTTGTGGGTATGTGTTTACTTTATTCTATGGTGTAGTTAGTTGGATGTGTGTAATTAGTTATGATCATTGTTCTAGTTATTAAGGGGAGTATGTAAAATATATACTTAGTCCTATTCTAGAGAAATTTGGATTTCTATGTTTGTGTCCAAATATTGGGTTAAAGTAGTAGTGTTTCTATAGGTCATTTTTAGCCAAGTGGAAGTGTTGCTATGAATCACTTGCAACCAAGTGGTAGTGTTGATATGAGTCACTTGCAACCAAGTGGCAGTGTTGCTATGGGTCACTATCAACCAAGTGGAGTGTTTCTATAGGTCACTTTCATCCAAATGGTAGTGATGATATGGTCACTTGCAACCAAGGTGTGGTGTTACTAGACGCCACTTGGTGGATGATGTCGATGCTTTGTTGAAACCCATGAGCGTGATGAAGTTTAGTTGGTGTATTATTTTTATACATGTTCATGGATTTTTTTATTTTTCCCTTTTAGTCTTGTAAGGTATACACCAAGTAGGATAATGTCGGGATTAGGGATGTAATACACCTTGGTATTCCTAATGTTTGAAATATTTATTTATTTATATTTATTAATTATTTTGTTCTCATTAGGGAAACATGGTGTTCTACTTTGAGGTGGTAGCTATGACCATTTTTGGTCTATCTTAGAATGTGATAATTTTTAAGAGTATACAATTTTATTTCTATGTTTATGATCTTATGACATTCTAATATGTGGTAGTTACTTATGATAAATTCTATGATGCATGTAACAACATTATTATGAGTAGTAACAAAATGAAGTTGGAATCTTGACCAAGTTTATGATGATCTATGATACATGGGATAAAGCATATTTATAAAGGAGAAAAGTGATATAATGGGGCACCTAAGTTGGTATGGTCAAATATTACATGTTACAATGGGTTATGATAATCAGAATATGGCCAAATATTTATAAAGGAATATGTTAAATACATCCTAGAGTCCTATACTTGGAGTATGAAATTGGAATTTGTGCTTTATGGTTGTGAGAACCATACCTCTTGGCTAGATTCAATAATTCAAAAAATAGTAGTTTCAAGGTCTATGACATTCCTAATCCAAAAATTATCCTACTTGTTGTGTACCTTCCAAGAGTAAAAGGGAAACATAAAAAATATATGAATGGGTATAAACATATTGGAGGTCAAATAAACTTCATCATGCTCATGGGATTCAAAAAATCATTTGTATCATCTAGCAAGAAACCTCTAGTACTACTATGGATTGGTTGCAAGTAACCTATACCATTTATATTATCTATAAATTGGATGCTTGGATTCATATGTTTAGAGGGAGAGATACCTTGTATTTATGAGGCTTATGCTATTATATTTTATCTAGAGGAGTAGGGTATTGATCTCCATGTTAAGGCTCTAAGAGTGATATTGTATTGTGACTATACTATTATTAGAAATATATTGGTTCAATGATTTCGAGGCTAGGTATTGAAAGTCTTTCCCAAGATATATTTGTGTCACTTTTCTTCTATGTTCGTCTTTCATTCTTGGTTTATTTTCTAAGTGTTATTTATATGATACTAAATATTTTTAAGATCTAATATAGATCTTAACTCTATCCTCATAGGATTAATTTAGGAAATGTTTACATGCTCACTATTTTTTTTAAGATCTAATATAGATCTTAACTCTATCCTCATAGGATTAATTTAGGAAATGTTTGTGCCCACTAATTTTTTTAAAGATCTGATATATATCTTAACTCTATCCTCATAGGGTTAATGTTGTAAATTTTTGTGCCCTATTCTCCATGTGAATAGTTTTCTTTGCATTTATATATGATTTTTGTTCATGAAGATTTAGATACTAGAAGTGCACATGTGATGGATTTCAATTCACACTTTTATGAGATCTACTCTCAACTTTATCCCTCCAAAATTTTATGACATCTACTCTTAACTTACCCCTCTAACCAAATGGCCTAATTATGTCAAATATTCTTTAGAAAACTTATGTTTCTTCAAGTTTCACAAAAGTTTTTTATTTGAAACTTCCAAAATGTATCTCAAATCTATCAAATTATCCTCCCATGTTTCACTAAAGATAAAAATGTGATCTAGATAAATTATAATGCATGTATCTATGAAATTTATTTATACATCATTCTTTAAACACATAAAAGTATCTATATTATTACATAAACCACAAGGAAGAATAACCTATTCATACAAAACTTGTTTTATCTTGGAAGTAGTTTTCAATTTATCTCCTCCTTCACTCTTAATTGATGGTATCCTAATTTTAGATCCAATTTTGTAGAACACTTATCAAATTGTGATTGGTCTATCAGATCATCCATCCTTGGGAGATGATATATATTCCCAATAATGATCTTATTGAGAACACAATAATCTACGTGTATCATCCAAGGGTCATCCTTCTTCCTTACCATCACTATGGGTGATCCACATGGAATTTTTTTCAGATGTATTACACCTTGCTCTAGAAAAAATATTGAAATTATTGTTATACTTTATTACTCTCCATCAATGATTATCTATACAATCCTACATTTGGTAGAGGATATATAGGAATTAAGTGAACCTCATGCTTTCTCTCTCTTATAAATCAACCCCTTGGTTCATAGAACACCTCAAATGATGCCAAAAATTATTCTACAACCCCTTTGTGTTCGTGCTGCTATGAAACATTAAAGAAATCCCAAATCACTCTTCTTGCTTATATTTCAAAAGAAAAAGATAAAACTACCTATTTTTGTATATTATTTTAAGCGCTTGACTAGAACTTACCATGAAATTATGTGTCCTTACTTTAGTTTCCTTTGATAATATATTTTATTCCATCTTGACCCATATGTACTTCTTTTCCATTCTCATGAATATAAATCTCACATATACAAATACAAACTCATAAACACAATATAAAATGCATTAAGAGAAATCACATATGCTTCTACTTCATCTACATAGTGAAGATTAATATCAAATTGAAACTTGCACTTTTTCTTAACTCGAATCTATACACCCTTTTTAACCCAACCAAATGAATAAGGTTGAGTATGATCATATGTTTTTGAACTAATATTTTTAACTATATTAGTTGAAATTAAATTAAAATGAGAACTAGGATTTGTAAGTGTTGTTACGCTTGTTTTCTTCACTTGGAGTTTATGAATGAATAGTTGGTTGATTACTTGTTCTTATTCACTCTTGATGGCCCTTGTGACTATGGAACATATTTTTTATCACTATTTGAGATGTCATTTGTTTCCCCTTCATCTAAAATGATAACCATGGACTTCTCAAAGTTTTCCTTGATCATATTTTTAGGATGCAATTAGGGGTGTATCCTACAACATTTTTTTTTTGTGAACATCAATCTTATAGTTTGAATAATAATTATAATTTTTCATTATCAACAACAACATTGGTCTTCTTCTCTTTCCATTTCTTAAATGGTTTTCCCTTTTCTTCCTTAGTTTGTTCTTTATGTTGTTATTTTTTTGTCTCTTTTAGGAAAAAATATTCTATCTTTCTTCTTCTCATCATCAATGTAATGTATCAACACACAAGCCTCATCCAAATTAACTAGCTTCGTTGTGATTATTTATCTTCTTACATTTGTTTGCAACCCTCTAAGATATTTTGATATCTCCTTCCAAGTCTAGATTCAACATTATGGCTTGTATACATAAATCGATTGTGTAGTTCTATATACTTTGACTACTTGCTTTCCTAAAATAAAGCCATTTTATTTTTTGATTAATTTCATGATTGAATGGATAAAGTTCCTTAGAAGATCTTTAAAGACTACGTTGTTGATTTATTCTTCTTGTCACATGAAGAGAGATATATTTTACACCATTCAAGAGTTTGTTCATTCATTTTTAAATGAGAAAATGATTTATGTTCTTCCCTCACATTGTGAACACTAAAATAGACCTCCATCTATTTGATCCAAGCATCTAAAATATGTACATCTACTTAAAACTCAAAGGTATTAATTTATAAAGCTTAAAAGGGTTGGTTCCACTTCTAACCTAAAATTTTCTTTCTTCCAAATTATTATCATTTCCACCCTTTCCTTCTTCTCTATAATATCCAAGTCTGAACTTATTTTCCAAAATTTATACTATGGTACTGATAGATTATTTATCTTGTAACATGTGAGCCACATGTCTTGTTAATTTCTTATGTTGTTGAATTATCCATTATTGACGATTCACCATTTTCTCCACATGAATCTATAAGGATGAATCATATGTGGGTAAGTGCACTAATCTTTGACACAAAAATGGCTCTTAAGATGCCACTTTTTTTTTTAAATCAACAAAATCTGATGTGCACAAAAAATGAAGATAGTTATGCTCAAAATTTGAAGACACAACAAGAACAAGAGTTGTAGTGCTTTGAGTGCATTTTCTAAGCTAGTATTTTTTTTGAAAATAATTAATATTAAGGGTTTCAAAATGGAGGGGGGGGAAATAGGTCTTGTTTTTATCAAAATTTTTTTAGCATAGCATTTAAGGCCCCCCCCTTTTTTATTAATTTTTTTTAGAATTTCAAAAATTTGAAAAGTGAGAAATAAGCTAACACCATGTAGTTTATCCTTGTTCTTTTGGCTATTTTTTTAATGAATATATAATATTTTATGAATTTTTGAAGTGGACACATCCTAAAAAGCTAAAATTTGAGCGTGCTCCCCCCTATTTTTTTTGAAAACTAATAAAAAATCAATTATTTTTTCATTGCGTGTAGATTGGAGTCTAGTTTAAAAATTGTAATTTGTTTCAATATTTGATGAATGAGTAAAAATATATCCTAAAACTAGCACATTTTTTTGACAAAAAATGGCGTAAAAAATAAGAGAATTTATGGATGAAAACCTTAACATAATCAAACTATAAATAAATAAATATATATATATATATATATTTATTTATTTAGATAACTAAGAGAGAGAGAGAGTCTAACATCATTAAGATTTTTTTATAAACTTACATTGAAAGATGTGCAAATGAGGCAGTTATCACAACCAAAAATATGTGTAAATTTGGTATCCTCCTGAGAAAATCACGTCCATAAGTAGCTCATTTGGCGATCACCAAATTTGGCGCTCTCCAAATGACACATCCCATTTGGTGCTCACCAAATTTGGTGAGTGCCAAATGGGATGTGTCATTTGGAGAGAGCCAAATTTGGCGCTCGCCAAATGAGCTGCATTGACAAAAAACTAACTTTGCTTTCTCTTTGTGTCTCTCTCCACCACTTTGATAACTCTTAGAGTTCACGTTTATGATTT
This sequence comes from Sequoia sempervirens, assembly GCA_007258455.2. Classification (NCBI taxonomy): domain Eukaryota; kingdom Viridiplantae; phylum Streptophyta; class Pinopsida; order Cupressales; family Cupressaceae; genus Sequoia; species Sequoia sempervirens. The sequence continues at coordinate 451,906,467 of VDFB02000017.1, forward strand.
TTGATGGATAGTTGAGGTTTTAATTTTCACTCCCTCATTACCTCCTTCCCTCTTAACCAATACATACCCATTACGATCTGATTTATCCTGAAATTTTGATGCCGATGGCGATTTTTGTCTTTCCGGATTTTGATTTTTGATCCTGACTTTGATTCTTTCCGACTCGACGCGTTTTGATTGATCCTTTTGTTCGACGCGGATCGAGGACTCTTTTGTTTTCCGACGGATCTTGATTTTGTCTGCCTGACGGAACGGACGGATTTGCCTGACGGACACTGCCTGATTTTGATTTTGAGCGGAATTTCGACGACTGATGCGCGGATTTTGACGCCTGATGGACGCGATTGATCCTGACGTGATTTTGATCCTGATCGCAAAAAAAGATTTGACGATTCGATTTCCGGATTCTGGATGATTTCTCGGATCCTGACGCCGACGCGCCTGATCTGACAAAATCGACTTTGTGCGAAAACGCGATGCCGATTTATTGATGGGATCCCTGATTTCTGCGGATTGACGCCGGATGTTGATTTTGTTTGATCCTTTTGACGGATCGATCTTTGATCGCGGATTTTCGATCGATGCGGATTTGATATCTTGTCGATCTTTTTGAGATCGAGTGAACGGATTGCCTGATTTGATTGATGCGATTGATCCTGCGGATCTTGTCTGATTTTGCAAAAAAAAAGATTTTTCCGATCTGATCGACGGAAATTCGATGCCGATTTGATATTTGATGATTTTGAGTGATTGATTTTTGATTTATTCGACGCGGATCCTGCTGATTTTGAAATTTTCGATCTGATCACCGATGAAATGATGTTGACGATCTTATGATCGACTTTGCGCGATTGATCCTGATTTTGATGCAAAAAAAGAATGATTTCCGATTTTGAAATGCCGGAGATCTTTCGATCTTGATCGAGGACGCGGAAAGCGGACGGTTTGACGGATGATGACGTGATTGATCTGCGATTTCTGGATTTTGATTTTTCTGATTTGCGCGAGTCGTCGATCTGATCTTGATCTGCAAAAGTTTGATGAGTTTGATCTGATGCCGGATTTTGATGGGATTGGATCCGACGGATCCGACTGCAAAAAAAAGGTTCGATCCTGATCCTTCGACCTGATCTGACGGGATCCTTTATCCGATCTTTGTTCGATCCGACTGATCTTTGTCGACGTCTGATTCCGGATCGACGATTTATCCATTTTTTTCGACGCGATCGATTTTCGGATTTATCTTTGTTCTTTTTCCGGATCCTGGATTTTCGACGGATTTATGACGATTTACGATTTGTCGATGATCCTGATTTCTCGGAGCCGGATCTATTTTCGATCTGATCGAGACGCGGATTGAAACCTGATTTTTCCCGGATTTGATGGATTTTATTTAACCTTTGATCTCTTTATCTCTCTTTTGAAATGATTTTACCGATTTCTTTACGGTTTTCGGAGTTTCGGAGCCTTTGTCCTTTTATCCTTTTCTTTCCGACGACGATGACCTTTCATCTTTTTCGAGATTTTCCGGACGGATGATCTTTGACGATCCTTTGCAAGATTTTGTCTTTCTGATTTTGGATTTGATCCGATCTGATCTGAGATCTCCCGGATTTTTCCGACGACTGATATTCGGGATTGACCTGACGGATCTCGAGGAGCGATTTCGGATTACGCGGACATCTTGGATCTGCGCGGAGTTTTGACGGACGATCGCTTCTCAAGTATCTCTCTCTCAGGTCTCAATCCCTCCCACCCTACCTAGACAACTCTCTCTCACTCCAACCCCCTCTCTCACACTCTCTAAGGTATTGCGACTTAAGGGTCAAGCATTGAGGTATTACGGTTTAATGGTTGAGGGTTGACAGATTAAGGTTTAAGAGATAGTGTTGAGGGATTAGGGTTGAGGGTTTAATGTGTACGATAGAGGATTGAGGGTTGAGATTTTAGGGTTTAAGGTGTAGGGTTGATAGATTAGGGTCAAGGGTTTCAGGTTTAGGGTTTATGGTTTAATTGATAGTATTGAGGGATTAGGGTTGATGGTTTAATGTGTAGGGTAGTGGGTTGAAGGTTTAGGGTTTAAGCTGGTATAGGGTTGACAGATTAGGGTCAAGGTTTGAGGATTTAGTGATTAAGGTTGAGCAAATAGGGTTGAGGATTTAATTGATAGGGTTGAGGGTTGAGGTATTAGGGTTTAAGGGTTGAGATATTTGTAATTGTAATCCTTTTAAATATTCAAGTTCTAACAATGTATCGCCTTTACTTATATCCAAGTGTAGTTAAATGGTGTGTTCTTAGTTTTTCTTGTTATACATATTGAATTCCTAACAATGTATCACATTTTGCATCACATTTGTTGCTCTCCAAATTTGGTGAGCACCAAATGTTCCTTTTCCAAAAGTGGTAAAAAAGGAATTGACCCTATGATTTAGGCCCACAATTCTCTGCATTTGTCTAGTTTTGCACTTTATCTAACTCAAAAATACCTTTTTATGCAGTTGACTTGTTTTTTTACCAAATTTTGTGATCCATCACCTTTTAATCATAAATTTTCATGCTAGACAATGTAGAAGAAGACAATTTGAAGTTTCTACATCATTTTTCACTATCTTAGGTAATATATTCATTTTGGTACAATTGAAATGTTTATATTTAGTGTTTTTGTTTAGTTTTGACAATATAAACCATTCCTTTCATGATTTTATTAATAATAATAGTTTTACATACAATTCAACATTGAATTAGATGGAAGTTGCATAAAAAAGTTTAATTTTTTTAGGAGTTTGAAGAATTTTTTTGGAAAACATGACATAACTTAGATGAATTCATGTAAACTTATATAGAGGATATCAACTGAACACAACCTTTCTTATGAATTCCATTTGCATTGCTTATAGTAGTCCATTTCCATCATGGCTAGTGGAATTCACTCTTTTTCATTTTACTAGGTGTTTATATTGCGTTTTTGTTTTATTTTGACAATGTAGGCCATTCATTTGATGATTTTATTAATCTTCATTGTTACACATAGAATTCAACACTGAATTAGATGGAAGTTCCATATAAAAGTTTGATTTTTATGAGTTTGAAGATAAAAATTCAAAAACATGACATAATAGATGAATTCATGTAAACTTATATAGAGGATTTGAAAAAATTCCTCAAACCAATGTGGTCTCATGGAATGCAATGAAAAGAAAATACAATTGGAAACTGCTCCTAGTTATTAGTTATGCAATATGAAGTAATTGCATAATATTTGCACTTAGGTTGACTTTCAAAAACATTAGATTGTAATTGAAAATTTTTCATCTGTAAACATACTAGTTATATTAGTTATGCAATGCGAAGTAATGCTTTGAGTTTTAAATATGTGTAATGCTTGATGTAATCACTATCCTTTGAAATAACTTAAAGTCACTATCCTTTATGCCTTCTTATGTTTTCACAACTAAAACCAAAGAATATTGTCCTTATAATCATGATTGTCAAAGTTTTCAAAATCTAAAATCTTCCCTAATACACCCATAATGACTTTGCATTTTCTCTTAACACTTTGTTGTTAAAGACTTCCCTTTAGAGTTGAATGTTGTTTTCTATTTGATTTGACTATATCCTTCCTTTGTGGCATTGTTGCATATGTACTAAAATGAAGACTATGAGACCACATTTCTTTGAGGCATTCTTTGAAACAAATCATTGCCTTGTCTATGCTATTGCTTACTATTATGCTTTGATATATTTTTTCCAAACATCCATAATTTGTTCAAAAGCACCTATTTTAGGCTTTTAGCCATAGCAGCAAGAAAGTGAAGTATTTGATAAGATGATTTGGTAGACACGTATGTAAAATGTGGTAGCATAGAAAAGGAAATGAGTTGTTTCAAAAAATGCCTCAAAGAAATGTGGTCTCATGGTGATGTCCATCACCATGAGACCACATTTATTTGAGGAATTTTTTCAAACAACTCACTTCTTTGTTTCATAAAATGCTTTAGTAGACATGCATGAAATTTTTTTTGATAGACATATATGAAAAATGTGGTAGCATAGACATGTTTGATAAAATACTTTGGTAGACATGTAAGGAAAATGTGGTAGCATAGAAAAGGTAGTGAGGAAATGTGGTCTCATGGTGATGTCCATCACCATGAGACCACATTTCTTTGAGGCATTTTTTCAAACAACTCACTACCTTGTTTCATAAAATGCTTTGGTAGACATGTATGAAAAATTCTTTGGTAGAAATGTCTGAAAAATGTGGTAGCATAGATGTCTATTTCATAAAATGCTTTGGTAGACATGTATGAAAAATTCTTTGGTAGAAATGTCTGAAAAATGTGGTAGCATAGATGTCTATTTCATAAAATGCTTTGGTAGACATGTATGAAAAATGTGGTAGCTATTAGTTCTCAAAAACGCTGATTAAGAAACCACAAGAGGTTGCCAAGCTCTTGGTATGTTTTAGGCTAACATACAAGGCCCAATGGTGTATTTGAACCTTCTTCTCTTCAGGATTTTCCATACCTAGGTGGGTATACCTATGCAAATGGAGCAGACTTAAATTGCGTATTTCCTATTTGATAAATCTATCCACAATGGTAATTGGAAGTGGAGAGACGAAAGCTTAATAACTACTACTAAAATTGGAGATGTGAATGTTTGAATAAGATTTTATAAAATTATAAAATGAAATGGGTAAGACCAATGCCTACTTCTGTTGGGCTAATGGAGTCAAGAGATGAGTAATATGTGACTTAATTAATGTTGCAATTCAAATTGCTTGAAAATTTTATGAGTTTATGCATGGCATAAACGTGCAAGGATGCAATTATCAAGTTCTTCTTATTGATCCAAATGACCTTTTCCAGATTACTGTGATTAATTAAAAGAATTTAATCCTTCCTTGAAGGATCCAATTAACTGAACCACACAAGAGCAGCAAATGTGCTTTGATAAATTGAAAATATCCTTGATACATCAATTTAAATAACAAAGAAACATCAACCTTGGAGACAACCAGATAATATTTTCAATAAATTCAACAAATAATTGACACCATAATTGAATCACCAGATAAAGCCTTCTTGTCCATTATATTATTTCAAAGAATTTTGGAATACACAACAGAATGTTTTGTTTCAACAACTGATCTACCTATCCACCTAACTAATGATTTCCTAACCTACCTCTTATATCTATATCCTTGATTTTATTTCATCTTACATATATGCATTGTTCTTTTAGGGTTACAACCCTTCATAGCATCCATTTGGTGTAACTCTTCTTTTCGGTGCAGCTATTCATTTAATTATCTTTGGAAAAGTAAAATATTTAATTAGTTTCCTTTGGAAAATTAAATATTTTTACTTTATTTTCCATTTTTCATCTCCGTGAAAGATAAAGTATGTCTCAATACTTAGTCTTAATCCTTTCACCAACAATTTCTTGTTTATATTTACTCTTGGTGAAAACATTTCACTTTGTATTTTACCTGTGCGGGTTCATTGAAATAATCACCCATCCCTTTTACAAAATTTACATGTTTTTACCTTTCAATGCATATCCACTCAAATAATTATCTCCCCATAATTTTCAAATTAGATTTTCTCTTTCCATGGATAAATATTTACCATAACAAGTCATTTTGTGATTTCGGCATATTTTCCCCATTCAAATATAAACCATTTTATATTTTATCTCCTGTGTAAAATATATTAAAACCTCTTATTTTATTTCACCTTCACCACATCCACCACAAACACTTCATTTTACCACATACCCGCTTATAGATTTGAGACCCCTTGCAGTAATGCAGGGAATGTTAGAGATCTCACACAATACCGCACATAATTTTGACTCCTCCTGTGGGAAAAAATATTTAAGTCCCTCTATATCGCACACTTTTTAAATTGCTCGCGGTAAAATTTATATGTTCTCCAAAATTAAGTTGATATTGTGGTTTTAATAAATATTTCTCTCAAACAATTTATCATGCAATAATATTTCTTTTCATTATTTTCACCGCACTACCACGGGACTAGTGTTGGGCCTTCGTGGTAATGCGGGTTGCCACCACTACGCCGCAATGTCTTCATTCTTCTTCTGTGGGGATGCGAGAAATATTGGAATGCTTCTGTGTCAAGCCATATTTTCTTGTATATAGATGCTTTATGTTGCACTTCTATAGCTAATATCATAGCTTCTCTCCCACCACGGATTGGCACATAAAGTTGCCTCACATTGCGTGACAAACCGATTTCTAGGTCATTATCTAATCCTTGGGGGGTTCTGTTGGGCTGTTACCAGGTCCTGATCTTGTTTAATAACTGTTTCCTTTATCATCATATATATCTCTATCCGCCCCTTAGGCAATTCATGGAAGATCTTTTAATTGACGTCTTGCACTATATTGTCATAGAGTGTTGCTTATATGGCTAGTTCTCCAAATTGTATAACAATTTTAATGTGTTTGCGCATATGTCAATCTTTGAAGATTTATCAATCCATATTGCTTCACTATCGAACTTAGAACCCCCTGATTTGAGAACGTAGGTTTGATAGTAACAACCACCATACACATTTCCACTGTGCTAAAGCACTGTGAAATGCTTCTTTCCGTGTGACATTTATTATTTCCTTCAAGGTGTCTCAATATATTTATCATTTGATGCACTCCAAGCTGTAGATTATGGACTGTTCACTTTCCTATAAGAAATTTGTGTTCAATCCATTTGTCAAAGGTAACACGACAATCACACCTTCTCAAGCATCTCTGAATTTCAAGATATCGAACATCACCTGCTTTGTGTTCCACCATGGTTTTTTTCTCCTTCTTCCAAAGTCCTTTTCAGAGACCATTTGTAACAATATGGAATGCTACAAGATTTTGTAACCTCATGCTATGTTTGGCGCTCTCTTAGTTTATCCTTCAACTATAACCTACACTCCCTTTGTGACACTAAGGGCTCCCTCACAAGTCTGCATGCCTCTATCTTTTTGAAGACTCATCAAAAATAGATAGATCACATTCATAAATCCACAGCCAGCAGTTGGCTATACTCAGAGCACATTCATTAATCTTGACACTGTTTGGAGAACCTCATTAGCAATAGGTTTTACTCTCAAACTATTTAAAGTTGAGAACCTTTGTACTGTTATGCCAACGTTAAAGCATAATATGTAATTTGTGGGCATCAAATTAAGAACTTGAGGCTACTCTCTTTCTTATTGCAAAATTTTGGCACCTGACATGTGTTTACACCCACAGAGTAATACTGCCTTATAAAACAGATTAGGGATTCCTCTTTAAAAGCCTGTATTTTGATTATGATATTGTATAACGCTAGTGGGCTTCTTCCATTCATTTCAGGCTTTGATATTGAGAATCCCATTCCTAACATGAGAAATATTAGAAAGCACTGCTGCAACGTGTCTTTATCAATTTTTGCACAATGTATAGCAATCTTTTGACATATTCCTCTGTCATTTTTTAGCCGTGTCTTGGTAGATGAATTAGCTTTCTCATTGTTTGAGTCAGTATTGGTATATGGAATGTTACTAAGAAACAATT
>VDFB02000017.1:451916027-451964419 GCA_007258455.2 Sequoia sempervirens
AATTTCTTGTTCATCAATTGTGTCATCATGGTACTCAACTACAGCTGGAATTGTTATTTGCTCACTACCAGATGGACTTACATTTTCCATTGCTACTTCCTCCTGATCTCCATAAGAACTACAAGAATCACTTTGTTGTAGATCAAAATCCATAGGTTCGTCTCCACAATCTGAATATTCAATGGATCCCTCATAACATAAACTACTCTCACCAACACAATTTTTTATGCAAGAGAGACCTTTTGTATCTTCATCCTCATTATGCAGACTATCATAGGAATTATTTTCACTTGCACACTCATCTTCAATGAGTTGATCACAATCATTTCCTTCTTCATTATTGCAGGGAATATTGTCTTCTTTTATTTCAGCTTCCAAATTTTCAATGCTATGACAAATACATGGTTGCACCTCCACATCATCTGAATCGTGGCTAAGATATTCCTTAGGCAATATGTTTGTGGTAATATCTTCAATGCTGCAATCATCTTCCAAGGTAGAAAATTAGTCTTCAACAAGTTCATCTTCATTCAAATATGAAATATCATCATCGAGAATTTCACTCACACATGTTTCTTCTATTGGCTGCATTGTTTGATTATTTTTTCCATATTTATCAATACCATTCTCTGTGTTATCAAATTTAACATTGCTAGCACACTCGTGCCTAAGTATCCATAACCATAGCTCCCCAATAGTAGTTGGCTTTGATGACTCAGACCAATGAACTAAATTGGGATCATATATTCTCATGAATTGCTTAATGAGTATGTGATCATCAGGTAGAAGATCATAAGGTATTTTCAAATGGACTTTCAACATTTAGTCGAGTAAGGAGCGTACAGATTCTCCTTTGTGTCTTCTTATGCCAAAAAATGCATCTAAGAGATCTTGACCTCTTTCTTGAATATGTAAATACTCATCATCTTTTTCCTCATAATGGCTTAGGAATATTTTTTTGACTCTTCCCATGAAGATATACTTTGCATGGGAAAGCTTATAAACCATTCTCTTGTGTTGTCTCTCAAAGATCTTGAAAAACATCTCATAATGACATATTTTGGATAAATCTGAAAGTTCACAATGAAATCCTAGAATTGTTGTACATGCTTGCAAGCTGATTCACTCCATTCTCCATGAAATTTAGGGATATGCTTTAGCAGTTCTATCAGTTTGCAGGGATAAGGATTTGGGTAGCCTTGGATATTATTGTAGTTAAATGGTTTATCAATGGCTGAGACAAAATTTGGAGGGCTGTATGGATATGGTAGATCACTAATCTGTGTTCAAGAGATAGAGGATAAGCATTCATTTGGTTTTATGACTGTGGTGCATAAATGTCCTACTGTGAATGATGTGCATTGCCTCCATTACCAAAATTCTCAATTGTACCATAATGTGTATGGGGAAAAGAATAATTGCTATACATACTACAACCTGTGACTTCTATTTCTGACTAGAAATATTGCAATTTTGAAGATGGTTGTGTATTCTTCATCAATTTTTTACTAGAGTCACCACCTACTTTTCCAAAAGTAGGAAAATGAAATGGATTTTGAAATTGCTTTTGATTTACCCCAACATAATCCCCTTACTTAATTATGTGAGATGACAAGGATGCAAAAGGGATTTTATGACTCTATAAGGCATGATAGTTTGCTACTAGATTTCTTCAAGTTCTCCCTAGCAGAGTTGCCAAACTATTAGTTCTCAAAAATGTTGTTTAAGAAACCAAAAGAGGTTTCCAAGCTCTTGGTATGTTTTAGGCTAACGTACAAGGCCTAATGGTGTATTTGAACCTTCTTCTCTTTAGGCTCTGCCAGACCTAGGTTGATATACCTATGTAAATGGAGTAGACATAAACTGTGTATTTCCTATTTGAGAAATCTATCCACAATGGCAATTGGAAGTGGAGAGACGAAAGCTTAATAACTACTCCTACTAAAATTTGAGATGTGAATGTTTGAATAAGATTTTATAAAATTATAAAATGAAATGGGTAAGACTAGTGCCTACTTCTGTTAGGCTAACAGAGTCAAGAGATGAGTAATATGTGACTTAATTAATGGTTACAATTCGAATTTCTTGACACTTTTATGAGTTTATGCCTGGCATAAATGTGCAAGGATGCAATTATCAAGTTCTTATTGATCCAAATGACCTTTTCCAGATTATTGTGATTAATTAAAAGAATTTAATCCTTCCTTGAAGGAGCCAGTTAACTGAACCACACAAGAGTAGCAAATGCACTTTGATAAATTGAAAATATCCTTGATACATCAATTTAAATAATAAGGAAATTTCAACCTTGGAGAAAAATAGATAATATTTTCAATAAATTCAACAAACAATTGACACTGTAATTGAATCACCAGATAAAGCCTTCTTGTCCATTATATTATTTCAAAGGATTTTGCAATACACAACATAATGTTTTTTTTTAACAACTGATCTACCTATCCACCTAACTGATGATTTCCTAACCTACCTCTTATATCTATATCTTTGATGATTTTATTTCATCTTACATATATACAAATTGTTCTTTTAGGGTTACAACCCTTCACAACATCCATTTGGTGTAACTCTTCTTTTTGGTGTAGCTCTTCATTTAATTATCTTCAGAAAAAAAAAAATTTTAATTAGTTGCCTTTGGAAAATTAAATATTTTTACTTTATTTTCCATTTTGCATCTCCATGAAAAATAAAGTATGTCTCAATACTTTAGTCTTAATCCTTTCACCATCAATTTCTTGTTTATATTTACTCTTGGTGAAAATATTTCACTTTGTATTTTACCTGTGCGGGTTCATTGAAATAATCACCCATCCCTTTTACAAAATTTACATATTTTTCCTTTCAATGCATATCCACTCAAATAATTATCTCCCCATAATTTTCACATTAGATTTTCTCTTTCCATGGATAAATATTTACCATAACAAGTCATTTTGTGGTTTCGGCATATTTGCCCCATTCAAATATAAACCATTTTATATTTTATCTCCTGTGTAAAATATATTAAAACCTATTATTTCATTTCACCTTCACTACATCCACCGCAAACACTTCATTTTACCGCATACCCACTTATAGATTTGAGACCGCTTGCGGCAATGCGGGGAATGTTAGAGATCTTCGGCAATACTGCACATAATTTTGACTCCTGCAACAAAAAATATTTAAGTCCCTCTATACCACACACTTTCAAATTACTTGCGGTAAAATTTATATGTTATCAATAATTAAGTTGATGTTGTGGTTTTAATAAATATTTCCCTCAAACAATTTACCGTGCAATAATATTTCTTTTCACTGTTTTCACCGCACTACCGCAGGACTAGTGTTGGGCCTTCGATGTAATGCGGGTTGCCACCACTACATCACAATGTCTTCATTCTTCTTTCGTGGGGATGTGGGAAATATTGGAATGCTTCTATGTCAAGCCATATTTACTTGTATATAGTTTCTTTATGTTTCACTTTTGTAGCTAATATCATAGCTTCTCTCTCACCACAGACTGTCACATAAAGTTGCCTCACATTGTGTGACAAACCGATTTCTAGGTCACTCTCTAATCCTTGGGGGGTTCTATTGGGCTATTACCAGGTCCTGATCTTGTTTAATAAGTGTTTCCTTTATCATCATATATATTTGTATTTTCCCCTTAGGTGATTCATGGAAGATCTTTTAATTGACGCCTTGCACTATATTGTCACAGAGTGTTGCTTTTATGGCTAGTTCTCCAAATTGTATAACAATTTTAATGTGTTTTCTCATATGTCAATCTTTGAAGATTTATCAATCCATACCGCTTCACTATCGAACTTAGAACCCCCTAATTTGAGAACGTAGGTTTGATAGTAATGACCACCATACATGTTTCCACTGTGCTAAAGCACTGTGAAATGCTTCTTTCCGTGTGACATTTATTATTTCCATCAAGGCATCTCAATATATTTATCATTTGATGCACTCCAAGTTGTAGATTATGGACTGTTCACTTTCCTGTAAGAACTTCGTGTTCAATCCATTTGTCAAAGGTAACATGACAGTCATGCCTTCTCGAGCATCTCTGAATTTCAAGATATTAAACATCACCTACTTCGTGTTCCACCATGGTTTCTTTCTCCTGCTTCCAAAGTCCTTTTCAAAGACCATTTGCAAAAATATGGAATGCTATAGGATTTTGTAACCTCATGCTATGTTTGGCGCTCTCTTAGTTTAGCCTTCAACTGTAACCTACACTCCCTTTGTGACACTAAGAGCTCCCTCACAAGTCTGCACACCTCTATCTTTTTGAAGACTCGTCAAAAATAGATAGATCACATTCATAAATTTATGAGTATCTTCTTTCTTTCCACACTCGAAAGTTGGCTATACTCTGAGCGCATTCATTAATCTTGATAGTGCTTGGAGAAGCTCATTAGCAATAGGTTTTACTCTCAAACTGTTTAAAGTTGAGAACCTCTGTACCGTTACGCCAATGCCAAAGCATAATATGTAATTTGTGGGCATCAAATTAGGAGCTCAAGGCTAGTCTCTTTCTTATTGCAAACTTTTGGAACTTAGCATGTGTTTACACACACAGAGTAATGCTACCTTATAAAATAGATTAGGGATTCCTCTTTAAAATCCTATATTTTGATTATGATATTATATAATGTTGGCGGGCTTCTTGCATTCATTTTGGGCTTTGATATTGAGAATCCCATTCCTAACATTAGAAATATAATAAAGCACTATTGCAACGTGTCTTTATCAATTTTTGCACAATGTATAGCAATCTTTTGACATATTCCTATGTCATTTTTTAACCATGTCTTGGTAGATGAATTAGATTTATCACTATTTGAGTCAGTATTGGTATATGAAATGTTACTAAGAAATGGTTTCCAAACCTTTCACGGTAGTGAATAGGGTGGCAGTACCTTCCTCTGTAAATCCCACCACTAGATATTCCATAAAGAGTATCACTTTCTAGTGCCTTTAGTTCAATGATGAAATAGTTTTCCTTTTACTTTTATGTTGCACATATTCCTCATATCGAATTCATTAATTATTCCTCTACTTATGACTACCTTCAAATTTATGAAGTCTTCAAGTGTAAGTATGCTCAATGAACTCATTGCTGCCATTGTATTTGCATTCCTAAACCTAGATAATTGCATTCATTTATTTGTCTAGGGTGAAACCGAAGTGGGCAAAATTTTCCTTTTGACAATTTTGCACTGTGATTGAAACAAGCCAGGTAGCCTCTGATACTACTTTGGAAAACTGAACAGAATTTCTCCTGGAGCCACAAAATTTTACCAGTATGTTGTCTTATGATAGGAGAGCATGGATGCAGAACAATTTGGTATGAGGTGATCAAGATTAAAAATTGTTAACATTCAAAGTTGCCTACTCAGCCTTTTTTGAAAACTACCATTGTCAAACCCAATCAAAACTCACCAACTTGCTATTTTGTAAAAATATCAAATCACTTCCTGTGAAGCCATAACTTGGGGGATTCATTCATTTTGGATCCATGAGCATGTGTGCACAATTATTTTTTATCAATCTTCTTCTTTTTCCAAGATATGAGGTGTCAAAATTGCCTTCTGTGAATGCCAATGTCAAAACTTTTTAGGACCCTTCAACTTGTCCTTCTGAAACCTTGTCAAAACTAATCGTAGGAAGATGAAAATTGGCATACACATTCACATATGGTAGATGAACATGTCTGCATTGTGATTTTTCTTGAAATTGCACTAACTTTATTTTGTGATTTTTCAAAGTGAGCCACTTGAGCAGATTTTTCAACTATACTTCTGAGTGTTAAAATCAATTTTTTTACACATGGGAACCTAAAATTTGCATGAAATTTTAGGCTACAACAGTAGCATAGATAAGGTAGTGAGTTGTTTGAAAAAAATCCTCAAATAAAAGTGGTCTCATGGTGATGTATGAGAAGCAAATGCAAAATGTGGTAGCAGAGACAAGGCAGTGATTTAATGCAATTGAAATTTTGTCATAGATAGATCAAAATCTAGTTATTAGTTATGCAACATGAAGTAATGCTTTGAGTTTGAAAGATATGCAATGCAATGTAATCAACAATATGAATATGTTTCATAAAATGCTTTATGTGTTTCATAAAATGCATTGTAATCAACAATATGAATATGTTTCATAAAATGCATTACTTACTTTTGTTCTATGTGTGTTTTTGAACATGTAGCATTCAATGTCATGCCGAGGAAACAAGAAAAGCCTCTAACACTAGATGAACATGAAGATATAAATGAAAGGAGAAGAGAAACAAAAAGGAAAGCTCATAAAAAAAAAGAAATTGTAGCCCATAGAGGAAGAAATTCTCGTGCAATCTAAGAGAGATGTCGAATTGGTAGCACAAAGGGAACATATGCAAAAAAATTATGCAAGGAGAGATATGAATCCAAAAGTTGGGGGCACATCATCAACCATAAGTGAAGTTCAATGCACACCATCTGCAATATCTCAGGTTAAAAGTACATCAACAATCACATCTCCACTTGAAGAGACACCATCAACAACATGTGGTTTTGAAAATACATCAGAAAACACATCTCTACTTGAAGACACTCCACATACCAAATCTCAAGTTAGAGGTACAACATCATTTACACACTATTGTATTTGACTCCAATTTCTGACAAAATTTTGTTGAAATATTGACAACCTATTGTCGAAATACTGACGAATCACTGAAATAATTTTTGTCACTAAATTTTCATTGCTTTCCCGACTAGCTTTAAAACGTCAAAATCATGACTCAACTTCATTGGTTGCCGCCATGAAAAATGGATTTGGTGTTCTTCGGAATATCAACAATTTTTTTGTCGATCTAGAGATGAACAGAAGCCAAAACACAAGTGGCATGCCTTTTCCAAAGCATCAGAACAACAATAGAAGTTCGTTGAAATTGCAATGAAATAGGCAAGTCATTATGACGAAAGTTTCGTCGGATGTATTGTAAATATCAGTGAAAGATCAAGACTATTACAACAATCAAAATTGCCTAAGAAGATATATCAGGAGGACTGGCATGTGGTCTCAGCGATGACGTTTCATCGGTGAGATAATCATCTTGTCTCATAGATGAAGCACGAGGGGAGCATATCGGCAAGACATGTACCATAAGAGTAAGTTTTGAATGTTTACCCGACCCGCTATGTCATGCCGATAAGATTACATTGATAAGAGTCTTGGTGACATACTTGAGATCAAAAGAACAACAAAAGTTTGTCGAAATTGCGACGAAATAGGTAAGTCATTACGATGAAAGTTTCGTCAGACATATTGAAAATTCATCAGATGCTTTTGGAGGTTTGTTCGTTGCTTTCATCGAAAGTTTGATGAAACAATGCAATTTTTTTTTTAAAAACTATTCGTTCAAATGTAGGCACATCAATGAAAGATCAAGACTGTTATAATGATCAAAATTTCTTGAGAAGATATATCGGGAGGACTGGCTTGTGGTCTCAACGATGAAGTTTCATCGGCGAGATACTCATCTTGTCTCATCGATGAAGCACGAGGGAAGCATATCGGAAAGACATATACCATCAGAGTAAGTTCTGAATGTCTACCCGACCCGCTATGTCATGTCGATAAGATTTCATTGGCAGGAGTCTTGGCAACATACTTAAGATCAAAAGAATAATCATCGAGGAGACTCACCACATCGGGGAAACTGTAGAATATCCGAGCAATACATGATCTCTTGCCGATGAAGATACAAATGGATCAAAATAATTATCAGGGTGACTCTGGGTGATATTTAATGTATAAGACATTTCTGAAAGGACGTGTCCTTTCAAACATTTGATGTATAAGTATCCTTTTTTTGATATCAAAAGGAGAGAGGCGAATAGGAAAAAATAATACTGTAGACATTTTTTTTTTTGTAATGATGTTTTCATCAAAAAGACTCATATGCATGCATGAAGTTCGATGAAGTTAATGAAGATATATGAATTTTTGGCTTTGTCTTTGGTATCAACTGTCTATGGAATTATACAGTTATTTGATTGTCTCCATTTTGATGCTTTTCTATTGTTCATATTGGTATATCAAGTATATATTAGTTTGTCGATACACATGTGTTGTATTTGTGTGATGTGATCATTTGGTTCTTTCAAGTAAAGATTAAATCCTTATAATCAATCATAGTAACTAGAAAGTATTAATTGGATCAGTTAGAAGAATAAAATAATTAGGGTTGTCATCCCGTCTCAAGTAGAGTTGTCAGCCATTTACTTGCACGTTTGTACAAGTTGCAAACTACATTTGTGTGTCAAATAGTTTGAATTGTTGCCATCACAAATTACACTTTTCTAGATATTCATTAGACTCCATATACCCAACAAGGCATTGGTCTTACATACTTCATTTTAGTTCATCCATTTTATATTTTATATCTGTTAACTGAACATATTAGGATTAGCCTTGATATTGCTTATACAATCTATACCATAATAAAGATTCAATTGTCCACTCCCACTTGCCATTGTGGATAAATTGCTTAAAAAATAAATACAAATCAAGTCTACTTCATTCATATAGGTATACCCGCCTAGGTCTAGTAGCACCTGAAGAGAAGAAGGTCTAAACTATTTGGCCTTGTATGTTACCCTGAAACATACCAAGAGTTTGGCAACCTCTTGAGGCATTTTTCCTGCATTTTCAAGAGCTAACAGACATAACACCTATTGTGAAGTATGAAAAATTATATATAGGTAAAAGCTTCAATAATTCTATACACTTCAAGAAAAAATCATTGGTACATTTTGACCCAAATTTCGACGAACGTTCGTCAAAATTTAGGTCAAAATGTACCAATGACTTCAAGGTTATTAATTCATGTCATTCTATACATTCTACAAATCTAAGTTGAATGCAACTAATTTTCAAATACTACAAGTCATCATCAACACTAACAACTTTAAAGTCACAACTATTGGTCCAATATTGATAAAAATATTGGGCATTATATAAACCACTACTATCACAACTATTGAAACATGCTCAAGTACTGGGTCCTCTCCCCTAGATTAAATTAAGGAAAACATTATTGTAAACACAATATGTATAGAAGAATATGAATGTAAAGGAAAATGGATATTAGCAAAACATAAATGTAAATAAAAGTAGTGTGAGCAGAAAATGAATCTAAATTGGTCTTGAACAAATAAAATCATACCCAATTAACATTAAGTTATACTAAATTTGTACTTATTGCCATTGTCAATCTTGAAGGTCACTTTGATGTCTTCTGCAGAAACTCTCTAGCCACGAGGCAAGAGAAGGTGGGAAAACCAAGTGTATATTGATGACTTCCTGACAATCAAAAAGAAATAAGCAACCAGTTAACCCTATTAGAACAAAATAATATTATGAATTGATTTTATTTGTTTTGTTGGCTAATGGATAGTGGACCTAGTTCTCTTGAATTGAGATACTACTAAGATGTGTTGACTGGTGATTTTAGACTACCGATATTTTGCTTCAATCTCTATAAGTTACTTTTGTCTTAAATATATTCAAGATAACTCTGCAAAAAAATTCCCTAATCTGTTAGAAATTATGTAGATTATTTTGTTAATACTTCTCCATTTTGATATTTTCTTTCAAAAATTCATAGAAAGATATGTAATGCCATATTTGAAACTTACATATTTTAATTTTACTAGTTCTGTAATTATAGGATATGATTCCAACAATTGTGAAATGCATTGGCAATATGTTGGATGAATGAAGTAAACTATGCAATTGGCAGGTGTAAAGCCAAATTCCTTAACCCTTTCCAACATCCTTCTTGCCTGCTCTAAAACATGTGCTTTGGAACAGGGCATGAAAATCCATCTAAGTATAATGAAAAGGAGATTTTTGTTAGATATTAGATTACAGTAAGTTGAATGAATGTAAGTAGAGAAATTTTTGCATACCTGTAGATGGTAAAAAATTTCATGGTTAAGTGGAAGCCTCCCATCAACAAGATCCAAATATCCGTGTATCTATCTCAATCGAGCCTCTAAACCCTTTAGAGCCATCAAATTTTCCACTAACCTGTTATGCACAAAAGTAAAATTTTAGAGTTATGTCACCACTAAAAAAAAAGAAACAATGCTTTGAAACCAAATCCACACACAACACAATGTGGTATTCATACAAAGCCATACAAACAAACTAAACTCAAAACATTTGAATGGAAACAACTTCAAATTATGATGCAGAGCATAGATTCACTTTACTCAACCAGAGGCACATTTCACAATAATGGGTTCTTCATCTAAAACATATGTACGAGGTTCAAATAGTAAAGAGATTGATGAAAGATAGGGGAATTAAAAAGATACTTGGATGTAGTTGGATTGAAGGCCGTAAACTGGTACATGTTTTTTGTATAGGAGTCATATCACATCCACAAACATGGTAGAGCTATGCAAAGTAGGAGAAATTGGCTTGGAAAATGAAGGCATCAGGGTATAAAGAATCATTTTTTTGCCACCATAGTGAAAAGTTAGCACTTTCTTTCATCTTTGCATATTGGTTTGATGCTTCAAATGATGCATTTCTTATATTGAAAAGTGCATTACCTTATCGAGCTTCTCTTTGTTTCAAGAATAGTTTGATATTCTCTACTTAACAGGGCCAACCACGTGATGGTGGAAGCTCATTCGGCCCCTCCCTCCCCCTCACATCACTCTCAATTCCCCATACCCGATCATATAACATTAATCATTCATTCATCTATTAATAACATATAACATTCATTCATTAACATATAACATTCATTTTTTCAGTTTTTACATATTATCAAAAATATGCTTGTCATAATATGATTACAATCGCTTTTTTGTTTCTTTTGAAGCTAAAAAAGATGAAGTGGAGTATCATTTTCTAAATCATCTATCCCCCCTTCAGTTGTTCTTCCCTCTGCTCGTGATCTTAATGTATGCCTAGTCGTGTACTCATGACTTGGACGCCACTGCAAGGGGGGGTCTATTGCAATAACAAAGAAATGTTAAATTGATATGTTTTATTATTATTGTTACAAGTATTTCATTAATTAAAAGAAAATTATAGTGGTTCTATTTACCTGATGGGGCCACATCATGTTCTTGATCTTGTCTTATATCCTCATGCTCAACATGTTGAACACCCTCTAAATCCTGATCTAGAGTTGAAACACCAAAGGTTACATTAATTAATACACCAATTGCAATTAAATATGTTTAAAAGAACATTTGATTGGTCCTCTTTACCTAATGGGGCCACATCATATTCCTTATCTTCTCTAGCTTGATCATGCTCAACATGTTGATCACACTCTACATGCTCTAAAGTTGAAACATGAAAGGTTACATTAATTAATACACCAATTGCAATTTAAGATATTTGATTGTATTAATCCATATTGCGTTTTGTATAGCACATGAATACATCCAGTACCAGGATGCACACCATGACCTTCATCAGCAGGTTGTGCTCCACCCTCACTAGGTTGCATTCCAATGTCATGTGCAGTATTATCATTGCTTATCTATTTAAAACAAATAGGAACATAATTAATTTATGGTGGAAATTAATATTGAATAGATTGCACAAGTATTCAATTTTAAATAAACTTTATTGAGTTTATTTACCTGCGTGTCGGATGTAGTGGAAGATTGTGTTTGCCCAGTCAAGACTCTTAGGCATTCAGCTATGGCTCCATAGCCTTGCTGGAAGGAAATATTTAGGTCCTCTTCTGTGGGAACTCTGTTAAATTTAGAGCCCTGCATTTTTGCATAAGATCATGAATTTTGCTTCTATGGTGTGATAAAACCAAAATTGTTTGCAATTTATTATTTGGATGCAATATTTCATTTATTGATACTTACAATTCATGTGGCTAATTTCATATAACCACCAGAGCCAAGTTTGTGCTGCCCATGTTTTTCTAGTATTTCCTCTATTGCCTTTGATGTGTCGGACAACCTATGAAAAGTTTGAAATACATTAGATTATGTAAAAAGAAAGAGTGATCAGTAAATAATCACATTGTTGATAGTATCACATACCTTCCTTGGCCTAGTGGTGTCTTTCCTTTTTTCTTTTCAGCCTTCTCCTTTCCATCTGACACCAGGTGCTTCCACTCCCTCTTTGAAATCATGGGGGGATGCTCGTACTTTTTATTCTTCTCTAAATGTGACCTATATTGGTCCCTCACATACTTTAGATAGCTACCAAATTTCTTAAGGACCTTGGTTCGGTTGAATGTTTTATCACCGAACAACACAACTAAATGGTTAATGAGCTCATCTTTTAAATCTTCATTTTTGACATTCCATCATGTACGCATGGTGGGCCCAAAGAGCTCCAATGTATATCACTTAGATGTTTATAAAAAACATCATTTCCTACAAAATGATCATGGGATCATTAGTCTAAAAAGAGTGATCAATAAGTAAATTTCAATTGGATTATATATAATAATAATTAAAACATTTTAAAGTATCTGGGACCTTCTCTATCTTTATGGGAACGAAATCCTCGGTCACCACAAATGTGACTGGCAATGTTTCTGTACTAGTAATATGGGAAGATCTAGGAAATGCTGCTAAAACATCACCAGTACTAGTGGCCTTTGCATCCCCAGGTACATGTCCTGACGCATGTTTTGGCATGTGTTCGCTGCCAGAGGGTGCACTACCGGATGCATGCATGGTATGTGTTTCTGACATTTCAGTTGACAATATAGGCACAAATGATGTGATGTATGCACAGGAAGATTAGGATGGACACTTTTACCAACTCTACTCCTCGTGTAGCACATGCAGTACCCTGATCATGGCCAACAACATCATTAGGATGCAAAAAATCCTATAAAAACAACACATATTTTAGTTCATGACATAAAATATTACAAAATATAAAACCATGAATGAACTTATGTTATAATTAAAGACCTCATGACTACTTACCTGCAAGTTTTGTGCTCTCCCAGTCAATATTTTAACCCTCTCTCAAGTATCTCATTTGTTTGAGGCATTATGAATAACAACTGAACGATTTCTTCATTGCATTTTTTTTGGGTCTTCCTTATCATATCGAGAGGGTTTATTGAATATGCAATGTCATCATCACATAATATTGACTGCACCTCCCTATGGATGCTCTCCTCTACTATTGGTGCCTTTCCCCGATCAACTGATTGCAACAAGAATATTAAAAACATTATCGAAATTAACCCAATAAACTCATGTAAAAAACATAATAATAAAAAAATTTACTCGTATCTAATTTGTACAATTACAATGAGGTAAACCTGTCGGGTAGAAGCACTTGAAGATGCATCACGATCTGTGCTCTGGGCTGGAGCCTTCCCTGTATGATCAATGTCCTACTGTGACAAAAATTAAATATAAAAAAACATTACCGAAATGAAACCAATAGACTTACGAAAAAAACATAATAATAAAATGGTATATTGGAGTCATTAATTGGAGGTTGGGTAAAATGGTATATAGTACATACAACCCCCATAGTAATTGTGTTTGTATCTAAGTGATTCAAATTGTAATTGATTAGCAACTCTTCCCCTATAGTTATTGATTTTATCACACATACGAATACACGGTTTCCCTCGTGCGCCTCAGATATGCAATTGGGTTGCTTATTTGTTGACCCAGGTTATGTACTATTTATAAACGCTACAATATTCCTTGATGCTTTTGGCCTTCTATCAATGTACATAGCCACTCCTTTATTTTTATCCTTATCTTTTAGATGTATATAATTTACTGACAGTGCATACCTACGCATACTTCATGTATATCGAACCAGTTGCATCCAATCTTTGTAACTGTAACAGGGTCCAACATACTCCATCAATTCAGTAACTTTGTCGTAACAAATATTTATGTCGTCCATGCAAGATAGGCCCAAACCATGTAATGACAATGGTGCTATGTGATATATCCTCTCATTGACACAAAAATTGGTGTTTATTGGAGGAAGTTCCTTGGGTACCCATTGTTTCTGTAGATGTTTTTTCCTCAAGGGAACCTCGATGTCGCCTATGCTCTCATCATCATAAGAACATGACCCCCCTTTAGGAAGAAAAAAATCCATACGTTTATGGAATTTTCTTCTAATTTTTTGACCTCTAGTTGATCTCCCTCTTTTAGACCTACTACATGTCTCATTTTCCTCTTCTCTTCCTGAATTTCCCTCACTTGAGGAAGACATATATGATAAATACCTATTTGGTGGTACCTGCACTCATAAGGATGTTGGATGAAGTTCTTTCATGGTGATGTGAACCCAAGGTGACATTATGATTAATCTATCATTTCATTGCTAGAATTTGACAGGTTATAAGGTAATCAAGTCTTGATAGATTGCAAGTTATTTTTACTACTGTCCAAATGTGTCCATCACAAATCAAATCTACTTAATGTTTTAACTCCCAAACTCTATAACAAGTGTTAAATGTGACTATGGTCCACCAGTTACACAACCAAGGCCTCAAATGTATTCTCTAATTGTAATAAAAGGACCTTTTCTCTTCATTCAAGTAAATAAACTTGAAGGGAAACACCACCAAGTGGTTTATTGGAAACCTACATAACTAGAAATATAAGCAAATTTACATTTAATTTTCATATGTCTAAGTGGTTAACGGGGAGGGAGTATGTACTAGGCTTGGTTAAGTCATCATAAGTTTATGCTTTGGCAATAAAAATTGTTTAAGTCATCTTAAATCTTCCTATGTCTAATTGCTAGGAGACTTTTGGTATGTTTTAAGTTAGGATGAGTTGTTGCATCAATATTCTAGTTCTCTATGAAAAGCTTTCAACATCTTCAAATAGTGAAAGTTAGTGCTCATAGTCATTTGAAACAACAACATTTTGATTATGTATGATGGTAGGATTTGATAACTTAAAAGAATTAGCTACCCAACAAACTTAAAGTTAAAAGAAACTTTTTCAGTTTAAGGGGTTAGCACTTTCTTTAATCTTTGCATATTGGTTTGATGCTTCAAACGATGCATTTCTTATCCCACTTCTATCATATTGTATTCCCATCCCATTACAATTGTTGCAATTGTTGGAGGAGTTGATACCAAAATTTCATATCAAATACCACATTCTTGAAGCAATTTTCTGTGTTTTTACTATTTTTCTAAAGTTCTTTTGTGTTTGTTGTATGGATCCGTACAAGCTTGAAATGCTCTGAGATCATTGGTGTAGACAAATATATGTGTTCCCTTTCATTTTCATTTGTTTTGAAGTGCTAAATCACTATTTTGTGGGAGAAAACAATCAAATATAGGGATTGCCCTGTTTTGCCTGTGTAAGGGTTTGAGGGCTAAATAGAAATGACATCCACCAATCCACCCATTGTCTTGGAACTATAACTCAGTGGATTGGTGTGCAACATGGTATGATAGAGGTTCATTGCATTTAGGGGTTTGTTAAAGCAATAAACTTGGCATTGAATTGATTCCCTATGGCTGACAGGGGCAATTTTCTTGTGAATTTGTGGTTGTTAAGTCAGGGTTTATCAATTTGATGGATATCTTGGTAGAGTCATGGTGACACTATTTGATGGTCCAATCTCTACTTTGAAACAAAAATATCTCTAACTCTAAGAGCTATAATGGGATGGCATTAAAGGAACCTTCATATGAAGGATCTTCTAATGAAGGACCTTTGAATTAAGGTCTTCATTTGAAGGTCCTTCATGAAAAGGTTCCTTTTATAAAGCATTTTGGACATGAAATATTTAAAATAAAAAATACCTTCATTTGAAAGTCTTGACATGGCATCATTTTTGAATGAAGGTTCTTCATTCAAAGGTCATGACGACATCACCTTCAAATGAAGGTTCTTCATTCAACTGGTATTTTGTAATTTTGAAAATTTTGGGATTATTTTTTTGCCTCATCCCACAAGTGGGACACACTATTGTGCAATCACTCATTAACAAAGAGATGAATGTGTGATAATAATTTAGGGTTAAAAATAAATCCATTTGAGCCTTTTATAAATGAAAGGACATTTGATGCAATCATATGCCTTGTCAAAGTTTTAACTTAATAGTAAGGGCATCATGAGTAGTTTGTTGGGCCCATTCAACAATCTCTGATGCAAGGATTGAATTGTCTAGAATGTATCTACTATCAAGAAAGCCAATTTGTTTACCTATATGACTATATCTCAAGCAATAGGTTTAATTGTGATGGAAATGATATTGACAAAGATTTTGTAATCTAGGTGTTGAGAAGCATAATTGGCCACCATCCTAGGAAAGATTCTTCATTCTCACTTTTAGGTGTTAAAATTTAACAATACCTTGATTGATGAAAGAGCCCAAAGAGCCTTTCTCCATGGTATCCAAGTACACATAGCAGCGGTCTTCTCTTATATAGTTGGACATGATTTAAAGAACTTAGCTAGGAATTATTCATTTAACCTAAGGTTTTCTCATAATGCCATCATTGGAAAAGTATGATCAAATTCTTCTATTATGAAGAATTGGTCTATGTGCCTCTAGTAATCACTATAAATGTTTGTAAGGATAAAATGACTAATTGCATTAGGTAGGAGAGAATCAACTTTGAGTTCTTCAAGGATTATATTCCTCTATTCATAATTTTTAAGGGTTGTGTGTGGAGGAGGTTATCACTACCAAGAAGGGAGGCGACCTTTCCTTGCATATGTTTGTGGTGGAGGTATTAAAGAAGAATTGTATGATTCTATTTCCATTCATTAGATCTAGCTTAGCCTAGCATATACTTGGGTTCCTTTGCCCCTATAAACTTCCATTTTTTTGAGTTTATGTTATGTAAGCGTAATTCCATGCTATGTTGAAATATAAGAGGTGGAGGAGGCCAAAAGGAAATAACCCCTTTTTAGTTGTACCTTCAAAAATTTTCTTATTGTTTTATGTTTTTAGCAACTTTGTGGACATAAGATTTGAGGTAGGTCGTACAACAAAGAATAACATGTTCCCACCAACAAATTGAACCTCAAAAGTTAGTGGGACTTAATTATGAGTTCTAGATGAGAATGATGACAATGTCAATCTTTTTGGAGGAGGTGGGAGGCATTAAGCTTAACGTGGAGGATGTTGGGGGTAACTAGGTGGTCAACTAGCTAGATTGACATGAGCACATGAAGGATCAATAAGAAAAGGAAACTATAAGTTCAAGTTGTGCAAGATGATTGAAAGGGGAGGGACAAACATAAAGATTGGAGGAAAAATAAAGATAAAGTGGTCAAATTCACTAAGCTTGTAGAGAGGGCTAAGTCTACAATTGCTTCAGACTCATGCGATGAAGGCTATGTGTGATGAAATCCTAGACCTCAACCAAGATGTGGGTAGATTATGGGAGTTTTTTCCAAGACCTGAGGCTGGTCGATAAAAATGTGAAAGACTAAGCTATTTTATTTTTCTGTCTTATCTTATATCATTTTACGAGAATGGGGGTGCTAATGTACGAGAAGATCTCTAGAAACTAGGCATGAAAATTGCAGGTTAAAGAGAATGGGGGTGCCAAACTTATAGTACTCATTGTCCCTTGTGCGTCGATTTTACCTGAGTGCCCTCAAGCTCGTCCTTGGCTCTGGTATTGACCTTGTTTTCACTCCTCCAAACTCTTCGTCGGCGGTGGTATTGACCTTTCACTTCTCCAATTTGACGAGCTACAACCTGGTTTCGTTAGGTTTTAGAGTATGTTAATTAAATTGAAAATTATGGCGCCATTTAGCTAGGTTTTAATATTCTACAATATAGTTAATTATATATTAGCTATATTTTACATAATAAATAATATAATTATTCGACTTATTATAATTATATATTATATTCTTTAACAAAATTATTAAATACATATAAAATTATTATAATTAATAATTAATAATTAGTATATTTTTATATAATACAAAATATAATTAATATAATATATATTTAATATAATAGTAATATTAGATTAAATTATATATAATATAATTATATTTATTATTATATAATAGTATATATAGGCTTTTACTTGATATTTTAGAGGATTTTAACTTTAGACTATAAATGATTTACCATTAAATGGCAGTTGAAACTTGTTTTCCAACGACACAATAGTGTTTTCCAAGCACGAGATTTGTTTCAAGCTCAAATCTCACAATATATGTAGCCTATTAGCTAATACAAAGAGAGATAGAAACTAAAAAGATAGAGAATGAGAGAAAGATATGAACTTAGATAGATAGTGAGAGAGAGAGAGAGAGCATAAGAGAGAGAAATATAAGAGATACAAAGGAAAAGAGAGAGAGGGAAAAGAGAAACTAAATTTTGATTGGTTGTTTCATGTCAACAATCCAAGGATGGCATGTGTCCTTGGGGAGTTATGCTCAAGGTAGCATGTCATTTGATTAAAGATATGATAATTCTCCTTTAAGACCTCTTCAATGTACCCATTGCACACTTAAGGAGACAAAGATAAATATAGGGAAGAAAATATAGAGAGAGAGGGAGATAATGACAACATACAAATAGAAAGGGAGACAAAGAGATAGAGAGGGGTAGAGAGATAAAGAGATAAGGATGAATAGATAGAGATATAGGAGGGTGATTGATATATCTCTCCCTGTCGCTCTCTATATCTCCCACTATCTATGTCACTCCCTCTTCCCCCTCTATCTATTGAGCTATCTCTCCCTCTCCCCCTTTCTCTCCCATTCACTCCATCTCTCCCTCCATCTCTCCTTCTCTATATCTCTATCTCTATTTCTCTTTTTATCTCCTTCTCACTCCTCTCTCTATCTCTTTCTATCCATATCTTTCTCTACCTCTATCACGATCTCTTTATCTCTTTCACCATTCCCCTCTATCTCTCCATATCACCCCCTTTCTATGTCTCTCCCTCTCCCTCTATATATATTGAGCTATCTCTCCCTCTCTCCCCTATCTTTTTCTCTCTCTCTCCCTTTCTACATATCGCTCTCCCTCTCCCCCTCTTCTTTCTCTCCCTTTTCTACCTATCTATCTCCCTCTCTTCTATCTCTTCCTCTTCAACCTATCTCTCCCTCTCTTCGCTCTCTTCCTCTTCAACCTATCTCTCCCTCCCCCTCTTCTCTATCTCTCCTCCTTTACCTATCTATATCCCTTTCTATCCCTCCCCCTCTCTATCTCCCCCTCTCTATCTCTCACCATCTCTCCCTCCCTATCTCCCCTATCCATCGACTCTCTATCTCCACCTCACTTCCTTTCTCTTCCCATATATCTCTATCTATCTCTATCTCCCCATATATTAACTAAGAAGCCATGCAAGCATACAATAGTATATGTTGGTAAAACTATAATAGTGTTTTATTAAACTATAAGTAACACTTATCTTTCTAATGTCAAGCCTTCTTATAAAAATAGTGTTTTATTAAACTATAAGTAGATTATTGTCACCACTCTTCATTCCACATGAAATGCCAAATGTAGAAATTGTTTTGTTGCTTTTTTCAAGTTTCATTAACCAAGCTATTTAGTGGGTTGAATAAAGTTGTGTTATGACCCTTGGTATCTTTGAAATAATTAGACAATATTAGGGAGATCAAGAAGGGGAGAAAACTAAACTCCAAAATAGGGGTAGTTGTGGGTTTGTTGGTTGTCTTTGTGTACTATATACTTAGTTCCTCTAGGATAAATAAGTCACTGTAGAAATGAAATATGTTTGATTATCTACCTAATATTGTTTTGTGTTTTTGAAATGGAAGAGATCTACAACTCTATAGAAATTTCTATATGCTAATGGTCAAATTATTAGACTATTTAGATCATTTTCTTAGTTGTGTATCCTAACTAATATAGAGTAAGCTTTTTCATTTTAATTGACTACTACATAATAGTTTATGTGTTGAAAGAATTGTTTCCATTCTTTGTAGTTTTTACATTGGAATACAAATCATATTTAATTTCACACCAATATACTTCTTTCATAAAGATATTTGTTTGATTTTTCCTTGCCATTTTCATCTTAAAATTTTAAAAAATGTATTCTATAATATAGAATTATTTTTAAATTGGGAAAAAAAGGATTCATAAATATTAATTTTAAAAGAGATATATTTAATCATAAATTTTACAATCATAAATATCATTTAATTTGTATGTTGTAACTTCAATACTTTTAGTTAAAATAAAAATAACTTAAAGTTATATATACATATAGTTAAATTGGCAAAGTTGTTTGAGCTAATTACTAAATTTTATCTAAAAATGTTCAACACTTTAGATAAATTCAATTAGATATGGTTAAATTGGAGGTGTCATTTGAGTTAATAATTAAATAATGTAATAATCAATTAAAGCAAGGGATATAATTTTGGATGTGTTTGAATTTAATAAATTACAAATTAAAATAGACATAAATTACTTGAAATAAGTGCTTCATAACCCATCTAATCAAATAATAACCTATAAAAAATGCAATAAGATGTTTCTAAAGA
The DNA here is from genome assembly GCA_007258455.2 of Sequoia sempervirens. Taxonomy (NCBI): domain Eukaryota; kingdom Viridiplantae; phylum Streptophyta; class Pinopsida; order Cupressales; family Cupressaceae; genus Sequoia; species Sequoia sempervirens. Next base: position 451,936,538 of record VDFB02000017.1, read on the forward strand.
AAATAACACTTGACCCAATCATAAGTGTATGGCCTTCGCAAAAAGGAGTGATCCACCTTAGCAATAGCAACTACCTGATGTAGACCTAGGAGGCTCAACTCAACCAACCTATCAACCTACCTTTAAGAGGCTTCCAACAAGTTTAGAATGACCAATTTAAACAATCCAAACAACTCTCAAAGCCTTAAAAATAACATAAGTCAGATTTCACACTTTGACTCCTTGAATCCTTGCAACAGTGCAAACCTAGTTTTTTCCCAATAAATCAAAACTTTCCCAAAACACTAGAGAAACCCTTGATGGTTTTAGACACCCATTTTGGAGTTATTAAACATACTTAAAGGGAAAGTACAAGTCCTTTGGACCAAATCACCAAAATCACCCTTTCTAGGTTGTGCTAATTAGGTTGATTAGGCCTATTTTACAAATCAACTAGCTTTTAAACTTGTCATATTCCCATGAAACCTTGGGGAAAATTTTTTTATGTCTCTGTTGGAACTGTAAAATTTTGAAAATTTTACAGTGATTTTGCACTCGTTGATTCCCTAAAGAAAACCTTATCTTGAGTATAATCCATTATAGTCACATATGATCACATCATTCTTGACCATTTGATATCATGAAAAACCTCCAAAATCTAGTATTCAAATAACCCATATCAACAAGAATTTGTGCAGGTCTCTCTAATTCATAAATCATTATATTCTCATTTTTAGCATATCGGCGAAAGAACAAAAATGTCACACCGATCGGATTACATAAGATGATACACATCGGGATGACACAGTCCATGGTCTCATCGATAAAGAGATTCATCGGCAAGACAAGTTCCATCAGGGTGAAATGAAAAGGTCATACCGAGCATATAGGTCTCACCAATGAAGTTCCATCAGCAAGAAACCTATCTTATCTCACCAATCAAAGCACAAGGAGTTGTATTGGCTAGACCAATGCCATCAGAGTAAGATTCCTGAGTCAGCCTAAGTGCATTGGTCTCACTGATGAAATATCATCGGTGAAACACTCATCTTGTCTTTTTGAAAAAACAAAGAAGCATACTATCACCAAGAAAAACGCTATCAGAATGAGATAAAAATGTCCTCTCGACCCACTATATCACGCTGATAAGATTACATCAGCAGGAGTCTTAGTGACATACTTGAGATCGAAGGAATAATCATCGGGGAGACTTATAACATCAGGAAAATTACTGAATGTCTTAGCAATACACCATGTCTTGCCAATGAAGACACAAACATATCAAGATAGTCGTCAGGGTGACTCTTGGTGACATTTATATGAATCTGATGGATAGATTATGTGATATCGATGTAATGTCTCCCCGACCAAAAGAATGTTTAATGAATGTTAGTCAGGCCTGAATAAAAGGATCTCCCAAAGTTTGAATTGTCTTGCCGATAGAACATTTGATGTGATAGTGGGTAAATTCAAAGATCAACTACGCTCGTGTTCAAAGCTAGGACATTAATGGTAGTATTACTACCAAATGTGTCGATGATTTCCTGAATTGAGAAAAGTAATTGAAGGAAAATTTTGCAAAGTTAGCAGCGGAGGAACGAATGAAGGGCCAAAGGATCTTACGGTCAAAGAATTCTAAATAAACTTGTAAGTTCCCTACAATTAAATTTCTGGTTTTGTGATTCATAAAATGGAAAGCACTATCTTAGGAAAAGAAAAAAGGTAGGAAACAGAGTGAGAGTAATAACCCTAGAGGAAAAAATTCAAAAAATTGAAGCAGAGAAGGAACTGGGGGTAGTTGAGAGGAAGTTAAACTAGGACTTAATTGATCAATTTCCCGGCTCAGGAGCTAAGGCTAGGTTATTTGCACAACTTAGGGAAAAAGTGTAAAAGTTAGAGGATAAATGCAAGCATATACGAGACATATGGACCCCAATTAAGGGATATGAGCTGTTTATTTTTCATTACCAACGAAGGAAACGATATGAACCAGTGTGCAATCCTTGGAAGTTAAACCTAGGGAAACTAGTCTGTCCCAATGTATTTGTAAATGTAGAATTGGTGAAGATGCTAGCTACCTATTATAATCCAAAATGTAAAGCTATTTGTGATCCATTAGGAAAACCATTTATACATGTATCTGAAGCTTCCATCTGTAAGGTTTTTAACCTAGAGGGAGTGTGTGGTGAAAAATTTGTACTTGAGCAGCTGGAAAAGTAATTCTAGAGGATGGATACTTTGTACAAGGGTTGGAGGTTGCTACTACACATGTCTAAGAGAGATGGTGTTTCAGTTCCACTGAATGACAACGATGGTCCCCCATTCCATGTTGATTTGTTTGAACCCTACATGAGGTACACATTTTTCAGTCTGTCAAGTGCTGGGAATGGAGGCCCCTGAGCACATGTCAATTGTACCCATGGTAATTGCAATGAACATCCAATGTCACAATTCAAGGTTTTTTTATTATGCTTCACACATCTTTAAAGTACTTGATTCAGGATTGATGGCAATAAAAAGTGGAGCTCCTATCTTGCACTTGGATGGTTATTCAATCCTAATTCATATATGATACTTTATTATGGACAAGAATTACAGATGTGGCCTGAAAAACTAAGGGTTGTAAAATTTGATAAGGAAGGTTATTACTAGTACAACTCTAGACTGCCACCTGGGATTGCAGATTTGCTAGTTCTTATTATCTACATTTTGAAGAGTTTTTTGTGAAACCACTATACAAATTTTACAATCATCCTTGTGAATACTCATTATCCGATGAAATAAAAAGGTTTTTAAGGCCTAAGGATTTCAATGGACCTGTCAACCACAATTGGGGAAACTGGTACTGTCTAGAAGATACAACCATGATAAGAGTATATGGATTTGAAGATGCACCCTTCATTCTGGCCAAGACGATGCCTAATAGGATTGCATATTTGGAGATTGTTAGGAAATTGGACTATTCAAATGTTATGAATATGAGTTCTTTCAAAAAGCAGGCATTTATTCCTAGTACATTATGCTTCGATGATTTCACTATATTAGCAAGGGATGGATATGATATGTTCTCAACAAATTGTTGCAATACAACATGAAGAAGGGTCCACTGCGAAAAGGATTTGATACAGAAGGGTATATTGATTTTTCCAAAAAAAAAATGAACTTGGGAGGATACAATCACATACTCTATCTGTATGATGACTTGATCAAGAATTTGGAAGAAGAGGAAGCATAAAGAGTTGTTGATGAGTATAAAAGGGGATTGCAAGATATAGAACTATTATCTTCTGATGAAGAAGCATCTAGTGATGGTAGGCCTAGCAGTACAATTGATAAAATTTCCAGATTGAGAACTCAAGACTACAAGTATGTTCCTAGGGAACTAGATGTTGAAGAGAGTGCAAATATTGACACAAGGTAGATAGCATATAAATCATTTGTGGCTGATGAAGAATTCATTAAAACCTCAGAATTTAAAACCTTTATGTACAACTTAAAAGGAAAATAAAGAAGGGAATCAGTGGAGAATATTACACCAAGTAATGAGGAACAACTGTTGAATAACTTAAAATCAAGTGTGGAACAAGAAATGAATAGCATGACCCCTGAGAAAGGAAGAAAATTATTAGAAGATGCAGGTTTAATGATCTTTCCTGGGTTGGATTTGAAATCTGCTTTGGTTTTTGATAGTTTTCTAAAGAATAGTAACACCACACATAAACTCACTCCTAAGGGCGTAACAAAGATTTATGCAAGATCTAAGTATAACCCAAATGAGGGATCACTTATGATATGGACCCTGTATCCTCCACACAAGAAATATGTTGTAATCGATACTGAAAAGGATTTTGGACATGTAATGACGTTAAAAGTTGGTGAGGTTGATCCAATAGCTACAATAGAAATTGGCATTAATGTGGCCGAATTAAATAAAGCCCAAATCTAGATGCTAATCAAGGAAAATGAAATGTATAAGATGAATAACAAGAGACTACTTAAAGAAAATGATCGCTTGAAGGACATGATTAGGATCCACAAAGAAATTGACTCATGGTGAAAGATCCCAGGCAAGAGACCAGTGGGAAGAATCAAATGCGTACTCACAAGGTAAACTTGATGCACTCACTACAATAATAAGGAAGAGGCAGACCAATTTAATGACTTGGTTGAGTAAGCTCTAGGGAACACATTCACACAATTTTACTATAGTATAAGAACATAAGAGGATAGATGGCAGGATCTGAGAGAAGTTCCATGAAATAAACCAAAGGGATGCTCCTGATAACATAGCTATTGATATTGCCAACCATTTTATGAAAAAACATAAAGACTTCCATGAAGAATTGCAAGGTGATGAGCAGGGGATGATCAATGTCACAAAAAAGGGAGTACCAATGCTGTTAGAAAATGGAGGGGAACTAAAGGGAAAAGACAGATGGATCAAGGAATGCGAGAGGATGATGCAAACAATTCTGGAGACAACCACATGAAACAATTTAACAATGGACGGGGCATGTGAACAGAATGAGAAGATGTTCAAAATGGAGATAGCCATAAGGAATGCATTGGAGGATGTTGATACACACAAGTGGAAAGATTACCTAGACTATCTTTCAAACATCCATTTATGGCTTAATAGAGCATAATTTCTAGTTTGTTATTGTTGTTAAGCAAAAGACATTTCTGAAAGGACACGTCCTTTCACAATTTTGATATATTTATATCTGTTTCATAATGTAAAATAGATATAGGTAGATAGGAGAAAGATACAGTAAATAGTTTGCAATGAAAATTTCCTTTAAAAGACTCAGATGCATGTATGAATTTTGATGAAGTTAATGAAGATGTCTGAACTTGTAGCTTAATCTTGGTATCAGTTGTTTGTGGAATTATACAGTTATTTGGTTGTCTCCATTTTGATGCTTTTCTATTGTTTAAATTGATATATCAAGCATATATTTAGTTTACCGATACACATTTTTTGTATTTGTGTGATGTGATTATTTGGTTCTTTCAAGTAAAGATTAAACCCTTCTAGTCAATCATAGTAACTGAAGAGTATTAATTGGATCAATAAGAAGAATCACATAACTAGGATTGTCATTCTATCTCAAGTAGAGTTTGTTAGTCATTTACTTGCACATTTATACAAGTTATAAACTACATCTGTGTGCCAAACAGTTTGAATTGTTTCCATCATAGATTACACTTTTCTAGATCTTCATTAGACTCCATACACCCAACAAGGCACTGGTCTCATGCATTTCATCTTTTAGTTTATCCATTTTATTTTTTACATCTGTTAACTAAACATATTCTAATATTACACATACACTTTATTAGGATTATATATGTTCACTGTAAGATTTCCATTGTGAATAGATTTTTGTAAACAAAATCACATCACTTAAGTATGCTCAGTTCACAAAGGTAGACCCACCTAGGTTTGGCAGCACCTGAAGAGAAGAAGGTTCAAAATCATTTGGCCTTGTTTGTTACCCTAAAATGTATCAAGAGATTGGAAACCTCTTGAGGTATTCTTACCTATGTTTTTGAGAGCTAACAACCTCCAAACCTCCAAATCCACAAAAAGATTCCACTTGTATGGCCAAATTCTTGCCAAACCCAAAAACCCTTGTTTTAGGACAAAATCATGAGGGTTTATTGAATCTCCTACTTCCACAACCTCCTAGACCTCAAAACCAACTCAAACACAACCCATTAGGTCTGCACATGGATAAAAATTCATAAAATCAGATCTCCCATACATATTTTGTTGAAACCTAGGCTTGAACCTCTCATTTCACATGCTTTTCTTCACAAAACTCTTGAGGACAACAACTATACCTTCTTTATTTCTCATCCTACGCCCTATTCATGCATCCTACAATTACAACAGTATCCATGGGGCCTCTTACACAAGCTACAGTAATCACAAAAAGTGTAAGAGCCCCTTTATATCATGTTTGGACTACAAAACCCTCAAAAATAGGGTAACAGGCTGTATGCAAAGAAATGAAGCTTTCTAACTCAAATCAATTCCTTAAGCCCTCAAATCAGATTCAAATCAAAGATAACACATATCTTCATGACATGGAATTGATTTCAAATCAAAATATGGTTGATGTGACCATACAGCTGCCAAAATAGGAAAAACACAAATTTTGAAGAAAAACACAAATTTTTGAATGTCAAGAGCTTGTATTTGAAATCCTCAACCATCAACAACCTTTACAATGATCACTTATGCCTTTTAAAGCCTTTACACCTCAACCACAAAACCACCTCTACAACTGACTTTTTAATCTTTTATGATCACATGAAACATAAAACACACTAATTTCAAGGTTGTTAACATCACTATTGAAATGTTTTAATTTTTTGACCTTTCAAATGTATTGAAACTCCTAGGACACCTCTAAGACCATGCTAGTGGCTTGATAATAGCCTTATTATTGACATGACACTAACCTTGCACCCTTTTACATGTAAATTCTCCAATTTTCCTTAAAAAGGCTACAAAACTCTTTAGTGCAAGACTCAAACTCATAACTCAAAACTTCACCTAGAACATGACTAATGGTCTTGAGTGACCTTATTCACAATAAAACATTCTTGAAATTCCTAAACCAACCTATTGACCTCCCTAATTATCATCACATGATTAAGCATAGAAGATGAGGTGTAGGTGCTCCTGCACCACTACCCCATCCAAAATTTTCTCACATTACACAAAGCCACAATGTTCCTCCAAGATAAGCCAATCAAATCCTACCTTATGTGTCCTAGTAATCAAATTGGAGATGATCCTAAAAATGACATTGCGAAGGGTGATTGGTCTAAAAAATCTAAATGACTTTGCAATTATTTCACTACTAAGATCAATGTGTCATCTTTCATGAAATTTCCCAAAACACTATTATGATCATATGGAAATTCTAGGAGAGCTACAATAGTTGTAATCATGAATTAAAATTAAACATTAAAAAGTACATCATGAATTAATTATGTAATGGCATAAAAATTAAAAACATCATGAATTAATTATGTAACCACATAAGTCAAATATAATTCTATCAAGAAATTAATATCAAATAGATAATATAATCGCATAACTCATACATTTCAATGTCATTGATCTTCTTCTTCATCCAACTCTTTGTCTATATCATCTGATCCAGATTCGACATTGTAAGGATTGGCCATATCATCATCATCATCGATATCAATTTTGATAATGTCATCATCCACCACACGGATATCTTCATGAACATTAACTCCTACATCATCATGATCTAGTTCCTCCTTCGACATTCTTTTGTCGTACTATCATCAACTAACTGTTGATCCTACATCATCTTTAGTTCTTTCAAGATCTTGTTCTTCCACCACATTATACTTTACTGACCTTCCTCTTGATCATGTCTAACAACAAATGACCAACCTAGTTTACCTAAACCTCTGAGTAAAATACCTCTCACATTGGCTTGGAAAACATAGGGCTCATTTCCAACTCGCTTGATCAACCTTGAATTAACCATGTAAATCCATTATCATGTTCAATAACAGTTCTCTTTAGATCATTTTCATTCAATCAGCTTGTAATTATAGGATCTAAGAACAAAATTAATCTGAAGGACTTAAAGTCACACTCAAGTATATCATCCAAAATCCCATAGTATCGATTTTCTGAGACTTTTGGATGTATGTCGCTTCTAGATGAAACATTAGTCACCTGAAAGACTGCAGTTATACCAGAATCACAAGTTTTCTTCATGTCATCCAACATTTTGATTCAAATTTATGACCATTGCACCACATAGCCGTGGTGTTTCACCTCGCAATATTTCAAATATAAAAATACAATATCGTACTTATAAACATATTTATTCTTGGTTGAATGTATGCAAAGAAAAAAATCTCAACATATATATACATCAATATACTTGAAAATAATTAAATAATATGGGTGATTAATATATTTATACGTACCTGTTTATCTCTTAAACCATATGCTAAATCAATTTCCCTTTGTGTAACATTGGAATCTCCATTACGATGAGCTTGTTTAACCAATGAAGCCACACCTTCCCATGTTAATGCGCGACCAGATTGTTGACATCGTTCAATCCATACCGTCATCCAATCAAGATTGTTGGCAACGTACAAATGTAGTGCATCCCACTCTCGACCAACTATATAAAAAAAATTGAAATTCACAAATGACGTATAATTAGTTAATTACCATGGTATACGATCTTAATTTATAATTGATGTATATTGAAGATTAATAATTAAATAAGTACAATAAACATAAAACCAAATGTAAATTTATTCTAATTAATTTACCATCTTATAATTACCTCTCACTTCCTCAATCTACCTTTCCCCATTAGGTACTCCCCTTCAAATTTGTTAATGGAGTTGGGATCCCAAATGCGATCTACATGGATCTTTGCTGCAAACTTAGGAAGATATTCACTAATGTACACCATGGTCTAGTATACTATATATCCCTCCACCATAGAACCCTCAGAATGTGCTCTTTGTCTAACCAAAGCCTTCAAAAATTTCAAATGCCTCTCAACCATCCACATTGACCTTGTGTGTACAGGTCCACACAATTCAATCTCCTCAACTTGGTGTATGAGGTAGTGTTCTTGTGCATTGAAAAATGTTGAAGGTAGACACTTTTTCATTTCCCATTAGACAAGGAATTTTTCTCTTCGAATAATTTATATCTTCTTTATCGATTTATTTAGATGACAACCATCTACAAGTGATTCACGGAAAAAATATATTATCAATATTTAACAAAAATATACAATATATTACATAACAAGTAAAACAAATGGCAATTATAAGATCTATACAATGAATTGAACAAATATCACTATTTACCACATGTATTTTCCAAGATCATATATAACTTGCTTGATATTGTTATTGAAGTTGTCTGGTAGAGATAGAGGTAGAACATACTGCAACAATTATAAAATGATATTTTCATTATTTTTCCAAAAGTAGTAAACATAATACACTGAAAAGTACATGCAGTATACAAATATATATATAATATACTAGAATAATTACCTTAATGAAGGTATTCCAATCATGCATTTTCATCCCTGACCCAAATTCACCTTTCTTTGTTATGATATTGTTTATGTTTGTAGCAAATCCTGTGGAAATCAAAAAATTTCGTATGACTTCTTTTATAGCATTGATTTGTTGCTCCATTAACAACCAAGGAAGAGCACTTATATTAATTTTGTCTCCATCGCTATTTAATTGAATGAAATTTTTCATTGCATGATTGGCTTCCTGAATGTCACTACAAATTTTGACAATTTTTTCTTTGTCATGCCTTCCATCTAATATTTTCCATAACATTTCTGTTATATTCTTTCGATATGCATTATATCAAAAAATGCACAATTTGTAGCTACTCATAGTAGGGCAACCTACTAAATTGTCTGGGATAACTTTTCAGTCCCTATGGAAGCCGACCATTAATGCCTTGACGACCTTCATGAAGCATATAAGTTAAACAAATTAACAACGACAATCATTGTCAATTACAACATGAGTAAACACAACACAATATAAAAATATAAATTCCAAACATATTATTTATGATAATTAAACAATTTGATCTGATGTATAACCTTGACAATTAATTCTATTATATTCCAACTTCCATAGGCGAGGTGTCATTCTTTGTGGTTTTGATGTAGTCTCTTCTTTCCCATTGAAAATATGTTTTTAGTAGTTCGATACTTATGATTTCTATGGAGGAAGTGCCTATACTCATCAAACACCTGCTTTCCTAAACTTGTTGAACGATGAGATTTTATCTTTGGACCACAAATTGGACATGCAAATTTTCCCTTTGTTTGAAGACCTACAAGATCATATATAATTGGATTAAATATGTCAATTTTTATAATTATATATAATGAATAGATTATTTAAAAAACATGCATGATATCTACTTCATAAAATTAAATATCGTTAAAGTATAGTCGAACGTTATAACATACCACAAAAATGTGTTAGCCCTGGGGCATCATCAATTTTCCATACAAGCATTGCATGGAATTGAAATTGTCTTTGTCCTATTGGTCTAGAGACGTCATACATAGTGACACCATTCCATAGCTTTAGTAACTTGTCGATAAGAGGCTCAATATATACATTCATATCGTTAACTTGGTACTTACCTAGTTGAAGAAAATTGATGTAAACAAATACTTGGAACAATCATTGCCAACATTATGTGCTCCCTCTTTATTGACATCCATGAAAGAATGTTATTGTTGATAACAAAAATAGACCACAACGAGTAAATAGATCTCAGCTCTCCAAATGGATTGACACCATCCGTTGCCAATGAAAGCCTGAGATTACAAGGTTCTTCTTTAAAGTGTTGCCATTTTTCCTCCATGTCCCTAAATGTAGAACCATCCGTAGGAATTCAAAGAATGCCATCTCCACTTCTATTCCATGCATGGTAATCCATAAATTGCGCTAAGCTTTCACACCTAAATAATCGTTGCATACGTGGAATAATGAGAATATAACGAAGAACCTTGCAATACTCCTTTTTTGTTAGTGGATCTGTTCGATATCTACTAATATGACGTTCTGGGCATTCTATTGCAAATTCATGTTGTTTATGATATATAATATGATCATTGGGACATGCATTTATTGCTTGATACTCCATTCCAATATATTTCATAATGCTAGACAAATCTCAGTATGAACAAGGTAAAATATTTGATGGTGGTATCAAAAATTCACCAATCAATCTACAATAAATATAATTTGTTAATATAAAGAATATTAATGGTACATATTTCATCCTTTATTTACTAGTGATGAACTAACAACAATTAAAATAGATGAAAAAATATGACATATATGACATGCCTTAACATCCGTGAGATTGCTATGTTGGATAAACCATTCATAACCTTCAAGTTCACCAACAACAATACAACATAGATAAAAGTTGTTTGGGATCCTTTATAAATGGGCTCGTATTCCTTCTCAAGTACAAGTAAATCATGAACATCATCAAAGTCATCTTGATCATCATGATCAGCTGTGCCACTAAATGTGTCATGGATCAATGTATTTGTACCATCATCTTTAACTATTTTTTTTGGTGCATGATCATCTTCTTCCATAGGATCATTAACTTCATCTTCGATATTCACAACTCCATGTTCCTCCACTTGTAAAACCACATTCTCCGAGCCGTGATAATCCATATCATGTTCCCTAGGGAGCCCCACCTTTATAATAATGATAGACACAAATAAACCATGATCATGATCAATTGATTCTCTATATATATAAAATGTTAAAACGATATAAACATTTACAAATTCAATCAATATAAACACATATAATGAACAACTTACCAATGGATGATAATCATGCCCCCCCTTCAACATGACCATGTTTCCTACAATGTTTCTCAGCTGTTGTGATTAAAAGTTTTCTCATCTTTAAGCCCTTGCAATTATTGCAAAGACAATAACATTTCCTGTCACCCTTTCTTTTCAGTCTAGCCCACAATCTATCAAGTGTCTCTTCATTTTGTTATGGACTAATATTATTTGACATTATTTTTCTTTACCAAGCTTCAATATTTAGATCTTCAAAAAATATCAAACTCACACTCTAATAATTTTTAATTATAGACATGTAACAAAATCTAATAATTCTGATATTTTCCACCAAAAAAATTTGGCATGCAACCACCCCTGCAAAAGAGAAGATAGTCTGAAGTTAATGACCCGAAAAAACACTTTAAAATGCCAATTCCAAAACTTATTAAATTCTAATTTTACTATGATTTCCAATCGTTAGACTCCTAAAATCAGAATATTGAACTTGCACAACAAAATCTGGAAATGAAATTATGAAAATGCACAAGTCTAAAAATGAAATCTGATGAGATGTTGCTTTAAAATATGATTTTCAAACCTAGAAGTACAAATCTGACTTCACAAATGAATTCTGGAAAAAGACAATGACTACCCTCAACCTAGCAATAATAGCAAAACACTGTCACAATAAATAGTTGGCCACAATTTGATTTTGCATGTTCGTCAAAATTTTGACGCAAAATCTTCGTCAAAATTTTGATGAAAACTTAGGTTCATCAAAATTTTGATGAACGTCGGGGATAAAATTTTAAAAAATTGAAAATTACATATTAAATATCACAAGTACCCGACAATACATCTAATTATATATCTTTCATCATAAATTTTTGTCGGATTTTGCAGTCAAATGAGTTAGTGACATGTCAATCTCAAGGTACATCATCAATTTCACCTTCGATTGAAGGTACACCATCTATCCCCAATTTTTTTTACATTCCTAATGTTGACGCAACTTTACCTTTGAAAAATCCTCCTAGAGTTTTGCATAGAAAACCTAAATATTTGATTGATATTGATGCTAATGTTTTGAAACCAATGGTCGATAAGATTCCAAAATGTACATGTCAAAGATATGAAAAGAGGATATGGATTTTATTTTTTGAGAAGCTAAGTGAGGCTAGAAGATGTCAACTATTTGTTGAAATGATGAGGAAACTCAATTTTAGGCACACCATGAAGATTATTGGACTAAGAACATCGGAAGACTCAAGTGAGAAATCCATTGTAAAGAATTTGATGAGTGCATACGAGAGTGTGGGCTCTACCTCATGCATGAAAGATAGTTGTGCCACATGACGTGTGATAACATCAACATTGTTAAGCAGACAAACTGGGAATAAGATGAACCTTACAAAGACGAGTAAATCTTTGAAAATAATTAGATAAACTATAATGAGAGCCAAAAGAAGGCGTGAAAGAGTGGAGGATCCAAAGAACAATGAGTTATGGGAATTCTCGGGTAGACTGCCACAAAAAGATAAAGAAATTTCTCAAGCCTTGAGATCTCTAATACAAGATTTTTGAAAGGATAAAACAAGGGTCTCTCCCAATCAAAGAGATGTTGTAAGAAGAAGAATTGGTAGTCAAATCCGTGAGCCACATCCAAAACATTTTTTGGATATCACTCAAACCCATTTTTTTGATAATTTTGTACAAAAGTTTCCTCTTGAGTTAAAATATTATAAGGTTTTTTGAAATACTAAAGCCTTTTTATGTCAAAATAAATCACACATGCACTACTTTTTTTTTATTAGGGGAAAAACAGGTTTTGATGGGACCCAAAACCCATTACATAATAGTTTTGAAGGGACCTGCAACCCTATCCAAGAAGTTCATGCTACATTAAAGATAAACCATATACCATCAGTAGCCAATCAACAACAAAACTAATAATATAGCAGGACAACATAGGCTGCACCAAGGAGAAGCATGACCCAAAATCCCTTAACCAAATACAATTAGGTTTTACCTAGGACCTTAAACCCAAGAACACAAATGATTGAAGAGTAGCAACATTCTTGTATCTCCATCCAAACTAAAACACCATCCCACAATCCACCTCTGTAGGATAGGCCCTCCTCTATAGGGGAGGAAGACGTGAGAGCTCGATCCACCAAAGCATCCCAACTCTTTCTCATAGTAGCTCCACCTCAAAAGGAGACAACTCCACCTCAACAGGAACAAGCACCAAAGAAGAGGATATTCCATTGAACCAACAACAAACAAATCCACCTCAATAGCAGTGGGATCTACCTCAACAAGAGAAAACTTCACTTCTAGAGAAGAAACCATTTGTAGAGTCCAGCCAAAAGAAACCACTCTAGTAGGAAAAGCACTCACAAAAACCTTAGGCTTCAAAAGAGGTGGAAACAAGAAACTAGACTTAAAGATAAATTCAACCCACAACATACACTCCAGAGCCAAAACAATAACCAGCTCCAAAGGAATCCACCATAACCAAAAAGAAATCCCCTGAAAGATCTCAACATTAATAGATTTCAGAAGGGAGACCAAAAAAATTCCTAAAGATAGCAACCTTCGAGAAAAGAGGAGCAACAGACTTCATCTCCAAGCCAGAGGAACAACATATAGAACTAGGTTTTGAAGAAAAACCTTAGAAGTAACCTAGACAATTGAGAGTGCTCAAACCTAGCACCAACAGAGGACCCAGTGTCCAGCCAAAAAAAAATCAAAACAAAAGCCTCCATAGAAGCCCCAACAACACCAACCCTACAAGAAGAACCAACATAAGCTAATCCAAAAGGACAAAACTACAACTATTCCAACAAAAAACCCTTGATGCCCAAGAACAAAGGGAGCTCAAGACCATGGCCTAGAGCTATCAACCAATAGGAACCCGCAACCAGAGCTCTCAAGAGGTAACTGAAGAACATGGCCTAGAGCTCTCAACCAATAGGAACCCACAACCAGAGTGAGCAACAACACACAACAACCAGAAGGAAGATCTAGAGCAACCCACAGCCAGGAAAGCATAAGGAAGCAAGAGGGACCCAAGATGAAAGGATCCAATGAATGGACCATCATGAGAAGAACACAAGCCACCCTAACACGTTGGTCAGAGCCAAATAAATGCCACTCTAAAGGCATAGCTACCACTAGAGCCCTAGAGAAAAAAAAGAAACCCTCTTGCTGCAACAAAACCAACGAGATCCCCCAACAAACCACTGCAGAAAGCTTACGTGGACCAGGAGAAACCACAAAATCCAAGGCATCCCACACTGCAAGAGAAGAAGGATGAGAATACTCCCAAAGAGAACCAACTAGGCTGAGTAGGGACCTAGTAGCATCACTGACACAAACTGAAGGCAACCAAGGAAACACAGGAAGAAAAAGAGGAGCAACTCCAACATAAACATCAAAGCCCATGCACCCTCCAGCAACAACAACCTTCGAAGAAATGCCCTTAATGGCACACCTTGCAGCTGAAAAATTCCACCACACACCATTCTCATCATCCACGTTGTCGCCTTCCGCAGCCAATTCATAAATCAAACCTGCAGACCACATGCTCCGACTTTTGCACTCCATTAGTTGTAGAGTACATATTGAGTTTTCTAACAATTATGATGTTTATGAACGAATATGTGTAGATATGCATACTAACAATGTTTTTCAAGAATGTAACATAAGGCTTCCACCTAAATCTTCAAGGAATTTCTTATCTAATATTTTATGTGAAAGAGTGGATGGTCAAATTTTTTACAAGAAATCATGTTTGGATGGCACATGTGATCATTGTGGTGGCATGCAACATTTTCCAATTTTCCAATACATGGCTAGTACACATACAATTGGAAATGAAATTGTGGAATTTGGCAAATACAAAACAATGGCCTACAGTCTAAAAGATGGGAAAGAAGCAAAGAAGTGTGAATTGGTCAGTGATAAGATTCTAGTGTATCCATTTATGGTAATTTTTTGTGATCATGTGATGTATGAGTATGCAAGGCATACACATTGAGCTTGATGGTTGGACTTGCAGTTCAAGTTATGCAAGGAAACATTTCCACTTCATAACATTGTTTCAATTGTCGACTTCATAGATAACTACACACTACAACCACAAAACAAGGTGCAATCACAATACTACAACTCCACATAGGTTGCTATATTTTTGCATATAGAATTCATTCATGCAAATTATAGTATAGAGGATAATAGGAAGGTATTGAGGGAGTATCACTTTTACATCAGTGATGATCACACACATTCTATAGAGTTTGTGCAAGGTTTCTTTTAGATGTTCCATGTTGATTTGGCTAGCAAGGGCATATCATTCAACCAACATATCATATGGTGAGATAATTGTACATTGCAATTCAAGAACTATAGAAGTTTTATTGGTTGATCAGGATGCATAGGATCAGTAGTGTTTAGCATATGTATAATTTATCAGAGGTCGGACATGGAAAGGGGGAGCATGATGGAGCAGGTGCATGTATCAAAAGAGCCTTAGCATGAGAAGAGTTAAAGTGAAAAGATAGTCACAAATTGATAGATGCAAAATCAATTATCCAGTGGTACAATCATGTAATGGGTCTAGGTAATGAAGGTAATTCTTTAGTTCATATATTTTTTTCATTGGTAGATGATACTAACATTGCAAAATATGAGGATTGTTGTACACTGATAGGATCAAGTGAGCTATACTCTTTTAGAAGCTCCAATGTAGGTACATGGACTATCCATACATGGAAGATGGCATGCTTTTGTTTTGCATGTACACTTCAATCATGGAATGGTTTGCAACTCAAAAGAGTGGGTTGACGAATGGTCTATAAGAATTCTAACCCCACTTGACACGTATCAACACCCGATGGCTCTACGAATCACAAAGATGCAATCATCTATTGAATTTGATCATGTATCAGAGCTACTAGAACTAGATAATATATCTTCTTGCATAGTTAATATAAAATTCCTACTTTTATCTCACTTTGTTGTTTTATTGTCATGTTCATTAAATACATCTAATTGGATGAACATATCAATGCAGGGCATGTTTATGCAGTGATTGTAGATGAAGACAATGAAGAGGGAACATATTATTACCTGTGTCATTATATCGAGGAAGAAAAGAAATTGGAGGCACCGGTTATAGATGGAGAAAACATAGAATATCCTACAGGTTCATTGGTTGTTATTTGAACATGGCTTAGAAGGTACCCAGTTAAGAATGCTCTAGTTTGGTTGTTTGAGGACTTCGACATGCATCATAAGATTCTTCACTACTCCAACCTTGTTGTCACAACCAACATTTATTTGATCAAATATAAGGGTAGACCTGCAAACAAGAACTTGTGGAAGGTGTGTGAGTCTGACCATGAGACAATACTTGACACAATAAAGAGTAGAGTGGACCCGGATGATTCGTTGGATTAATTTGTAAGTATGCACATTGAATTTGTAAATTCATGTTATTGATCACTATTTTCTTTCATATTTGGTTAATTTCAGTGTATAAGGGTTTCATATAAACATTGGTGAATGATAGTATATTTCCATAAAAAATTGGTCATGAATCAACTATCATATTTGATATATTTGATACATACAATTCAGATTTACTATTTATGTAGCATTTGAGGATGTATACTAGCATTATGAGAGTTTGAAATATGTGTGTACATAAAGTTTCTTCCCTTTATGTATCATGGTATTGTGCTATGTTGCTAACGCTTTCCCCTTAAGAGGATTTTTCTTTTAAAGATATGCAGAGGTCATTATGCTGCTCATTTATTGTGGTTTGCTGCACTAATTGTTGAAAGTGTGCTTGCCAAGCATGCCAAGTTAGTCAAATTCAATAGAATGCTTTAGTAGAGGTAAGATAGGAATTTCCACTTTAGTGATGATCACATTTAGTGCATTTGATTGATGGAATGCATCGTAAGAGCTTTTTATTCTCTCTCATTACTCCATCTTAGTTCAATTTATATAAAAGGAGTTCACTCTAACAAAAGGACCCAAAAGCATCTAATACATTTATAATATTGCTCAATAATTGAGGTGACATGAAAAATTGTTGGAATCACACACCTCTTTTATTGATTGTTTATGGTGGACATTACAAATGTCTAATTTTGTGTAGCTTAAATTAGTGTTAAAAGTATTTTACCAATGTTAAGGATTTGTGATATGTTTCACAATGTAGTTGAGGACTTTATGGTGGGAAAGAATAGGTTGGTAGTTCACATTTTCTCACCAAGTGGAAAGCATGGCAAGATCGTAGTTCACATTTTCTTATGCTAAATGTAAAGCATGTTGGGGTTATGGATGTTTATTCTATCATCATTGTGGGTAGGTGTGTATTTCATGTTGTTTGAATGTACAAGGGTTTATGGATGTTTGGATGTTTACTTTAAGTGTAAGTTTGAATGCACAAGGGTTTGCAATATTGCATTATTGTTAATCAACTAGGGTTTGGCATAATATTCATAGTTTCATTGCATAATTTTCATAGTTCATAGTTTCATGCATAATGTCCACTTTAATGCATGATCTTTATCATCTTGATCAATTGGAGTTGAGATTATGTATCATGTGGTTGACGGAAGAAAGAATTCAATACAATAATCATGTTAAAGATGCTAAATAAGGCATTTGACTGTCATCCATTATTTTTCAACTCTATTAACCATAACTCACGGCTGCCCCCTTTTGATCAAGTTGTTGCACCCTCACATAGTTTTCTTTGTACGCCTTGACTATGTATTATAGTTTCTTTGGAATTTCAGTATGGTGAGTTGTTCTCATAATCATAATCATAAGTATGACTATTTAGGATTTTCCTTAAGCTTGTACTATGTTCACTTTTGTAACCTTGCACTTGAATGGAAATTAGACATTGTTTTGCATTTAAAACCTCAAATAAAATCATGTCCATTGTCCTTATGCAACTTGATATATTCTTGTTCATATTCAACTTCAACTATCATTCTTCATTAGCATTGTCATTCCATTACTATTCTTCACTTATGCATATTTTCCCTTTCAAGGCTACCACTTCTTTGTTGCATGAAAATGCCCCTTTATTCTTTTCACTAGCATACCTTTGCATATCCCAATTACATCTCCTTTTCAAAATATGACTACCATTTTGTAAAGTATCATGCCATTGATATTTGGGATTTCCCTTTTTCATTTTTTGATGAGTACGGACTATAAAATGTGTATGGAGGTGAAGATAATCATCCCTTACTTTAATTCAAAGGTCTAAAACACTAATTTATTTTCCATAGTCATCAAATACTTGCAATGAAGATTCAAAAGCCACTATCAATCATCCTTTATCTATTAAAAGATGAATACAATCTACCTTTATTATATTTGTTATGGATTTCATTATGCAAGATTGAAAGGACTGTCATCTCATTGCATAAAGGGTAGCTATATAGGCTGCCAATTCATAGGTTTGTTCCTTTGTCATGATAATACTTTGGTTTCAATGATGAATTTCCTCTAATTTGCACAGTCCTTATATTTATGACAGTCATAATTTGACTTTCCTTGTATTTATGATAGTTAAAATTTGCATTTCATTGACCTTGTCCTTTGAGAAACTCACCAACTTTTCCCTTCATTCATAAACCTTCATTTGAAATGTATGTCCTTGAGGCTATGAATGTGGAATGTCTTACCATTTTGAATGAGATTTATGACTATCCTTTTCATTGATAACTCATCATCACTATCCTAACATGAGTCTCTAAAACTGTCTTTTCCATTTTGATGTCCATGCTTGGTTTATAGTCTTGACAGTCATTCTTTGGACACATGGTTGTGCTTCTACATGAACTCTTTTTTATTTCTATCTTCAAACCCTCAAACCTTGATGAGTATTTATCTCTAACAACCACTACAACATTGCAATCTTCTCTTTCATGGTTTTGACTCTTTGCTTAGTAGTTATCTTTTTTTCCCTTTCATGATAGTGACATCCCCTTTCATGAATAAGACTAAGATCACTACCTTTGTCTTAACCACTTCCATTTATTCATGATAGGGTACAATAAGAAAATGATAAGCTATTTCCCTTGCCTTAACTACTTACATTTATTAAACTAGATAAGGTACAATAAGAGAAAGAGAAAAGGATAAATATATTTAAAACCAAATGAAAATCTAGAGGTAAATGCTACAAATTCATTATGGATAGTGGCAACATTGAAAACTTACTAGCAAAGGAGATGGTGAAGAAATTGAATTTGAAAAGGTTGGACATTCAACCCCCAACAATGTCTTTTAGTTGTAGAGGGTGCATCACTTGTTAGTAAGTGAGAAATTCCTTGTTGATTTTTGCATAGGAAATTATAGATATGAGAACCTTCACTCAAAAAGTCATAATCAACATTCATGATTAAACACACTAAGTACACCATAATGAACACAAGTTATGATGTATGCTTAACACAAAATTAAAAGTTGTTTGATGTTGTAATGTATGCCATTCAACCTAACACATATGCCGTAATCCATTCAAACAATCAAATATAAGAGTCAATTTCATTCAATTATGATGCATAAATAAATGCATTATACATGGCATAAAATTTTGGTGTATAATGGAAATATAATCTACACCATTTAACCCTAATACATAAGTGAACTAAGACTCATCATGAAATTTACAAAGGGGTGTAACTTTTTTTCTACAACTCGTGTGATCAAACCGACATTTCCAACACATCTAGATGGGTACATTTAGGATAGGAATGGTCCTCTTTCCCACCCAAACATGTCAAAATAGTCTGAGCTACATTGCATCGACAATATCCCTTAAGAGTCCAAAGTGCAAAAAAGGAAACAATCTTTGACGAGTAGTTACTCAGACATCGTGTCACTTAATTTTTTTTTGTTTTAGGATATGGGATCACATTGGGCTGCTCTACAATAAATTCTCTCAGTTCTTGATATCTCTGAGACGTTTTCCTATGGTGTCCACTTTCCAATTGATGGGAAAAGTTTCAAATGCAAGCAGTGTAAAGTTGCAAAGGGGTGTAACTTTTGTTTTGCAACTCGTACAACCAAACCAACAATTCCAACACATTCAGATGGGTATGCTTATGCTAGGCATGGTCCTCTTTCACACCCAAACACATTGAAGTAGTCCAAGCTACATTGCACCAACGATATCCCTTAAGAGTCCAAAGTGCAAAAAAGTAGCAATATTTGATGAGTAGTTACTCGGACACCATGTTGCTTAGAAACATTTCCTCTAAGCCTATGGGATCATGTTAGACCCCTCTACAATAAAATATCTCAGTTTTTGATATCTCTAAGGTGTTTTCCTGTGGTTTCCACTTTTCAATTGATGGAAAAAGTATCAAATGCAAGTAGTGTAAAGTTGCAAAGGGGTGTAACTTTTGTTCTGCAACTCATACAACCAAACTAATAGTTCCAACACATTCGGATGGGTACATTTATGCTATGAATGGTCCTATTTTTCACCCAAACACGTCGAAATAGTCTAAGCTACATTGCATCGGTGATATCCCTTAAGAGTCCAAAGTACAAAAAGGAAACAATCTTTGATGAGCAGTTACTCGGACATCATGTCACTTAGAAATACTTTGTCTAAGGCTACGAAATCAAATTGGGCCCATCGACAATAACCTCTCTCAATTTTTGATTTCTCTAAGGCATTTACCAATGGTGTCCACTTTTCAGTTGATGAAAAAAGTGTCAAATCCAAGTAGTGTAAAGTTGCAAAGGAGTGTAACTTTTTTGTTCTAAATCGTATGACTGAACTGATAGTTTCAACACATCCAGATGGGTACATTTAGGATATGCATGGTCATCTTTTGCACCCAAACATGCCAAAATAGTCTGAGCTACATAGCACTGGTGATATCCCTCCAAAGTGTAAAAATGCAACAATCTTTGACGAGCAGTTACTCAAACACCGTGTCACTTAGAAACATTTATTCTAAGGCAATGGGATCACATTGGGCCCCTCTACAATAACCTCTCTTAGTTTTTAATATCTCTAAGGTGTTTTCCCATGGTGTCCACTTTTCAGTTGATGGGGAATGTGTCAAATGGAAGTAGTGTAAAGTTGCAAAGGGGTGTAACTTTCATTCTACAACTCGTACGACCAAACCGATAGTTCCAACATGCCCAGATGGGTATGTTTAGGCTAGGTATGGTTCTCTTTCACACCCCAAACATGTCAAAATAGTTTGAGCTACATTGCATTGATGATATCCCTTAAGAGTTCAAACTGCAAAAAGTAGCAATCTTCAATGAGCAATTACTCAGACACTGTGTTGCTTAGAAAATTTTTATCCAAGGCTATGAGATCATGTTGGCCCATATACAATAACCTCTCTCAGTTTTTGATATCTCTGAGGTGTTTTCTAATGGTGTACACTTTTCAGTTGATGGAAAAAGTGTCAAATGCAAGCAATGTAAAGTTGCAAAAGGGTGTAACTTCTGTTCTGCAACTCATATGACAAAACCAAAAGTTCCAACACATCTGGATGGGTATGTTTAGGCTAGGCATGGTCCTCTATTGCACCCAAACACACCGAAATAGTCTAAGTTACAATGCATCAGTGATATCCCTTAAGAGTCCAAAGTGTAAAAATGTAGCAATCTTTGACGAGCAGTTACTCGAACACTGTGTTGCTTAGAAACATTTCGTCTAAGGCGATGGGATCATGTTGGGCCCCTCTATAATAACCTTTTTTAGTTTTTGATATCTTTAAGGCATTTTTTTGTGGTTTCCACTTTTCAGTTGATGGAAAAAGTGTCAAATGCAAACAATGTAAAGTTGCAAAGGGGTGTAACTTTCATTTTACAACTTGCATGACCAAACCGACAGTTCCAACACATTTGAATGGGTATGTTTAGGCTAGGCATGGTCCTCTTTTGCAACTAAACATGTTGAAATAGTTTGAGCTACATTGCACCGACGATATCCCTTAAGAGTCCAAAGTGCAAAAAAGACAACAATCTTTGACGAGTAGTTACTCAGACATTGTGTCACTTAGAAACATTTTTTTTGAGGCTACAAGATCATGTTGGGCCCTGCTACAAAAAAATCTCTCAATTTTTGATATATCTGAGGTGTTTTCCCATGGTGTCCACTTTTTAGTTAATAGAAAAATGGTCAAATGCAAGTAGTGTAAAGTTGCAAAAGGGTGTAAATTTCATTCTACAACTCGTATGACCAAACCGATAGTTCTAACACGTCAGGATGGGTGCGTTTAGGCTAGGAATGGTCATCTTTTACACCCAAACACGTTGAAACAATCCGAGCTACATTGCACTGGCAATATCCCTTAAGAGTCCAAAGTGCAAAAAGGCAACAAACTTTGATGAGTATTTACTCAAACATCATGTCACTTAGAGACATTTTGTATGAGGCTATGAGATCATGTTGGAGCCCTCTACAATAACCTCTCTCAGTTTTTTATATCTCTGAGGCATTTTCCTGTGGTGTCCACTTTTCAGTTGATGGAAAAAGTGTCAAATGCAAGTAGTGTAAAGTTGGAAAGGGGTGTAACTTTCTTTCAACAACTCGTACAACCAAATCGACAGTTCCAACACATCTAGATGGGTACATTTAGGCTAGGAATGGTCCTATTTTTCACCCAAACACGCTAAATAGTTTGAGCTACATTGCATCGATGATATCCCTTAAGAGTCTAAATCTTTGATGAACAATTACTCGAACACCGTATTGCTTAGAAACATTTCGTTTAAGGATACAAGATCATGTTGGGCCCCTCTACAATAAAATATCTTGGTTTTTGATATTTCTAAGGCATTTTCTTGTGGTGTCCACTTTTCAGTTGATGGAAAAAGTGTCAAATGCAAGCAGTGTAAAGTTGCAAAGGGGTGTAAATTTCATTCTGCAACTCATGTGACCAAACCAACAATTCCAGCACGTCTGAATGGGAATGTTTAGGCTAGGCATGGTCCTATTTCATTCCCAAACATGTCGGAGTGGTCCGAGTTACATTGCACCAAAAGCATGAAGCATACATGTGAACACATGAAGTATACACAAGAAGTATGATGCATACACGTGAATACACGTAATACATGGAGTATACATAGTAAGCATGAAGCCTACACGTGAATACGCATAATGCATGAAGTATACACAAAAATAATGAAGCATACACGTTAATACATATAATACGTGAAGTATACATAAGAAGCATGAAGCATACACGTGAATACATGAAGTATACACATGAAACATGAAGAATACATGTGAACACATGAATTATACATTAGAAGCATGAAGCATACACGTGAATACATGATGTATACACATGAATCATGAAGCATACACATGAACACATGAATTATACATTAGAAGCATGAAGCATACATGTGAATAAGTGAAGCACAAGTACTCAAATACATGTAAGCCATGAATCATACACATGAAAACACCTAAGTCACAAAGTATACATTGGAATACACATAAGTCACAAAGTATACACGTAAGTTGTAAAGTATACACTTGAATACACGTAACTCATATCTATTGAAGGGTGGATTTATAATGAAAATATGGAAACCATCAATAAAAATATGTGTATTAACCAAATAGCTATGTAGGCATACATCAATATATGTGAATATAAGTATAAAATATTGTAAGAGAGGTGGACCAACCACATCAAGGCCCTAGGTCACAGAGAGCCAAGAGTGGAAGGTTTCTCTAACTTACCTCACTCTAAAGGGGTGTTTGATGTGAGGGATGAGAATGATGAGGACTATAAAGTCCTTCAACACTTTGTAGACCTGAACTATAGTATGGGTTAGGCGAGCTAGCTTTTTGGAGTCAGTTTTGTGCCTTAGACAACTCTTTGTTTGAGGACGACAACGCAATTCTAGGATGTCAGCGCGATGCATTGGCGTCTCTCGGGCGTGCTGGCATCTGTATGGCTAGAAAATAATGAACACAAAGATACTACCAAAAAGGCCTACTAACATCCTAGCTAGTGCAATCTAGATGGAAATAACAAAATGAGAAAGTTTGCTAAGTAAATACTGGAGTGATAAAGTAAATAAACTAGAATCAAGGTGACAAAAACAATCTCACAAAAGTTCCCTTTTGGGCCAGCTAGTTCCAAATGTGCGTCCTCCAACACACAAGAAAGAGGGGAAATTTGTTGGGGTTGTATAGGGGCCTGCCTCAGTCAGACCCCTGTTTTGGTGTTTCCACATCCACAAACAACCAAATAGAAATGATAGAGAAAAATATGATAAAGGAGTAAAGAAAGAAAGCACACGAATATCACTACAAAATAGTGTATAGCTACTCAACCAAATCGTAAAGGAGAGGAGTGAAAACGTTACCACCTCCACCAAGAGCTCACTAGCCAATGATGGAGAAAGAGAGCTTGAACAATCACCACAACCTTGACTGTGATGAAGTGAGGTGTTGTAAAAGCTCAAGCCCCTGCTACAATGGCTTACTTCACACTTCCTTGATGGAGTTGATAGATTGTTGTTGTTGCAATGGAGTGTTGGAGTGTTGTTGAGAGTGAAAATGAGGGCTGAGAATGGAAGAAGTGATGGAAAGAGATGAGTTGAATCCTTAGAGGATGCAAAAGAAGATGGATTGAATGAAGAATGGAAGAATTTGAAGGAGAAAGGAGAGAATCTGCCATATTCGGGGTCAATGGGTCAAAGAGGGACATTACAAATCGATCCCAATGGGAATTCTAACACCTTTGCCAGCTTCAGATGCAAGAATCAGTCAGGGATGTAAGTGTGTTGCGTGGATGTCTACATGTTGCGCGGGCATTCCAAAAAAAATTCTTCTACTGACACAACAGATAGATGCCAAGTGGAAGGAAGGCGGCAAGCTGATGTAGAATTTTGCCTTTAGATTTGGTTTTCTAAGGTGAGGATGTACAAAAGGAGAATTTTCATAGGGGGTGCAAATTTTCTCCTATACATTTTTCCTCCACTTTAGCAAGCACAAATACTGATTAGTGCTTCAGTAAAGTAGATCGAAGAGTGAATAGGTTTAGAAATTTATACCTGAACTGTCAAGGAAGCAGACCACAATCTAGCGACCTCAAAAACACAGGGTAAGCAAAAGACTTCATAGCCCTACAAAACTATGAAGTTATAGATTGAAAGCGTCTTATAGGCCCGCAGACCTACAAGGAGGTGACCCCCAAGATCTCTCACATGAAAGAAGCCCCGAGAGGTAACACTAACTCATTTGACTACAAAATCTGACGAAATATGTATAATTTGATGTATTGTCAGGTGCTTGTAAAATTTGATGTGTAATTTTCATTTTTTTGTAAGTTTATCCTCGACGTTCATAGAAATTTTGATGAACCTGGGTTTTGTTGAAATGTCGACTATCAGTTTCGTCAAAATTTTGACAAACATGAAAAATAGAAAAAAATCAAATTGTGGCCAACATAAAGAAAAGTGAGTTCATGCTTGATTTATTGCAACAATGTTTTGCTCTACTTGAGACAGTTTGTGGAGAACTAAGGACGATTTTCTTGGGAAAAATCAGAAAAAATTCAAGAAGATATTGCTAGGTTGAGGGTAGTCATTGTATTTTTGCAGAATTCAGTTGTGAAGTCAGATTTGTAGTTCCAGGTTTGAAAATCATATTTTAAAGCAACATCTCATCAGATTTCATTTTTAGAGGTTTAGGGTTTTGAGAATTTCATGTCCAGATTTTGTTGTGTGGAATCACCATAAGATCACAACCAAAGAACAAATTCTTGTGACTGTAATTATGTGATCCATAACTCTATTGGTCATGTAGCATAGTTGTGCTATAACAAATACAAGATACATTCATGTGTGACCCAATTTTAATGTGGCTATGTTGTGATAGAAATGGAGGCACTCCTTAGCAAATAGTTAATGGGGTTGTATAATGTAGGTGTCAATCATCATTGGGTGCATTAGTTGTCTCAATTTTAACAGTTAGATGTAATTATAGCATGATGAAGAGTGATTACCTCTTGTAATAAAGAGTCTATAACTCTAGTTGATATGAGAGTGGTTGTGTTATATCAATTGTGTAGTGCATTCAAGCACAACCCATGTTTAATGGGCTATTCTAGAGAGTGATCAAGATTTTCTAAACCTTATGAATGTTACTTAAAAGTGTATAGCTTAAACTACAAACCAAGTTTGTTACATACTTGAATGCAATCTTGGGTTACTGCAAACTATAATAATGTGATCTTCTAATAACCAATATGGAAAGTATTAAAGCAAGACCCATGATATATAGGATACATTTCCCTGATCAGGTTTACATACCTTAATGATCAAACACAAGCTTCCCACACACTCTAGAATACAATCCAAGATCATACCACAACTTTGTCGAGACAACTAATTTTTTGACCCAAGATTTAAGGTTGTTTTTTAATACCAACAGAAGCATTGGTAAGAGCATGATTAGGGTACAAACCATAGGCCTCTGTAGAAACATAAACAATAACTATAGCAGATTAGTGAGGTTGCAATACCAGAAAGATTGAGACATTGTAGGTAGTAACAAAATCTTGCAATCTAAAGATTGTAGCCAATAACAAGCACACTATGTATCTTAGTGACATTTGTAAATGTAATCTACGGTAAGAAGAATGACAGTCACTTGAGATGTGACAATAAAAAAGAGGCTGGGCAGTGACAAGATAATAAAGCTCAAACCTTGCATACTAAAGTGGAGATTTTAATAGTGAGTTTCCTTACCCCCTTGCTGAACTTAAGGGTTTTTCAAATGCTTTTGGTAATGTTAGACAAGGCAAATGCAATCAGGGAATGATTGTCCAAATGAAGTAACAGTGGTAATCATAGGTTCAATGTTTTTTCTTAGCCATTAATATATAATGGAGGTAGTGGATTGCATGTTTGAGCAGTGTTTTGAGACTCATCAAAGATGGGAGAATAGTGAATAATACCTTGTAGATTGTGAAGTGGTGTCAATAAGGTTGAATGATCTTAAGAACTACAATACCATGAAACAATGAGTCCCTTGTAGTAAGTAGGCAGACTATAGGGCATAGTTTGATTTTATAGAAGGATGCTCATGAAAGGAATCTTCAAGTGATAGTGAGTGAGTTGTTTGAGATTGTAGTTGAGGGTGCAATACCCAGTCTTAAAGGAAGTTAGCAAAGCAGTAAATGTGCAAGAAAATCAAATCATACACAACAAACAATTCTCAATGTTATCTTGCATAATGCCTTGAGTTTGAAGACAAAAATCTCATTATATCTTCATGATGAAAGTGGTGACCTTAATGGTCAATTACTGGCAACCATGATTTTAAAACATGATATTGTGCTTATGGAGGCAACATTTTAAGCAAGGCAGTGAGTGGTGGTTTGGAACAATGGCAAGTATGAAGGACTTGCTTTATATGCATACTATGCAGTCTAGCTTAAGACACCGTTCTTAGAAGAGA